>BMAV01009764.1:0-220903 GCA_019973955.1 Trichonephila inaurata madagascariensis
AATTTTTTATTAAATCAGAAATTTATTAATGTAAAAAAACCCGATAAATTTTTGATTGAAAAGGGCCCAGCTGAAAAATTTAAAACTTTTTCTATGCAAAACGATGTTATGTGTGTTCCTCCAAGCCATCGACAGAGATGTGTCTCTTTATATTAGACAAAGGAACGTGTTTCCTGGGCCAGACAGCACTGGACTTCTGTACTCTTTACAGAGATGGCCAGATTTACCCTGAAAAACGATTCAAGGTGTCTGCTGATCTGAAGGGAACACACAAACGCACCAGACATGACCAATCCAACAATGTTTAAAGACATAATTACGAAGAAGGTGGAATTATGGTTTGGGCAGAGATCTCTTTTTGGTTAAACTGATCTCTGCATGTGATCCACAGAGGAATTCTGACTGGAGTGAGATATCATGGTAAGATCATGGATCGATATATTCACACATGCAACACTGCTATTGGTTATGAACTCTGATACATGATAATGCGCGAAATCACCAAGCTGTACTTTTTGAGGATTTTCTTCAGAAACATGATTTGGAATGAATGGAATGGCCAGCTCAATATCTAGACCTGAATCGAAAAGCATATTTGGGCCTACCTTGGTAGACACGTTGGAGTTTTAAGTTCGACTCCAAGGTCCTTACACGAGTTACTCCAAATTTGATCCTCGCTTCCCTTTTCGGTAACCGATAACTTAATTGGTAGCGTAGAAATATCGATGCCGCCATTGTAGTTAGGAGAGGACACATTTCTTATATTAAAATCCTTTTTTGTAATGTTTCCATGGCATTTAACTGTGATGTGCAACTTTATCCGAAAATGGATTTTTCCTTCAAGAGTGCTTTTTTTTTTTTTTGTTTTAAAGTATGTAAAAAAAGTAGTTAAAGTAGTAAAACATACAAATCTAATTGTCGCGTTCAATAATAATAATAAAACAAGTTATATAAAAAAAATTAAGTCAATTCCTACTTAAATCAACAAAGAAAAATTTTACTTTAGCTACTTTTTATTAAATAGTTACAATTAATATAAATATGGATATACAAATGACAGAATCACAACATTAAGTGGTAATTCATTTTTATTAATTATCATTAAAGTATCATATTGTCATTCAAAACAATCACGTATACAAAATTTCAGTTCAACTGAATACTTTAAAACGTGAGAAAAAACCTTTTCAAGTTTTGACACAAGTCGCCAACGTGGCTGTACTTGTAATTCTTTAAATAATTAGTTTTAATCAATTAATTTTTATTAATTATGATTAAATTATTGTATTATCATCCAAAATAATCATGTATATAAAATTTCAGCTTAATTGAGCGCTTTAAAATGTATTTTATTAACGATTGAAAATTCTACGAAGATAAATAGATAAATAAATATATAGAGTGTGTGAGCTAATAGTAGAGAGAGAGAGAGGAATTGAAAAAGCTGTTTAGTACACATTTCCTCCAAATGTCTTGTTTCTATGTTCATTCATTTTGAAATTAGACATATTAAACAGATTGTACATTAACTTTTGGAGGGCAGAGTCGAATGCTAGAGTGCATTACTTAAAAATGAAAATATCGACTTTAAATCAGTGCTTCTCAAACTTTCCATATTTGCGACCCAATTTTCTGTCATAATTTTCATCGCGCCCCTTCATGCAACAACAATGTATTGAATGCAATAATAATGTACTTCGACGCTAAAGCTACAATGCGACTTTTAATATTATAAATTGCACATATTATCAATATATGTATTATATTTTGTATATGACAAGCCCATGGAAGTCACTAGTAATTACTAAACTTGCTTTTAATTTAGTGTTGATAAATCAATTATTAAATACTTTTTGCCGCACCAATACATTTATAAGTATCTTATATCAGTGTAAATATGTATTTTATTTTTAATCATGTCAGAATGTATTTTGCTTCGCTTCCTTCCAGTAAATTAATAATTATTTCAAATTTTTTATATTGGACTTTTCGATATGCTCGCGCCTCCCACATAGAGTTATCATGCCCCCCAAGGGGGGAGCGCCCCGCAGTTTGGGAAATGCTGCTTTAAATCGGAGTTTTTGAAAAGCTGGCATTTATGAAACTCTACTCCTTATAACTTTGTAACTGCGCTTATATAATGTTGCTATATAAATATTTTAATGCGAAATGGTTGTCAAAGAAGTAATTCAAAAAAAAAAATTAAGGGTAAAAATGTAATTAAATTTTAATCATTTGGAATCTTCTCAAGTTACTCTACACATAAATTTTATTAAAAAAAAAAACTATTCAAAACTTTTACTGAAGTTCTCATTAAAAAAATAATAATACAATCAAATAACAAAAAAAAAATTGGTGATCGTACGATTTAAAAATATTCCATAAACTTGTTCATTTTTAACATAGCAGATATAGTAAAAATGCCGCGTGAAGTGACCCCCTTAAAATAATTAAAATATTTAAAATCTGGGTTATATTGAAGAAGAAACTCTGGATTATATAGAGGCTCAGAACTTTATAAATAAAACGAGTTTCAAACGGTGTGAAAGAAAATTTATAAATATGGAGCTAAATAATCATAAAAAAATGATACAATGGTTACAACATTTAATTAAAAGAAGTAATATAAATTTAAAAAATTTAATCAATTCCTGTCTTAACAAAGAAAAAGTTTATTTTATATAGTTACTTTTTATTAATAATTAGTTATAATTTAGTTACTTTATATTAGTTGATTACAATTAATATAAATATGTATACACATATGACAGAATCACAATATTAAAGGGAAAATAGGGTTTTTTCCTTGAATTTTTTTCTTTTTCCCTTTCTATATATGGCGTTGGACTATTTTTTTTTTGTTTTTTTATTATTAAATTCATTAATAAAATTTAAAATTTTTCCCAATAAAAAGTATAGTGAAAAGAAATCCATTCTCAGAAAATTGTATCCCCAAATGGGGTTTAACCCCCGACCTTTGAATTAAAGTCCAAGGATTTTCCCTTGCGCCCAGGGGCACAACGACGATTTTCCTTTTTTTATATGGTGTTGGACTTTATTTTTTTTTGACTATTTATTCATTAATTAAAAAAATTTAAAAAATATTTTTCTGTGTTAATTAATTATCCACTACAAGTTTTAAAAAAATTTTTTGAATTAATGGATAATAAAAATAAAAACATTGAAAAATTAGCAAAAAATATATATATAGGGGGAGAAACCAATAGCAGGAAGTGAAAAATATAGATAAGCAGAAAATTCAAAAATTATCTTTTTTCCGGGAATAATGACATTAAGACCTTTCTGTGTCTTCTGCAACCTTACGAGTATTTATATAAAAATTGTACAATACCTCCGATAGTTATCTGATAAGAATAAGATTTTTGAATAAATGGGGAAAAAAGTTAAAACCTCTTTGTTGACTATGCTAAAAAAAATATAAAAATAAAAATAAACAAAGTGTATGTACCAGTGATAACAGATAACAAAGACAAAGTAATCTGATTAGAAAGTCATTCAGATAAATAAAGTTGTTGACACCTTTACCCTGATATTCTGGTGTTGCATGCTCTAATTTTTTGTTACTGTGATATAGTTCTTAAAAGTAAAACTCAAAGTTTATTTTGAAAATACTCAATCAGAACATTTTAATATTGCTGTAGTGCAAATTAGTGTAAGAAAATGAAAATAACTTATAATAGAGAGTAGAAAGGAAGTAAAAACACTTACTAACATGTACTTTAATTTGCTTAACAAAATTTGATGGAATTCTACTAACATCAAAAATTTTACAACTTTGATCTATGACTATTTACCACATTTATGTAATTCTATTCTAAACTAATTTACCGTAAAATCCGGCGTATAACGCGCATTTATAATTTCAAGCTGCATTTTTTCATTTTTGCGTATATTTGCCGAAAAACGCTCACCCCCATTTTCACGAAAAAATCTGAACTACATTATACAACACAATTATGTGTTCTGAATTTATTTATTCGAAGTATTGTCCCAGGATTTGGATAAAATCGTAAAGTTCTAGAACTATAAGTTCATTAGGTATGACATTTCTTTTAAATAAACAATATACCGATCTATGTCGAAGTTTAATTTTTTGTGCCCCCTTTAAAAAGGGTTTTAAAATTTTTTGGGGAAACTACCTTCATATACCCCAGGGGGTTTTAACGCCCCCTATAAATTTCAATCTTATTTTTTGTATTGAAAAAACGTGTTATACGCCAGATTTCACGGTATATAAAATAATCTTATTAGCAGGTCTTACTTTCTTTTTAATTTTTCTTTTCCAAAAATAAAAAAATATTTTTTTCCCTTTAATATAAATTTAAAAAATTCCCGACCACAAGTAATTTTACTTTTTAAATGTTTTTAAAGCAGTGATTCTCAAATTCTGTTCTTCCCTCCACCTTGTGTGGCGTGATAACTCTACATAGAAGGCACAGGCATATCAAAAAGTCGAAAATAAAAAAATTATTTAAAAAAATTATTAATCAATTGAAAGGAAACAAAACAAAATTCATTCTGACACAATAAAAATACACGTTACATGTTCATTGCAATATTTTCTAGTTTAAAAATTAAAGAGGAAAAGTAACATAATACTTATCTTATTGCTTAAAAGTGACACCTAAAATGTCTATTACTTGTATAAGTAACATATACAAAATTTAATACTTATCTTAATCATTTATAAGGTTTAAATTAAAATCGTATGGTAACTTTAGCGTTAAAGTACATTACTATTATATTCAATACTTTGTTATTGTTTGGGGGAGGGCGATGAAAATTATAATTGACAATTGAGTCACAAATATTGATTATTTGAGAAGATCTAATTTAAAGCATTGGATTAGAGATTATTAATATGTCTGACAAAGCAATCCATAACGCTCGAACTGTTTGTTTTGAGAACTCTTTAATCTCAGTCTCAAAAGTATCTTTCCCCAGGATATGCTCTTTCAAAATTGGGGTGAAACCAAGCTAAATCGTTCTGTCACCTGTATGGTGCTCAATGCTACGGCTAATGACAGGCATCACTTAGCCCTTTACCATGATGCTTTCGTGGGCCTTGATCTGGCCTTTGCCGATCAGGTGGCATTAGTAACAACAATAAAGTATCTTAGAACAAATGCAATCTACCGGCACATTTATGTTTCCATCTGGTAAATGTCCAAAATTCGCACCGCCACTAGACAAAGGGTTTTCTTTCTAAGTAAAACGCTCGATTTTGAAAAAAAAAATGTTCCGTAATGGTACGTATTATACATGCAAATAAGTTCTTAAAATAAGCTTCAAATATAGTCAAGTTATTTTTATTATAAATTTCTCAAATCAGATATAAAAATATGTGTAAAAAAGAAACATGTGTGAGTCATTTCATACTATTTGAAAAATAAGCTCTGATTTTGAGCAATTGCTGAAAACCTTGAGGAAATTTGAGAACGAGTTTAAAGAATTTCATATTATCAACAAAAACATGCGAATTGCATAAGGTTCATTCGGATAAAATATCTTACTTCAATTCCTAACACATTGACAGTTGAATCAATTTTTTATCTAATTATATCTAGCTGCTATTATCCGCCCTCTTCACCGAGTGTTTCAGGATGTCATGTAGAATATTTGCTTTTTTAAAATAAAATTATTAATATTTAAGTCTTAGCATTAAGCCATCGCTTATACAGAAAAATACTTACAGCCCTATCTCCAGATTTGAAAGAACAGGCCTTGAATTTCTAAAGCGAAATTCATGGCATACGAGATCTTCAAGATCAAGGCATTCAAGGTAAATAAAAGAAACATGCTTGACAAATTTCATATGTTATTTTCAAAAGACAGAATCCCAAAACCTTATTTCGAAATAGATTCATATAAATTTGAAACAGTTAAAAGTTTTACCTTCTTGGGATCAATTATTACCACTGATAACAGAATAACTCACGAAATCCAGAATCGATTATACCTGACCAAAAAAAAAAACTTTTTTTGGACTGAGGAGGTTTTTAAAATCTAAATTTCTTTTTCAAGAAAACACTAAATTTTTAATTTACAAAACTCCTATTAGGCTAGTTCTGACGAATGCATCTGAGATTTGGACAATAACAAAACTGGAAGAAATCGAATGGTATCTTTTGAGAGAAAAATACTTCGAAAGTACACTCGGAGGTGTAAGCGAAAACAATAGCTGGAGAAAATACAATTTCAAATTATATAGAACTTATAAGCAACCTGACATCCTAAATACATAAAAATGAATTGATAGCTCATATAATTCGAATGTCAGATGATAATGTTGTCAAAAAGTACTGCAGATCAAAGTCACTGGGATTCGGAAGCGTGGAATACCAAGGCTGAGATGGAAAGACTCAGTGGAATCAGACCTTCGAATTATAAACGAAAAAACTTGGAAAAGAATGTAAACAAGAAGTAATCATGGAGGAATCTTCAACGAAAGGCACTGGCCCACGAGAGGTTGTCTTGCCAGATATGATGATGATGTACAGTAGTTAAAATAAGGTGAATTTTTATCACTAATGTCTCCGTAATCCCCTGCAGAGTAGGTTTCTATATATAGAAAATTTTGCTACATAGAAATCAGTTTTATGTATAAAAAGATTCTTCCTTTCTCTGTTCTATGTGTATAGAACAGATAGATGGATAGATATTAGGTTGTTTGTTGTTCATTTTGGCTTCTGATTCTTTATTCTGCTTCTCACTTTTGGTTTAAGAGACGAAGAGTAATCACTATAAGATGCAGATGTGCAAACATGTTAAAGCTATACTGAAGATAAAAAGGAAAAAGTTGAATTATGATACATACAGGTGGAGAGAAGAACTTTTATTAACGTAGATATTATTTTTTTGCCACCGTTTTACCTTAAACTAAATATGAGGATAATAAATCTTTCCAAAGTGTCGGAAAAGTATATCTGTGATTTAGCCGTTCAACTAACGAACACAAAACGTTCGACAAACTATTTCAATTATCTTAAATAAAGTACTTTATGAAGTTTCTAAGAGCAATTTTTCGAAATGGTGGTAAATTTTTGCTCGCTTAGTTTTTGAGTTCAGACATTTAAAGAAAGCAATGAAAATTCGAGCAAAATGTTTTAATGGATTCTCTGATTTTAAGTTTTTACGCAATGAAAAACTCGCTTCTGAACTTAATTAAATCGTGCTATAAATTACTTGCATCCCAAAACTGTTTTAGAGCGCATTTCACATTACGGCGAGAGCTTGTCTTCAGCCAGCAGAACTACTTCATTCAATGTTTTCTTTTTAATTATATATTCCATTAAACGCACACGTTTTAAGAAATTCAATTTATTGTACTGAGTTTTGAGTTTAATCTCCTCTTACATTAGGGGTAAATGAGAGTTATATAAAGGGGGTCCGGTCATCCATAGGAGCCCTTGTTAAATTGTGTAAGTTTATGTATCTTTTTCTCAGAAATTACTTACTTCTAATGGATAAAGGTTTTACAGTTGGTTATGTGTACTATCAATAACACTTAACTTTGCTAAAAATTAAATTAACTATGTTTTCTTAAACAATTACTCAAATTTTCCCCTAAATTTAGTTTTAAAAAATCATACCTAAAACACACAATGTGCTAGATATATCTAATTCCTTCCATTAAAATGTGATGTTAAAAGTCTGCTCACTGAATATTTTAGGATTATATGATAAAGTAGTTTTTCAGAAAAAGGTACATAAAGTGAAAAATATTACATTTTGAGAAAACAGGCTTTAAAGTAAAAATTTGTAATTTTTTGAGCATTTACGTTTTTTAGTATTTTCCAGAAGTATATGAAGCATTATTTTTACTTTCTGCTCATACAAAAGACTTCTAATTTTCTGTTTTCATTATTTTTAACAATTTTGCCTTTTTGGGGATCTCAAGATGTTTTCGTTGGGCTACACGAATCCTACGTGTATCTAGTTTTTTGAAGTATGACACGCAGTTATAACTTAGTACATTATCCCTGTTTTAAGATCATTAAATTTAGTACATGACTCATACTACACTGTGCAATATCCATATTTACCCGTAATTTTAGAGTTTTTATTTCCGAAAATGTAGATCTTGGAATCAATTGACCATATGGTTTTATTAACTGACTCATTTGGGTTTAGAGTCTTCCCATGTAAACTGTTTCTAAACAACAAAGGATCATCTAGATCTCTAAAAATTCGTTTCATTTAATTTATTATGGTATAAAGCACGCATGCATGTGTTTATGATCATAGTGCCTTTCGTTACGTTCAGCTTATGTTTTTTGAAACTTGCACCAGGCATTTATATCTGCAGGACACAGTCCATGTTGATGGATCTCGTTTGAAGACAGAAGATGAAAATAAACAGCCCAAACAGCAGTTTTCATGCTGTGTAGACCATTGATATTATTTATAATACCACACTATAATATCTTTGAAATTTTTATATTAAAACGTCGGTGAGTCAGTTACGAACACTTGGGCTTTTTCCATCACTTAACTTTTTTTTCTCTGTTTCATTTTAAGATTCAAAAGATGTGTACCCATACACTTTTTTGGGAGGGATAAGTCCAATACACCTAATTTTTCCTCTTGAACATCATATGGGTTCACGTTCATCAGAAACTTATGCAAGGGTAACTTATGTACAGGTGCTCTTAGCAGAGCTCATTTGATACGTTCCAAGGAGTAACTTCATTTAAAAAAATTAAAAAAAAAACTTCGAATTATCGTGTTTCCCCATATCATATATCATGTTAAACAGAAATGTTTGAACTTTTAGAAAATATAATAAAGTGAAAATAGATAATTTTTTTGAAAATTCATGTGTTGGACCCTCTTAACGTCGCACTATAAAGCTGCTCCGAGGGCTATTAGATCCTTTCTTGGGATTCAGAGCACAAATAATTTATTTCTATTAGTTAAACCAGCGATCGCTAAACTTTAGAGCCTCATAAACCACTAATATATATATATATATATATATATATATCAGGTTTGTACACACAACTCTTCCTTAAGCAAAATAGCTTTTAAAAAAATTCACTAAAAATAAATTTGCAAATTTCTTTTGGCGAAAATATGCTTACGTCGCCCTTGAAATATTTTCGAAGCTCCCTGCAAAATTTTGGAACAATGCGATAAACGGTGTGGATTGATATAAGTTATAAATAAATATACAGATATTCTAAATATCATATAAGATTAGCTTAAATTATTTTGGTTTAATTAAACACATTGTGTAGTTATTTATTGTGCTAAATGTATTATTTGTTTTTATATTATTTGTTCTTCTAAACAAATAATATTAAAAAAAATTAAGTCAATTCCTACCTAGGTTAACAAAAAAAATTTTTAGTTACTTTTTATGAAATAGCTACAATTAATATAAATATGTATATACATATGACAGAATCACAATATTAAGTGACAAAATAGAAAGTGACTTTCCTTTCCATATATATGGTGTAGGACTATTTTTATTTGTTGTTACTATTTTTATTCATTATTTAAATTTAATTACTCCACTAATATAGTACAGTAAAAGAAATCACATGTTCAGAAATTTGGCCATCCCAGGTGGGATTCGGACCCAGGATCTTTGAATTAGAAGTCCAACGCGCTATCCATTGCACTCTACGGGAAAACAACTAACGATTTTTTTTATATATATATACTGTTGGACTATTAGTTTTGTTTGTTATTATTTTTTTTTAATTTTTAATTTAATTAATGAATTAATATTTGAAAAAACTGTATTAACATCAAGTGTCATTCCCTACAATTTTTAAAAAATGTATTTGAACTTGAAAAGATAAATAGAAAGTATTTTATAAACGATTAAATATTTGAACAAGATATATATACATATATATATATAATATATATATATATATATATATATAGGGAGAGAGAGAGAGAGAGAGTGAACTAATAGTAGGAATTGAGAAAAGCATATTATTTTTCTGAATATCTCGCTTAATAAGTACATAAGACGACTACATCATGCAACATAATTGTAACAAAAACGTATGATAAAATTCATATTTATATTTAGAACAAAAAACCTATATAAAATCTGAAAGTAAGCGAATTTTACTTCCCTTTAAAAACTCCATTTCCCCCATTTCATTTAATAATGCAAAATTGAAGAGAAGAAAAACTCCATCGTTTGATCGTCAAAAGAAAAAAAATCTAATTATTTCCATTTGTGTTAGAAAACAACAACTTTTCAATTAGTATGACCATATGATAATTGATTATATATATGAAAGTGCATAATATTTTAAAATTAATATGCTTTTTAAAAACTTTTTTAACTTATTTTGACACCTGTTTTTGATAATAGAACAACATTGAAGATGAATCATATGATATTAATCCACCTGTCCTTGTATCCCAAGAGGGTAATAAAATTCGAATTGAGTATTATTGAGGAAAAAAGTAATCTCAGTTGTGTGGAGTAAAAACAATATTTATCAAGATTTTTTAGCATCCATTTTCTGTGAAAACTGAAATTAATTTATTAAAAAATAATTTTCACCGGTTTATTTTAAGTTTCACGATTTTGAATAGAGCTACATTAGACAAAACAATTTCCTTGTGTTTTCTTGGAATAACCTTGAAATAATAATTTTAAAAGCTGGAAGATCAAAAATATTTTAAAATTTTCACATTTTTACTACTTAGACACATTTCACTTTTAAAAACTCTCTGTTATTTTACGAAACATTGTAATTCACACTAGCTGATAAAAACTGTCTCTTTCACCAGAATATTTAAGGTATCCGACTACGTTCAGAACCGTGATTTTGCAAAAGCGCATAAATGGATAATTTTCATAATATTTAGTGACACTTAGATTAGAATACATGTATACAATTGCTTTAAGGACATTATGACAAAAAAAATTATTTAAATGCAATATTTTGGTAAAAAATTAACTTAGAATAACATTTTTTCCAAATGTTCTTCTTTTGTAAAAAATGCTTCTATTGTATTAATGTTTTGCCTTCTACTGTATAATTCAGCTCAGACCTCTGTACAGAGGCTCAACTACAATTTTTGAAATGCATAACTTGGAAGTCGGTTTATCCATGCTTTACGAAAACAGAAGGGAGAAATTTTAAGAAAATACGCTGATAATTATTTCAAATGGCCGTAACTCTGAAAACAATTTGAATTTTTCAAAAATCATAGTTCAGCCTCTGTACAGAGGTCTGAGCTATATACAGGCAAAATATTAATACAATAGAAGCATTTTTTACAATAGGAGAACATTTGGAATAAAGGTTATTCTAAGTTAATTTTTTGCCAAAATATTGTATTTAAATAAAAAAAATTTTTGCCATAATGTCCTTAAAACAATTTTATACATGTATTCTAATCTAAGAGACACTAAATATCATGAAAATTAAACATTTATGCGCTTTTTTAAAATCATGGTCCCCCGAATGTAGTCGGATACCTTAAAGAGAATAGTAATAAATATCATGAATTAAAATGTAACGGATATAGGGAAATAACTTTTTTTTCAGCAATATAAAAGTAATAAGTTTATGAAGTGAAATGTTAAATGCAGCAATGAAGAGCTGAGAGTACTATTCTTATTTCTAATATTTATAGAACAAATAGTACAAAGAGACGTTACGGTATGAATTATATTGACAAAAACAAAAGTATAGTTTTCGTTATTCAAACGCATTTTTTTTGTTGTTTGTTTGTTTAGCATTTAACATTATTTTCTCCTCTTCTTTTTGAAAAATTAGAAAGAGAAAAGAGGCTGCTTTTTTCAGAGGACCTTTGGATATTGATATAGTTTTTGCTTGCTAATTTTTATGAATGAACACATTGATTTACTATCGTTTTCGGCACGATCTTATTTTGGGTTCCTTACAGCTTTTTATAATCAAACTATCTATAAAATATGTTCAAAAAATAATAATTAATTAGCCTTAAAATGTACTTACATGGAAAATAAATCTACATAAGAAGGATTTATTTTCATAAGTTATACATATATAAAATGTTTTCATAATCAAACAAGAATAATACCAAAAAAAGTTCAAATTCGAAAAAAAAAAATGCTAATTTTCTTTTTTCAATAATAAGGGACTAAAAATTATCTAAACTGTACATTTTTTCCTTTATGGAATTTAGTTTGAAAAATAGAACGTGCAGTTTCTTACCATGTAAGAAATCTTTGAGAAATTGACCAAACGTTGATAAATCCGAATAAACGTCGTGCTCCTGGATGTGATAGAACTCGAAAAAGAACTATGTATATATAAGTTATTTTTCGAACGTAGAGAACACTAGTCAGAGGTAGTTGTGTGAAGCCAGAACAACAATCCTTTGGCAGCAGAGCATCTTGATTGTGTACGATGGAACACGTCTGTAGAAACGAAATGGCAGAGATAAAATTCACTACTGAAAATGAGGTAGAAAAGGTGAAGAAATGTCGTAATGTTTCATCAAACAATGATAAATGATAAGGATAGAATTGCGCATGCTCAAATGTCAGTTGAAATCTAATTTCTACAACTTTTTTACTTCCCTTTCTCTGCTATAAACTTTCTATGGTACTATAATTGAAATACTATAAAGAAGACATTCCAAGTAATAAAAAAATTTCGACTCGACGTCATCGTACAATTAATCGATATCGTAATGGAATGCATCGTAGAATCGTATCGTAGAATATGGTATTTCTCGGTATGAATAGATAAACCATTCACTTTTATTCGACCAATTTAATGTTTAGAGCATTATAGAACTATATAGTTTGGAATTTATATGTATCGTCTGCGTTAAAGAAGTATTCATGAAGGGAAATAGAGAACGGAGACATTAAAAAAAAGTGACATTCATCGAAATTGACAAGTTTGGAAAATTCTGGTTCTTCTCAATCCCTCTCTAAACATAAAATGTTCTGTCATAAATCAAAAAAGAAAAAAAAAGAAAAGGAAGTTAAATGACAATTTTGAAATTCTAAAATTCAGTAACATTCGGAAAAGAATTCCAAATTTACTGCCTCTTTATGAGTGTAATACGTGAAGTTATATCTAAGTATTTTCAATTTAAAATATTTTGTGACAATCTAGAGCAGGGGTCAGCAACCAATGGCACGCGTGCCACATGTGGAACGCATTACAATTCTCAATGGCACTCTGCGCTACTCTAGAAATTTGTCAATTTTTGAGTGGATGGAAGTTGAAAAATTTGTAATGGACATTTAAGGAACTATGACAAAACCTGAAAGTTAAATTTACAGTTATTATGTTAATTACGAGGGTCACTCTGAAATTTTTGAGATACTCTTAGGTTTTTAAAGTAATATAAAAATATAAGTTATACAAAATTTTAGGAGTGTTCAAAGTAGTCTCCTCGAGCAACAATTCACTTTTGTATATGAATTTTCCATAGGTTAAATGCCTGAAACCATTCATTTCTTGGAATTGATGAAAAAATGCAACAATGTCTTCTTCTAAATGAAAACGACGTCCACGTAAGTTCTTTTTTAGGTTAATAAATAACCAGAAGTCACAGACACAGCTAGATCGGAGAATAAAGTGGATGCTCTATCACTTTAATTTGTTTTTGCTTAAGAAACTCAGCTGTTAATCCGGCTGTATGGGAAGATGCACTGTCATGGTGAAGCATTAGTCCCCTAACACTAACTTCTTGGAGAATTTCTGGAAGACATTTAGTGGTATACCAGTTTGCTGTTATTGTCATCTGTCCTTCCAACTTGATGGCTTTGATCAATCCCGTACTTCTGAAGAAAACGGCACACATTATTTTTTTCATTGCTCGTTGGCTCTTCACCAATGTTGGCATGGGATCATCTTCAAAGACCCATACTTTGCTTTCTTGATGTGTTGGAACATCATATAACGGCTTTTACGTTTCATCATCCGTTACAATTTTAGAAATGATGCGGTGTCTACCATCATTTGGCAATTTAATAGATTTTTTTACTGATTCTGATACGTTCCTCTTTTGGTGCTTTAATTAGATTATGGGAACTCAAAAGGGCAAACTATTTTTTTAAATTTTAATTTTTAGAAAAATTTATATATGGGGGGGACCCAAAAAAAATTTTCTTCTGTATCATTTGGGGTCAGGATTTTTATCCATAAACATTTTTTTGGCGACCTTTTTCCGGGATTACGCCGGCGTCCTTCCTGTGTGTTCTTCATTTTGAAGAAAATTTGGGCCACTCAAAATTCTTTTAAAACCCCTGAATACAGTAGCACGTGGGGAAATTTATCACCAAATAAATTGCAGCCGTTTTAACGTATTCCTCTTTATTTAAACCAGTTTAAATCATAGAAAATCCCAACGCTAATATTCTCGCGTCAACTCCATTTTTTTTTCTGTCAAAAATTTTTTCTACTAAACAACTTAAGTTTAAATTTAGTAAAAAGTCGTTCCCGGGGTTAAAAAACTTTGTATTTTTTACAAGCCGTTAATTTTATTTTATAACTTTTTGGCGTATCTCAAAAAAATTTTAGATTCCTCGTATTGAATGTCATTGCTGAAGAGATTTAATTGTTTCAGGAGAGAAAATTACATGTACTCTGCTTTCCACTTTCGGTTCTACATATCTAAGTAGTAAATATTTCCACACATGAAAAAAAATTTTGAGTCCCAAAAAATTTTTTTAAAAACAATTTTAGAATCGGGAATTTTTTTTTTGTCCAAATTATACTCTTTTATTTTGGTTTAAGAAAGTAGAGTGGTGTGCAAATACTAGGTTTCCATTAAAAAAATTTTTTTTTTTACCTTTTTATTTAACTATAATGAAGAGAAACACTTATATTTTATGTTGTCTATTTCTTATTTTAGTATAAATATGTTTATAAATACAAAAAATATGTACAATTAAAAATTTTTTTTTTGAAGAAATAGTTGCAACTTATGTTTTATATATATATATATATTTTTGTGTGTGTGAAGGAGAATATCTTTAGATGATGCAAAATTAATATATAATGAAACTGTAAACCTATATTATCGACCTCTATTCTCTAACTCTGCATGAATTATCGTAGGAATCGAATTCTTTCAAAAATGCCCTACTATGTGGCATGTTGAATTATATTGGTAGATTGGTTTGGCACGCCACAGCTAAAAGATTGCCGACCCCTGATCCAGAGTTTTAAAAAATACGTCAACAAGAAAAGCAACGATATTTCTTTTGATGTTTTCAGGAAATAAAAAAGAAATTTTTTGGTGGCTGTTAGAAATAACATCGGTCATTCTTCAATTCCTACACACACTATTAGCTCACACTCTCTATTTATTTATTTGTCTTGGTGGAATTTTCAATCGTTAATAAAATAGATTTTAAAGCGCTCGAGCTGAAATTTTATACACATGATTATTTTGGATGACAATATACAATAATTTAATTATAATTAATAAAAATTAACTGATTAAAACTAATTATTTAAAGAACTACAGATACAGCCACGTTGGCATCCTTTTTGGCGACATGTGTCAAAACTTGAAAAGGTTTTTTCTCACGTTTAAAGCATTCAGTTGAATTGAAATTTTATGAACACGACTGTTTTGGATGACAATACGATACTTAAATGATAATTAATAAAAATGAAATTTCTTTTTATATTACTTGTTTTGTTTTATTCTGCTAGAAAGTATTCAAGTATATATGAATGCCAGAGGACATTGATCAATTGTTTACAATTGTCACACTCAGAAGTAACTCGAAGGTTATCGGTGACGAACCTCGCAATTTTGAGCCATAGTCAAATAAAAAGGCCAACACCTAAGCTTACATGCCACTCTCCAAACTTCAGCTCCACGCTAACGTGAGGAGTTTCAGATGCCAAAGAAACGCAAATTTAGGTTAGCAAATGTAAATAAATATATTTTTAGTGATTTTTCTCTACCCCTCCCTTTCCTAGCTAAAGGAAGTGTTTGTGTGTGTATATTTGTGAAGAATCACAAATGAACGTAATATGTAGCCAATAGTAGAAAACTGTTACAGTAATTATTTTCTAAAGATAAGCGGTATTTGATGACATTTTTTGATTTGACAACATTGCAAGAGTGTTATAGATATTTTAAAAAAAAATCCCGTTTTTGAACTATTAGAAGCACATACTTGAAATTTGAAAAGTAAGTTTCTTTTGTTGAGAAAAGATCCGCTGTAAATGAATTTTATGGAAACCGACTCACAAGAGGTGCAGTGAGGCGTTATAGATTTAAAAAATTCCCATTTTTGAGCTGTTACATCTGTGACGGCCCCATCCGCATCCTTCTTATTAACAAATTCTCTTGGAAAAAAATCTTTGGTCTCCTTAAAAACTATTTGATTAAAACACACCCTCTGAAGAAGAGAACGTGAATATGTAAATTAGTTCTACTAAATATAGTCTAAGCCAGGGGTGGCGAACCTTTATGGATCAACGTGCCATTTTTTCTAGTGTATAATGAGGTATAGACGTGCCATCAAATAATTTTGACTTGTGTGATTATTGAAAAAATAATAAAACTAATTACTGACAACTCAAAACTTTTTATTTACAACGAAAAAATACTTTTTGTACTGTACAGTTATAAATGTTTTAGTTATACGTGTAATTCAAATTAAAGAGAGTAACATTAGTGTGACTCTATACAGATTGTTGCTGCAGATTATGTGGATGATAAATAACTTATATTAGGATTGTAAGATGTTACTTTTAGTAGAATGGATGCTTAATTGGAGTCTCTCTCTCTCTTATCTGCTAAATGGTTTCTAAGCAATTAATTTTTTTTGCTGCGGTTCACTTTTTTAACAAGAGGATTTGTGATTTGTTTCAGACTGCCGTTTTACAGATGATGTTCGCATATCACTGTTCCAAAACTTGACACACACACCGCTTTGTCGCCTTTACTAAAAATGCCAGGTTTCTAGATTCACCAAGTTTGAAATTCTCTGTTACACTTACTATCTTGCAATTTTTGCTCTTTTGCTGAACTAGCCATATTAAATAAGTTAAAAAGCATAAATATAACACAAACAAACTTTAAAATACAGTTATGTTAACGAAACTGACTCTGCTATGCGTAGACAAATTTTGCATCATAAGCAACTGTAGTCCACGACGTAACTAAGGCAAGACAAAAGCAAACTAGGTCCTCGTGATGACTCGCGTTTGTTCGTAATACTTCATAGTGAACTTTGTTATTTTGAAATAAAATGCAAATTATTTTGATCACTGGCGTGCCCAAAATATTGTGTCGCATGCCATTGATGGCACGCGTGCCACTGGTTCACCATCCCTGGTCTAAGCTTTCACGCTAGAGAGAGAGGATAGGCTGCTAGCGGAACAGTGATTAATTAAATTTATAGTGTATAGTAGTATAGTATATTTGCTATTTGATAATTGTAATAATTAAGGTGACGATTTGACACTAGAGATTGAATAGAGATTAGATAGCTAAGAAGGCAGTGTATTCGAACATGAAATAAGTGTACTGGTAATTAAAGTCTTCTCATGTGTCGCGTACTACGTTAATTGTCCACATATTGCTTTAATTGGGGGCATCTCTTAGTTTTGATTGATTGAACTTATGTTGTTGATTGTGTTACAAATAAATTAACTGATTTTAAACATGGCTAGTCTTCCTTTCCTTTCTCCCATATCTCTAGGCGGGGATTCGAGTTCCTTACACACCTACAGACTTTAAATTTGATAAGTATATTTCTTTTGTTGAGTAGAAATTCTCTAAGAATGAGTATTGTAGAATTCGACACCAAAGGGATAAGGTAACGAGGGCACTAAGTACATTCCCTTTTGGAAATTCGAGTCCTGCTCTTATTTATATCAAGAAGAGATACTGTGACGGACTCATCGCGCTTTCTATTACTTTTCCTCTTGGGTTCTTTGGAGCCGAAAAAGGCAAATTCTTTCCAACCAAATCCAGAAGCGAAGCGTGATTATGCAAATTAGGAACCTTTTAAATAGCAGAAGTTTAGCGTAAGCGGGGTGGCCTTTTGGGAAGTGATTATGCTAGCCTGAGTTTAAACGCGTAAGCTGAAGCAAGCTGATATTCCAAAGTTCAAGTCAAGATAGATACCCTTCCACGCGAGATATAGAAAAGACATTGCGGATTCGAGAGTGTTGCTGCTACTTAGGATATAGAGGTAGGACTGATCTACTATATATTAGAAATTGTGTATAAACAGAGGTTAGGAGTAAACGGTAAAGTAATTATAGTGGTCAAGATCGCGCTTATTTGGTAATACGCATTGTGAGTTTCTCACCTCAGATACGCTAAGTTTAAATATAAATATTATCATTGTATAGTGTTTAAGTTAAAATCTTAATAAAGAGATATTAAGATTATGGCAACGCCTGGTTCTTTATTCACTCCCACACCCGTAGGTCATGAAGATAACTTAGAAGTAAGACATCCCCCACGGGTGAATGCCTTACAATGTCTACAAAAACTTGTTTAAATGCAATCAAAAGCTTAATGCTAAGACTTAAATATCAATAAATTTATAAAAATATATAATCATCCATTATTAGGAAATACCCTGCGAAATGGTTGTGTAACGCCTAGTAAACTATAAAATAAAAGTATGAAACACTAACCCATCCATCTCGTTTGAAAGAGAACTAAAATACGTAATCATCAGGGACATCTTATTTCAAGGGCCAACTGGGCCCAGGGCCTCGTCCTCAGTTGGGGCCTTGTTTCATTCTCGGCTCTATCTTAATAAGATCATGAACCGGTTAGTTTTAATGGACAAATATTATTCCCGTATATATTCTCCGAACAACAGGAATTTCAAACTGCATGTCAACTAGTAATAGTGGAAAGACAGTATTATTATGTGATGACCGTTGTCCATGTCTAGACCTAGGCGTAATAACGTAAACAATCATTCAAATCATTTAGTCGAAATGCGGCCATCGGTCGAGAGGTTTGTGCCGAGGTTTTTGAGATTGTGAGTCATGCACATTTATTTGTTTTATATTACCTTTTGAACGAGTATTTGACAATGCATGCTATTTACTGTCTACTTTTAAAGATCTACTTTAAGGATCTTTACATGGGAACCCAAGGCCTCAAAAATCTTTAGATTTCTCTGGGCCTAGGGCCTCCAAGTGTCTTAAGACGTTCATGGTAATCTTGTAACTTTATTTCAACTTAGCTTATGTAAATTATAAGAAAATAGTCCAGAAATTATAAAAATAGTTTAGTATTGACTACATGCTAAATCGGTACATATGCCAGCTACTTAAAGCAATTTTAAGCAACTGACGAACAATTTTGAATTTGTGAGCAGAGTATCAATCCTATGAAATTACAACTCAATTTTTTAAATATGGAACATCACATTTATTTTAATAGAAATATGAAAGATTAAAATTTTTAGTCTGCATTTTCTCACTCAAATTAGCAAGCATTTTTAAATAATTTTCAAGATCTGAAAATTCACTGGACGAATCAGTAAAATCAACATCAAAAATTTTCGGAAATGATAAAAAAAAATTGTTAAATATATGTATATTCTTTTGAATGTATTTTACTATAAACAGCGAATGTTCAGTGAGACTGGAAAATATAATCAGAAATTCTATAGGAATAACATTATACTAAGTTAATAAGAATTTTATCTATGTGTTTGTAGAATCGCCTTATTACAGTTCTTTGACTGCGGAACAAAAATATGCATCTGTCACTGATAAAAATCATTAGTTGATAAATAATTATGATAGGCAGTTTCTTCACACTCACGTTTAGCTTTAAAATATTTCACCTCGAATCATTGTTGATATAATGGATTGGAATTTAAAATAGCAACGCATTAAAAGTTTACACCAAAGTTCTATAAATAGAACACGGATTTAAAAATTTTGCGAAACACACATTTTCATTTCTGTTGCTCACATAAAATTAGTACGTAAAAAGAAAAAAATTGATTAATTATTTTAGGTTTTAAAATAAAATGACTAAAATGCTTCTAAAATAAAATGACTAATGCTTCTAAAATAAAATTGACTCAACGAAGAAAATTATACTATCAACTTCGCTTTTTACTTTTTATCGAGTTAAACTTTTAAGAAAAAATCATATAAAATTCAAAACTAAACAATTATATTTACAATTTAACAAGAGAAACAAAAACAATCATTTCGTTGATAGACTACCCAGTTGTACCATAAGTTTTGAGGAAAAAATTTGACTTAAATGCAGCAGATTTTTAAACTATGTTTTTACGGATGGTCTGCAATGTTTTTCAAAAACTGTTGTCTTTCATGTATGTTGTTTCAAATCAGCCAGAGCTTTGATAATTTACACAGAAGTGTACAGCAGATATTTATCTGCAACAACAACAAAAAAAAAAGAAAGAAATTTTTGGTAATTTTTAAGGCTCTTTAACATTTAGACACCAAAAGGGTATTCCTTTATCGAACAACAAAGATATTTTCTGAGACCAACAGCGTTCCAGACCGTGCTAGAAACGGTCGCATTAAATAAGAAGAGCCTAAGAGAGATTTTAAACACTTAAACATTTAGTCATCAAAAAGTCATTCATTTATCGAACAATTAAGATATATTTTAGACCAACAGTATTGTGAATGAATGAGTGAGTAAATATTAACGTCGCACTGTTAAGCTACACAAGGGCTTTTGGCGACGGACCACGTAATTTGAACCATGATCAAGTGACGTGGGCTGACACTGAGCTGGCACCTCCCTCTCCTAACTTCCGCGCCACACCAACGGGAAGACGTTTGAGCCTCGAGACAGATTTAACGTGCGTAGCTCCCCTAAACGGCGGGTCTTTAGTGGTACTGGGCTCGAACTCACGACATGCCTGCCATGATCCGATACTCTGACCACTGGGTTATCACAGCCCCCAACAGGATTGAAAATCATACTAAAAAGGGTTGTCCACGCTCGGTGAGAGCAACAGTTCTCGTCAAAGCACTCAGCGAGAGAATCCATCTAAATCCTTGGCGAAAGAAGACTCTTCTAGCTAAATAGCTGAAAATGTCGTAAAGAACAACATATTACGTAATAAACAAAGACCTTAGACTAAGGTTATCGAAGAATAATTGGCCATTTTCCCACAAAACAATTAAAGCGCTAGAGGTACCTTAAAGAAAAATCTCTGTCATGGCTCCTTAGACGAATGCTGTTAACACCAGAACGTCCGTCGGTGTCAATTTAACACCAGAACCTCTTTACATTGTTCTCCTTTCCGCAATTTTACAGGGAATTTGAAAAATTTTCGTGACCTTCAATAATTTTTTCTGGTGATTACTCAGAAAAAGTTTTGTAGTTCTAGGTTAATGAGAAGTGACTTTCCGACTAAATATATCTAGAACGCCCGCTGGTGTCATTTCGACACCAAGGCAATTTATCCTTTTAAAGCTGTCGTTCATCAAATATAGTCCACTAAGTAGATACCATCAGTAAAACAAACTTCTTTAAGTTCTATTGCACATTTTTTTTACCTTAAATACAGTGTTATTAAATTCACTGTGGAAATGAGTTACTTATACTAAAATTGTTGTGTCTAAGTGTTTCGTAACATACTATTTGTTTATCTGCTCATAAAAGAAAATTCATTCGATTTTCGAACTTAGTGCAGAGCAGACACCCTGAAACGATGTCTCTTAGAAAAGGTCTAACCCCTGATAAAATTTTTAATTTGTTACGAGAGTTTTTTTTTTCTGAGAATGTGTGTGTGTGTGAATCGACTCAACTTAGATTCCAATGAAGACATAACATTGAATGAAAGTGACTGCGAAGAATCTGAATAAAGTGCAGATGTAATCGACAATATTCCAGTAAATCCTATTGTATATTTTGCTAGGGATGGGACAGATAGGATACCGCATAATAATAATGTTCCTGGGAAATTTGCGCCTCGAAATGTTTTGCAACAAAGCAGTGGTTCAACAAACTTCGCGAAAGATAATGTCAACGTTAGTTTTTTATGATATTTACACGAAATAATATTACAAGTCTTAAAACTAAACCCTACTGAACAGTAGTCCTGCAATTATTTCGTTAAAATATTTTTTATATATTTTATATCGCAGTGTCAAAATGACACCGGTGGACGTTTAAGGGTAATCGAAATCCCGGACGTTCTAAGGACGTTCCCGGACGTTCTAGGAAGCCCCAAAATACTAAAAAAAGAAAAAATAATAATACGCAGAGTGATCTCATCCAGTGTCCTTAATTGTTTGGTGGGTTGTGATACCGCCCCCCTTTGGTGACCGTATCTTTGATTGTCAGTATGAGCTAGAGGTGAAGGGTTTGCAAAAGGAATAGACATTTTGGATTCTTAATATGTCTTTATTAAGAATAGAACTTAAATGTCTAACAATTTAGATAAATTTAAATAAGCGAGAATCTATAATGAACAAACACACAGTGATAGTTAAACCGAATCGCGTAACTTAGACCACTAGAATTATTTAATCTGCCTACTCTCACTTCTAATAATATTACAAGTCCTAATATCAAACAATCAGTCCTACCTTAATCCTACTAAGATTCGATTTCTATATGGAGACGTCTGGGCGCGCGTGCAATGATATGCACCTTGATTTAATGGCTTATTTTCCAGGTAACTTCTCGATTGGCTGTCAATTCACACTTGTCTCTTTCACACATACCATTCCCCAAAATTGCCATTTCACTTACTGAAACCTGTTATTTAAAAGCTATTTTATTTGCATTTCCTGTTCACATTTCGCTTCTTGGGTTTTGGTTGGAAAAGAGTTGCCATTAATCTTGGCCCCCAAAGGGCCCAGAGGTTATGTTAAAAAAAAAAGACGTTGAGCCCAAAAACAGGGTTCAGGTATAAAGGGGAATTAAAAAATTTCCTTTTTGAAAAAAAAAGGGAGTTGAAACTTAAGTAAAGTTTTTTAAAAAACCCACTATCTTAGAACTATTAGTGAAACCCCTGAGCATAAACCTGTTCAATAGAAACGACTGGATTTTTCAACAGGACTCTGCTCATGCTCATAAAGCGTAGACGACAAAGAGGAGTTTAACAAAGAGAATTTGCCGGACTTCATAGAACTCGAAGATTGACATTCTAGCCATGAAAGAAAACCATTTGATTATAAATTGTATTTGGTTTTAAAATTTCGATTCCAAAAGGGAATTTGGGATAACTCATATCCCTCTGCCCTCTATCTTGAAATGAATTTGCCGTGGTGTTGTTGACTGAAGTTGAGAGACGTGACTTCGGAGGTTAGGACCAATGGGGTGGCATGGTTAGTATTAAGAAGATGAATAGATGCCATAAACGGCCTTCTAATTTGAATAGTTCAAAACGCTCTTTAAGTAAAACAGAAATGGAAAAAAATGGAGTTTTTTTTTCAATTAAGTAAAAAAAAATTCGATGTTCCACAAAGGGAGCATTGGCATCTGGAGATTTATTTTGTTATCGCTAAGAAATTACTTTTACAATCATGACTTACAGGAAATAAGGCGGGTCTAACTTTGTCGGAACTATAAAAGCATCACGTATTAGGTGGCTGGGCCTCTGTACAGATATGCCGATGCTTTTCCTACCAAAAAAAGTAACTTTTTCGAAAGCTGAAGGGATCAGACGTAGAGATAGACCACCTACACCAGGGGTACTCAACCTTTTTTTCTGATGAGCCTTATGCATATGTCAGCTATTTCACGCTGGCTGCATGCGCATATGTTAGTTATTTTACGCGGGCCGCAAGATGGGGATAAAGAGGGGGAGGGGGCGGAGAAATGCTTTAAGACCAAGAATTTAAAATTAAAATTTAAAATTTAAAAAATTTATCAAAATATTATAACTCCTTTTTTTGCTCTTTTTTTAATTTATTATTTTTATATTTTTTTTTTTGTCACTAACCCCTAAAAAAAGGGCCCTTTAAGAAACACTCTTTAACAATTTCTGCATCAGTAAATGGTTTCATATGATTACCAATAATATAACAGACTTCATAGGATGTCTGTGTTACTGCTGTGATATTACCACTGACAAAACACTTTGTTGCTGTTGAAAAGCTTATTCAAGTAAGTCTCTTTATCACCTCTTGAAACTTCGAGGACAAGTGTTATTGAATGTTATTCCTGTTTATTGGTATTTTTTAAATACAGCACTTTGACAAATCCAACAATTACTGATACTTGTTTGTTTTTCACTACAAAATAGTCAACCTCCCAATCGAAACGATATATTTTCTTCGAATATTTTTCGCTTGCAAGATATGAAAGATAGTTAAAAATTATTCCCACCCATAACATTATCGCTACTGCACTGTTGTCTATTATCACTAACCGTTACCGTTCCAAACAGAAAAAGAACATCAGTTCGTACCCGTACGACATTGTCAGCAAAATGCAAAATTGATATATTTGATTTCTTGACAAAGAATTTCCCACCAAATTTTTAATACAATGTTCTTAAATAAGTTAATTTCTCAGAGCAATGGGCCATGACCGGGCCGCTTAAAAAGGCTAGGTGGGCCGCATGCGACCTGCGGGCCGGAGGCTGAGTATCACTGACCTACACGATGGTTAGATGGTGTTGAAAAGGATCTGAAACTAATGAGAATCAACCAATGGAAGGTGCATTTATCTCAGTACTATAAAAAGAATGGGGAAGGTTGATCAGCTAGAAAAAACTGGTTTTAAGCTCTTTGAACAATCCTCAGAATGTTATATTAATAGACTCTACAGCATTCGTTTTATGTATATGTTACCGTCAAAGTGTGAAATCCGTTATTTCATTAAATAACTAGACAAGTAAGTTTAATATATAATATTATTGAATTCTACCCTTTAACTAGGTAATCTACAGAATAACGATTACTTGATCGTTAAAGTGGGAAATACGGCCTATGGTTCGTTTCAAAGCAGAGACTCAAAAATTCTCGAAGAGATGATGAATTTAAAAATTTTAAAATACTTTGAAAACGTGAAATGGGGGAGAGGAAATAGGATTATAGCAAAGAAATTATATGTGCAGAAATCTCATAGGGATATCTATAGAATCAGGCATATACGGATAACCAAGATGGCCTAGGATTTGAGGTATAAAGGAAATAGCTCTGTACGGGGGGAGGTCAATTTCTCGTATATCTTGTGATATGACATAATGCTATCAAACCTCCAAATATCAAGACCCTATCTCAGTTCCACAGGGGGGGGGGCAAAATTTTTACCCAGCCCCATAGGAATAACATAGGAACATGATATTTTAGTGCTGGAGCCCCCTAGGTTTATTAAAAGAGGGCTAAGAGGATAAATGTATGGGTCTTGCCGAGGGGAAACCTGTGGTTCAAATCTCAAAGCAGACACTCAAGTATATTTCAAGACATTACAGATTTTAAAAAGTTTAAAACGTTGAAATAAAATACAAGGAATAACCCTATTTATGAAAAAATTTGGTGAGAATATACGATGGAGGCAGAGGGATCGAATAAGCCAGGTCCGATCGGACTGAGAGGCTCAGGTGTGTAGCTATTGGCAAAATGCTGTCCAGGGGTAGGCCCTGGGAAGGGTCGAGTCCTTGTACTACCTAATCAAACAAGTAATACTGATCGATTCCCCAAATATCAACCCCATATCATGAAAAAAATGGCACCATAGGATTCACATGGGGATTGATATTTTAGTGTGTATGCCCTCCCCTGCCCAAAGCAGGTCATCATTAGTAAAGAAACTATGAAAGGGGTAACAGGCCAAGTCAATCGATGCCCCGCGCACGCTCATTGGTCAAATAAAATAGGGTGCATTTTCCCGGTTTCCTGTTACACATTTCCGTCCCTTTTCACGAAATAGTCTCACAAATATCCAGCAAGCGATACACTTAAAAAATAAATTATAAAATAACTTTGAAATTGTTTCTTTTTCACTTTAAAGGTCCATCATTAATTATTTCATAGAATAATTAGTTATTTCCTAAAATAACTAGGTAAAGTATGAAATATTTCATCTATTGTATACTTTAATTGACTTGTCTAGTTTTTTCACGAAATGTCTAGTTATTCTACGAAATAACTGAATTATACACTTTAACGGTAATATGTACAAAATTTTAAACTGGCTATTTTTGAATCTTTAGAATCAAACCATTAATATATCTCATTCAGAGTATTTTAATATATTAAACCATGGTGTGCATAATACATCAAAGATAAAAGAAATATTTTGATGTAAATAGGCATGAAAAATGTTTTGCATTTCTAAAAGTGGCATTACTATAAAAAACGTCATTCGTCCTCTGCCTATTGGAAAAAAAGACATTCTTCTTTAAAAGTGAGGGGCCTTATCCTCCCCCCTTATCTGACAATAACCAACAAAACCTTGCCATTCGAATTTGAAGTAGAGACTCCTATCACTTAATATTTTCTTTAATTTATTCAAAATCTCTTTATCTTTTCCCTTTCATTCAGTTAAGTAACCCTCTTTCATTTTATACAAGAACTATAATGAGGAGGTTTATTCTGCCTCTGGAGTAAAAACTCCGTAATTTAAGCGCTATTTCCTATTTGCGAATGTAAAATCTGTAATCACGAAAACAGTCCCCTTTCATACCGAGGTCATAATAATTAAGTACCACATTTATAATATTTATAGGTCAAAATATTTATAAGACGTATTTAACTTAAAAATAAAGAAATCAAAATAGTTATGTTCCTCATTTAGCTTAGTGCAAAAGAGGTTAGAATACTTATGCAAAGCATTTAGCTTAGTACTGAAGAGGTTAAAATACTAACATACTCAAGACTATTACAGGACTTACTCTCAGGACAGAGTCAATTTCACCAGGGCCGGCTCTAACAGATTTGCCACCTCGGACAAAAATGAAAAATGCCGCCCCTCTCTCCAAAGCAAAAAATTATAAATTATTCACATATATTAACCCCTATAAAACTTGAAGAATTATTTCGAACAAAGAGGCAGCATATATATATATATAATTTTAAGTCTTAAAAAATACAAAACAATTCGAAATTAAGGACATAATAATTACTTGTTATTATTTAAACCGAATAAAATGTAAGAGAAGGAATCACCCATTTCAGCCAGTTAATTTTTTCGAAATAGAGTCCACTGATTGTGAGGATCACAAGCCCTTTTATTTTAACTTATATTAACTACACTGAAGGCTAAAATAAAATATCTCCTGTGGCTCTCTATCTACCAAAAACTCTTATTACCCTTGTCCCTTTATGGATAGCTGAACACGAACGTCGTATGGGTGAAAAGAATGTCCGTTGTGATCCCACACCGAGATGGGGAGAAAGTTACTTGTGAAAGATATGTATAAACATATCAATTTCATGATTTAATATATACTCCCACCTCGAAAACTTCAAATTTCAACATAAAAGAAAAGTTATATTAAACATGCACAGTACAAAATAAGGAAATAATGTACACTTAATGAAAAACCAAATTCAAACACAATAATATTCAAAAAATATATCATATTTTTTGTAACAAAAAAGAGTATTTTTTAAATTTGATCCAAATACTGCCTTTAAAATTTGCCGCCCCGGGCAGGGGTCCGGTTTGTCGGGCCCTAGAGCCGCCCCTAATTTCACTCTTAGGCTCCTATAATGTCAGAACCATAACTTATCGCTTTGCTAACATCCGATAAAGCTTCGTGACATTTTTCGATAATCTTCCGTCTAATTCTATATCCTATTCTCTATACTTCTATTGACATTTGATTCTATATATATTTGTATACATCACATGATTCCTTCACACACACCAGGCTAGATTCTCATTCCAAATGTCATAAAGAAACCCAGTAGGTAGGTAGGAGAACCCGTTGTAACCGTTAATACATCTAGTTGACGATGAAAATTGCTCAATGTATATTAGATTCAAAAGTATTTACAAAATACTTCACTTTCAACAATAATCTTTTAAAATAGAATACATAGAGAAATATTAGAATGCTTGACATATTTTTTTTATTGAATACATGAAAAACGAGTTAACAAATTAATTAAAATTACACATGATTCAAAGTTGAGTGAAGAACAACTGCCATTAAATTCTGAAATTTCTCAGGAAAGATTATTTTTTTAGATTCCTTAATCGATTAATGTAAATTATTATAAGCTGTATTTAAACACCTAAAGATGTTTAATTTTACTTCAATAAAGTCGATTTTTATATTTTATAGAAAAATTCCAATTATGTGAGCCCAATTTATCGAACTTTATTATAAGTATTCATAAAAGTAAATGCCAATAAAAATATTCTGAAAATAATTCAATCACTGAAAACTCACTTGAATTTGACAAATTTTACTATATATATTTTGCAGTTTATCTGTTTTAAAAAACATTATTAAGAAAGTTCGGGGTTTTTTGCCAGTAGATGGCAGTACTTGTCTAAGCAGAATTTCAAATACGCAAGCAGATTTTATTTTATTATCATCCGACAGTAACAAAACTTTGCCGTCTGTACCTTCTTGTCTAGGGTAACTCTCCATAAGGCTAATTCAAGTTTTTCAAACTTTTTTTGTCTTTTTGCTCTGAATCTGAAAGTATAGTTAAAAAAAAAATTTTGAAAATTTTAAAATTTTAAACACGGTTTTTAAAACAATCTCTTAAAGCAACAAATTTTCTTTTCCAAAAAAAGCAGTTTAAAAAAAAACTTTTCTTAAAATTTTTTCTTTCTTTAAGCCCAAGCATGAAAAAAGGCTTTTTCTATCCCATTTGGGCCCAGGTATATTTTTTTTAGTTCCCCACTTAATTCTTCCTTTCATTAAAATTTAAAAAGGTTGAACTGGAAAAATTGGTTAAACTTTTTTTTTTTGTTTCTTTTCAAACCTTAAAAAAAAAACAAATAACCTTTTTTTTTTCAAAATTATTTTGAATAATTTTTTCCCAAAAGAAATAATTAAAAATCGTAAACTTGAAACCCCCATATTTTAAACCAATTTGAGAAAAGGGGGCATTTCTGTAAAGGGCAACATCTTCTTTTCCCAAAAATTTGAAATAATTTTTATGAAATTGAATGGCGATATTTAGTGGGCCCTAGTTAAAATTTATTATGGGCCCTTTTAGGATGGGAAAGTTTTGTGGGGTTGAGGCAAAGTGGTGGGACCCCTTTTCTTAAACCGCCCTGGGGAAGAAAAAGGTTTTGTACTTTTCATAATGAAGAAAACACCTTTTACCCCTTAAGCAAAATAAATTTTGGGAGAAGAAGTGAGGAAAAGGGAGTTTTTTAATGGAAACGAAAAGAAAATTTAAATTTAGGAAATTTTTTTAAACCTGGGAACCCCAAAAAGTTAATTGTGAGAAAAGCTTCCCCCTTTTTTAATTTTTAATATTTTTGTTCAAAATTAAAATTTTAAATTTTTAAATGATTGGAAAAAAACTTTGTGAAATGACTGACAACTTAAACGTCTTAAGACTTTTTGAAGCCATGAGCCTCTATGTAAAAGTTGGCCATGTATGTGTTCTTTAAAAGTAGATAGTATAAAGGATCCTTTATATCAAATACTCGTACAAAACGGTAATTTAAAACAAAGAAATGGGCCCGACTCACCATCTCATAAACCGACTTGACCGATGGCTGTGTAGGAGATTCGAACCGGCCACCTTCCGTTCCGAACGCCAGTACTTTATCGATCACGACAAAACGATAATCTTTGCGTGATGTCTAAGTACTGGTTTTATTTAGATACCAATACAGCTGCCTTTCGACTAAACGAGTTGAACAATTGCTTATGGTATTAGGTCTAGGCCTAGACATGGACAATAGTCATCACATAATAATACAGCCTTGCCACTTTTGCTACTTGACATGCAGTTTGAAATTCCTTGTTTTTTGGAGAATATGTACGGGAATAATATTTGACCATTAAAATTATCCGGATTATGATCTTATTAAGACAGAGTCAGGAACGAAATGAGACCCACGCCGAGAACGACGCCCTGACGCGGGCCCGGTTGTCCCATGCCTTAAGACGTCTCTGCATGACCAAAAGTACCTGGCAGGTGATGGAATTTAATGCACAACTGCTATAAAAGTGTTGATAGTGATTTGTCAGGTCATATTTAGGCATTTGTGAAACAATGAGCATGTCAAAGGAATTTACTGATTGAGAGTTAAAAAACCTGAGATCCCACGTTCGTGCAGCCACTCATAAGCCAAACATCACTTCCCAAAATACAAGGAGTTGATTGTAATTGTGCAATGTCACCGTCATCGGACTGTGGACAGTTAGAAAAATTTTCTTTAGAGTGATGAATATCACTCTCATAGAATTAGACATAATAATCTATGAAACACTCAGAGAGTAAATGATGAGATGATAATGGCGGAGTACTATATCTATAATAGCACTTTCAAAGAAATAACACTGGATTGAAAATTAATACAAGTTAATTATCATGCTGTTTGAATCGATGCTGTTTTGATTTAAAATTAGTAAAATATTTTACATAATTTTGTAACTAAAACTTATACATGTTTATTTCAAGAAGTTAATACTACATTCATTAACAGAACAAAAAAATAACACCCTTTAAGGTTTCGATGTTGTACCAAAATTGTTATAAATTTGTTAAAATTAAGGAACCCGAAAAAAAAAAATCGCATGAATAGGAAGAAATGACCATTGAATTTACTTGAAGCAACTAAGACTATTATTGCAAATTAAAAAAAAAACTGCGCAACTGAGAGGTCATCGTCACCTCTACCTTTTTGCATGACTGATGCATATTTCATCTATCGAAGCTTGAAGTCCTCTCTTTTATAAGCAATTTTAACGTACACCCCTGCGAAGGGGTAGGACGTTAGGGGGCCCAAGGCCTGACTGAAGCCCCTCGTAAAATCCAGCTTGGGGGTCTAAAACCAGAAATTGTAAAAGGGGGATAATATTCTCCATTACACCACTGTTGCTATGGAGCGGAAATTTGGTTGTAACAGCTGAGGTATCATGCTTATTATTTGACCAATACTCAAAATTAGGAGATTCTTTGCCAAAAGCTCCTTCTGCCGATTCAATGAGTGACGCTGAGGAGAACAACCAATACCCATCTAGGAAAAATAATTATTGCTTTGTTTTTTTATTGAATTTCTCGGCTTCCCGACACAATGTTGTCTAACCACAGCAAATACGCTTCATAATTCTGAACCTTGCTCAGTCCTACCTTATTCCTTCCTTTATCACAAATTGTTTAACTTCTACTATCTGAGTACTTCTTGTAAGGTATACATCCGAATAAGGCTTAATTACTCGTATATTGGCACCAGTCTCTTAAATAGGGACTATGCATATTTACCTCTTTTTAAGGGACATTTTATTTAAGTGACACTGAAAAAAGTTTCAGAGATAAAATAGAAGGAGTGAAATAAATAAAAATATTCTTTCTTAGTGTACTCTTAGTATTTCAAAGATAAAAGCTTGTGTTTCTCTTTAAATAGATCAAATATTCTGATGACTTAGTAAATCAACGAAACTTCAAAAAAGGAAAGGAACAAGAGAAAAAAGTGCAACAACTGATCTGTTGGAGTGATTTATGTACAAAATAGAATATATGATAAACTGATTGCAGTTCGTGGGTGCGCATTTTCACTGAATTTACATAAGAAATAAAAATGCTGGCTTAGGTTGACACAAATCAGCTGGCTATCAAAAAAGAAAAAGAAAACCATACAACGGATTATTTTCAATAAATTTCTCTAAATAAAAAAATTCCATTACTCATTTCAAACATTAATGAAAAAATTAAAACTTTTTGAATTAAGAATTTTCCTTTTTCAATACTTTTAAAAAATGAAAAAAGCAAAATATTTTTTATATCATTTTATATATATTATTCCCAGTAATTTAATCTTAATAGTTTTTATTTTTTAGGTCCAATCCTTCAGACAACCCCCCATATTTTAATTAGTTATCCGCCAACGAGAGTACCTAAACCCACCATCCCCCCCCAAAATCAGGGGACCGCTGGTAAAATCCCGGATTTTTGGAAATCCCGCCTTTTTCTTTCGCTTTTCCAACATGTAATCCTTAAAAGCCGTGTGTGTTTTTTTGTTGTGTGTGTTTCCCCGGATGCCGTCAATGGGTTTGTGTGTTCATATGTCCAATGCAATAAACGGGATTATTAGCTTCAAGACTGCCGTCAATCCCATCAGTATGCAACATCCCAAAAAAAAAAAGCATCAACATACATAATCACCAGCCCCGGGCCTTTGTCCCGTTGTAAAGTAAAAAACCGCCCACACGCCAGACAAATCATACACCACTATTAAAATATATATATATATATATGTATATATATATAAAAAAAAATAATAGTGAAGAAGATAGAACCCTACAGTGCTAAAGCAGGAAGAAATTGAATTCCCCTGACCCAAAAAATGAATACAAGAAAGTTTTTTGATAAACTGAGACCAAGACAAATGTTAAATTGGGGGCCAGCGAATTAGGTTAGCAATGTTTTGGATCCAACCTTCCCATAAAAAAATTTTTCGACAAAATGGGGGGAACCGGGGAAAAGTTAAGTAATCCCAAACGGGGAAGAAAACCTGATAATATATTAAAAGAAGTTAAAAAAAAGAAACAAAATGAATGCCCCGGAGGGGAATAAAAAAAAATTTATACGAAAAAAAATATACTTTTTAAAAAAAGTTTTTCTAATCCAATAATATTTTAGTAGAAAAAGAAAAAAAATGCACAGTCGGTTTGGTCGGTGTCCCCCCAAGGGTTTGGGTTTATTTTTAAACTGGACTAAGACTTAACGTCAAAACAAGGGCCGTTATTAGAAATCATGTATTTTACCATATTAAATTTTAAAGGAAATCTTATGATACAGGTGTTTTTTTGAAAAAGCCAAAAAATATTTTATAGTTTTAAAGAAATCCTTCCGTTAATACATATAAGTAATTTACATGTGTAATAAATAAATTTATCAAAATGTAAGGTTTTTTAGGGTTTTTTTCTTTTGTGTTATTTTTTAGTTTCCCGGGTGAAGATTATGGTTTTGGGGGCACCCAAAGATTTTTTGATATTTCAATTTAAGATTAATTACTCGTTAAATTTGGTTTTGAGCAAACGATTTACGTAGGGTTTTTAGCGATCGGGGCTTTAAAAACTGGTGCTCAGGCCTAAGGCCGGGGGGACCCAGAAACCCCCATAACTGGTTTAACCAGATTTTTTTGGTTATTAATTTTGATATTTCGCCGGGTCGCAGATCTGGGCCCCAAATGGTTGAAAATTTTATTTTAAATTTTTTTAAACTCCATTGTTTTATATTTAAAAAAAACTTAAAAAAAGAAAAAAGTTATTCTTCCTCCACGGGCTGAACCCGGCTCCAACGACAAACACGATCCGTTGTGCACCAAGCCCATTACGTGTAATCGTTTGTTACACAACGAATTTAACGAGTGAATTGCCCTTTATTTGTAAATATTAAAAATTATTGAGTAGGGCCCCTATAACCTAAAACCTTCATCAACAGGGAAACAAAATCTACCATTCTAAAAAATTTGAAAAAATCCCGAACCCAAGACTTTTATTTCCTTGGAATAACAATCTTAACTGAAAGGATTCCTCAGTTAAAAGAAAATTAGGCTATTTTATTGTCATTGAAATTATAGTTATATTAAAATATAATGCTCGTACGGCCAGGGTTGAGCATCATTCCGACCGGGAAAGGGCCAGTCCATTAAGTCCACGATGCCCGTGAAAAACCGAGTCCACGGAGTAATGCTCGTTAAATCAGGGGTCCAAAAATTGTGGGCTGTATCACGAGGCAGGACTGGAGAATATTTCCCCCCCCCGCCGCCAAATTGTGAAAGGGGGAGGGCGGTGGTGTCGCTTCTATTGTCCCAGGGAATTTCGCTAGAATTTCACACCGTTGGGCCCCGGGGGCCGGAAACAATAGGGGCTTTTTGCCCCTTTTGCCATGATGGATTTTGTAGGCCTCGATCTGACTACTTCAGACAGGTGGCATTAGAAACAACAATAAGAGTATACTGATTGCAAAAGTTTATCTCTGGATTATAAATTGAAAATAATATTGTTGACGCGAAGTTTTTTTTCGTTAGAGAACTTCCACTTATCCAGAACGGGACGTTGCAAAGCATTCGTTAATGCTTTATAAAAATGTAATTCATTTGTGTGTTGTTTAATGTAAATTTTGATTTTTTTTTCTGAATCATCAAATATTAAGTCAATATAACAGATGGGTTTTTTCTCACTTTTTTATACATCGAGATATAAATTTATATAATATTATTTTGCTATTATAAGTATATTTCTATAAATGATTGTGTTATTGCTGTCTAAAAGGTATTTTAAAAAAATTCTTTCTGAATATTCAATGTTTGAATTAGGATAGTAATAGATGTGGTATTTCAATGTTTTTCTTCCTTTTTAATCTAAAGAGAGATCAATTTAGTCATATTATTTTGTCATTACACATTTAAGTGATGACATTTTTTGAGGAAGCTACAAAGCAGAATTTTATTATCGACTGAGAAATATGATTCATTTTTTATTGTTACTGGAAATATTGTAATATATTTTTAAGTATTTTTTAGTGTTAATTTTAGTGCTTTGTATTATGATTATTAATGTATAGTGCTATAAAATTTGTGGAAAACACTTTTTTTCTGTGGGAGTTGAATAAGTAAAACATCTTTTTAAGTTGAAATTTATGTAAATCAATTCTATCTTTTATCAGTACTGCGTACAGATGTATATGTGGGTTTGTTGAAAAAAGTAGTTAAATGTTAAATTCCGACGTCATAATTTTAATTTTGAAAAATTTACTTTATCAGAGTGTTTTACCATGTAGTAACCACCTCTAAATATATCAAACATAAATAAATACAGCGTTTCGACGAAAGTAAAATAGGGGCTTCTTATTCTCTGTTTTGATTCAAGTGTGTTAATTTTTGATGAATTCAAATTTTTGTTTCAAACCAAAACACTCTATCAATCATTTTACTTATTTTTACTTAATTTAAATATTTTTTTTTAAATATTCAATTACCGAAATTTATTCGATAATTTTTAATTGCACTCGTGATGCCACTAAGATCAAACAAATGATATTTTTGGTACAATATGTATGTATTGTGATAAGTCTAATCCCCTATATTGAAGTTACCGTTAAAATTCATGAAAGTTTTTTAGGTTTCCTACCAATTGAAATTTTGACTAGAAAAGAACCTTCAAATTTAATATTTGAGAAACTTAAAAAATTATATCTAAATTTCTTCGATATGTGGGTCCAAGCCTACCAGGGCCGTTTTTAACCTTCCCGGCGCCCTAGGCACATCAAATTGTTGCACCCCCTCCACTGTTTTCAGAGCACTCCTCTCCTTCACTTCTTACCTTGCCAGTTTTGGTTCTCACAAGGGATTTTCTCTTAACTCTCTAATACCTTTTTCTCTTTGTTTTTGCTGTTTGTAGAGATTTTTCACTATACACCACAAATGGACCCACCACGTCCTGGACTGGCGACCGTAAGGAACGGATCACGGCATGGTTTGGAAACTCTCATTCATTTCTTACCTTACGACATCATGGACCACTCACCTACCCTTTTGTAAATTAATGATCTAAATTAATGAAATCGTTTGTAATTACAGTATAGATTATACATTATTACACAAATTGTGTCAACTTGTTAATTATCATCTTTTTCATCGCTTATAGCCTTACTATCTTTTACTTTTAGACATCTTTATATTGTGTTCAGTCACTGTCATTGTATTGGTGCAGAAAAGGTTTTGTTCGAGCTTTGATCATTGTAAAATCATTAATAGCATCATTGTGATAAATTTTCATGGTAATATCATTTTAAGTGCGCAACAACACGAAACTGTTAAGCTTTTCACTTTTCATAGTAAATCTCATTTCATACTTCTTTCATGACTAGTTATGTCAAGGTATGTTCAGTGTAGTGTTGATTATTTTTCCTTTTTTCCCCCAATTTTTGGCCCCCCAAAATCTTTTTGCCCTAGGCGGTGCCATGTACCTAAGGGGAAAAAACCGGCCCTGAAGCCTACAATATATGCCAATATGAGAGGCAAACAATCAAGAGTAGAGTCTAAAATTAGGACATCAAATTTAAAGGGGTTGTTTAATTCAATATATCTGTGTAGAGCCACAGATTGAATTGGGCAAATGACATGGAAAACCCAAAAACCTGTAATTTTTTTTTTGATCAAAATAAAAAAAAATTTTTCTTTAACTTTTTTTTGGGGATTCCAAAGTTAAGCCCAATGGTTGGTGGGGATCCCCTTTACGCCCAGATCCGAGGTTAAACCCCGGCTGGGGGTTGACTCAGTCTTTCAAACCTTCGGGGGATAAAATGAGTACCAAGCTTGCTTTGGGAAATTAAAATGGGGGGTTTCGCGTCAGACTACACCTGACCGGGAAAATCTGCTCATCACCCAGGGCCCATGGTCACTTTTCTGAGTTGGGCACAGTAGGCTTTTGGGCCATCATGAGCTGTCGCGTCACTGAGTTAAGTTTTTTCCCAAAATAAATCTTCAAGAGCACAAATTAAATCCACTGGAAACCCGAATAGAGGCTTTAAAAACCCTTGGATAATTAAGAGGTATTTAATTAGGAAATATTATGCTGAAATTGAAACTCTATAAGGAGGGCTCGGGATTTTAAACCCCCCTTAAACTTTTCTTTGCCAATAAGGGCAACAAGAAGGGTTAAAAATTTTTAGAATCCTCAACTCTTTTTTCAAGACCGATTAAATGGTTTTGCTGTATTCGCTATAGCTAAACAAACCGATTTTAAAAAAAATGATCAAAAAGTTTTCAGAAATAAAAGTCAGCAAAAAAACTTGTAATCTTTTGATTGTTTGGATTTTGCTTTATTTTAACATTTTAGTTTTTAATATATATATATATATATATATATATTTGTCATGCTGCCTTTTTGTTCGCAAAAATTATTTTTTATAGGTATATATCTATGTGAACACACGCACACGTTATTTATTTTTTTTAATAGTAATTTTTTTATTTAAGACGGGTGGAATTTTCCATTTTTGTTCGGGGTGACAAAACTGCTGGAGGTGGCAAAACTGCTGCTAACACTTTCTTCTAGGAAAGGCCATTTTGTCACTCCTTTGTGCAAAGCACATTTATTCTTGGGTATATTTATTACTAGGATTTCCTTTTCAATCATTTACATATGCAGTTTTCACCAACATTAAACATCTTTGCTGCAGCTTGATTCCCATTTTCTTTCACGAATTGAATATCTTTACATTTTAAACCAACATTGTGTTTGTTTCATTTGATAGGATCCATATTTACTACTAAATAGAAGAGAAATAAACAGTATTTCAACTAAAAAAAATGTACCAAAGTCTTTGATGTTCATTTAGAAATCAAGGCTTTAAATAACTTGAGAAAGATAAAATATCTATCTTAAAGTAATTTTAAACTCAAAGGGAGATTCTTAAAATTTAACTCTTGTATTTTTATATAAATCTATTTTTAATTACCAATGGGCAAGTGCTAACAACATCACAGTAACTGGAACTTCAAAGATTGGGAGCTCAACACACACAAGGGAAGGTACTCTTATTCTATAGAGAGAAAGCATTTGATTCCTGATTCCACGAATTCTTTGGAGTCAGAAGTGTCCCCTCTTCTCCTTTTCGAAAATCTAGAATAACGCTTTTGTATCCATCTGTATTGTGTACAGCCTGTTTGCAGAATTATATACAGCTCCTTCAAGTATTCCCTACTCCCCGTCGCCACACACACGTTTTCCTCTCTTCTTGTCCATCCAATATACCATTGTTCGAAAAGAGCAAGAAGATAAGAAAATGTACATTTCCGGTTTCTTAGTAAAGGTTCGTGTTATGTGGAGAATATAGTAGCGAAAAATTCAAAATCGTACGTTAAAATAAATTCTGTTTACAGGCCGGCAGTGCCGATTTACGCATATTTCGGGCCTTGAGCACAGAAGATATACGGATCTGGCGGATCACTGGTGGATCGAAATTTATTTCTAGAAAACCTGGTTAAATCCAAGTTATCCGGGCTCTTTCGCACCCTCCCTGGACCCTGGGCGCCAACCTCAAGCACCCGATAGATAAAGAGGCACTGCAGGACGGAATAAAGATTAGTTTAACTTTTCAACATGGCTTTTTTTTCTTTTCTATTATGTCTAAAATTTCTGCTGTACAGGGAAGGTGGATTGATAAAGCATTGCTTAACCCTAAATCGCTGGCCTAATTCAGTGACAGCTCTAGAAATCATTAATAGGTCTCCAGTTTAGTCCAAAGACTCATTTTGTATCTACATTTGTTTTTTTCTCTTGAACCCCAAAATTTATTTTTTTAGGCTTTGTAGGTTTTACAACTTTTTCACTTCATTATTTTATTTTATTTTATTAAACTAGGTGTATATATGTAATATATACACAGGTGTGGTTCTTTTTTTGCTTAAAAAAAGAATTAATATCAAAATATTTTCTAAGGTATTCTTATTTATACTTTAGAAACCTAATGATTTTAGACTATTAATTGTATATAAATTGTGTCATAAATAAAGTCACATAAGTGAATAACGATTTTAAAGAAAGGGATTAATGAGTTATATATAAAAGAAAACCAGGTTAGTTTATGAAGTCAATGAAATTATTTCGTATATATATGCATCCATAGCTATAGTTAAGAGTATATGAATTGTAGACGCATTTTGTTCGTAAGAGAACTTCCACTTTCGGAACGAGACGTTACACAATTTTCATTACTGCTTCCAGAATAAAAAAAAAAAAAAAAAGTGGCTAATTTGTTTTTGTAAATTTTAAATTTTGATTTGAATTTTTTTTTTTTCTATTTTTATTTGGAATTAGAATCTGATTTAAACTTTAATGATGAGGATCAATATATTTTCTAATAATGTTTTTTTTTTTATTTTGGTTTAAGGGGTGGCATTTTTTATTTTTGTCCGAGGCGGCAAAATTGCTAAGACGGCCCTGGTTATACAATATTTTTTAAAGAGATAAAGTATTATAGAAGAATATAAAATACTTATTAAAGACTGTTGAACTTTTATTAACAAAAATGTTATCATTTTGTTCCGCGATCGACGTACATTTTCTTATCCCAGTCAAATTTTCAGTGGGCGCTGCTCTATTTCCGTTTATTTCTGCATGTAAAATTGCCTCCCTTTTCCTGTTTGAGTCATAGTAAACTCTTCTTGATGCAATTACCGATATATTTTGGGTGATTAAATGAAAGCGTATACAAAAAAAAAAAATTTTCCTAAATACGAGCAAAAAATGATGTTTTGGATAGACTGAATACTGAAGATAAACTGCAGAATGGGATAAGTCATCAATGCAAGTGGCCAGAATGGACGGTTACATTTTTCTTTTCGAAAGGTGTTGAAACTCAATTTCTTCCATCCAACAATTGTTTAGCCTTCAATTCGAAGCCGCACCCGATTTTCAGTAGCATTAACACTGGAAAAATGGTGCGGCTTAGATTCGAGTAAATACTGTATTTATTTTTGCTGATAATAACATTTATAATGTTGTGGCTATTTGTAAACAACACACAGTTACACAAAAAAGGAATACTAACTTCATAAACATTTTCTAATTGATGTGATAATTACAGCATTTCGTTTCAATTGTAATAAATATAGAGATCATGGGCGTAACTACCGCCGTATCATAGATACGGCGGTAGCTACGCCCCTGTACACCAGTGATAGAGATAAATATAGATTTCATTTGTGACATACAAAGGATCTTTATATAACAAGTGAAACAAATTCAGTTGATCAGTTCAAGGCGGATAATGGCTAGCATTTTATACAATTAATCTCTGTACACTTTTCATAAAGTTTCTTATTACGTACTCGATAAAGATATTTAAAAAAAACAGTAAATCCTTTATAATGAAATGATTTGCTACAGTAAAAAAAGGAAGTTTAAACTAAGAATCCTCAGTTTAAAACAAGAAGACCAAAGTAGTGAAGCCATAAAAATAAAAGAAAAAGGAATTCTTAGTATAACTTAGGGTAGTTTTCTAGTATTTGAGAGCCACTACATGGGAGGTGGGAGACCCTGACTACCTACAGGAATTTCTCCACTTGACATAAGACGGGTCTATAGGACCATGTCGTAAAAATAATGCTACAGATGTTGACCTCAAAGCAGACTCCTTTCAAACGTAAAAGACCAGAAGAATGGCTTAGAACAAATATAAAAGGGAAAAGAGCCTTCGACAAATATAACTCATTCCTTTAACTTTATCTTTTAAAAAAAATAAAACCGTTTAGAAATTATTATTCTAAAGTTCAGAGTATATCATTAAATAAAATAATTTTTTATTTTAAAGGTCACTAAAATTTTAATAATGTTGGAGTGTATAAATCCATTATACATTAATTATTTCTTTTCATTATTGAAATTCAATGAAGAGGTAACATCAGTGCTTCTCAAACTTTCAATACTGGCGACCCAATTTTCAATCATAATTTTTATCGCGCCCCCCTTATATAATAATAATAATATATTGAATGCAATAATAATAATTCTGGATAGAGGTGGATGCTAAATTTTCTGCACTGAAAAGCTTTTTCGTAAAACTATTACCATTTTAACATCATACCTTTGTGAATCAGGATTTTCTGCGATCGCTACTTTGAAGACAAAATATAGATCTGAGCTAAATATCAAAAAATAACTCAGGGAGCCAATTTCTAATTTTTAGCCTTCCTTAAAAAACTTTGCTCTCCAAGACAAGCCCATGGAAGTCACTAATAATTATTAAACGTGTTCTTATACTGTCTGAAGTACCCACTCTTAACACGAGTTTATTTTTTTAAAAAAATGATAATACATTATTCTTGATATAATAGCTTAATCGTAAGGAGAGTAAAACCAAGTGCATGACAATGTATACAAAAATGTAAAAGGATTTATCGAAATGAATACTTATATTATAAACGGTTTTGAATGAACTGTAATTTTAAGCCTCGCAGAATTAGCATTTAAAATAAATGTTAAGTAATAAAAAAAGAATATAAAATTCCAATGAATAACAATTGTGATATTTTTAATATTTAAAGCGAGAAAACTTCAAAATGTTTTAGCCCGGGATTAGGTGTGCACTCGATACTAACGTTAATGGTCGATGAGAAGTGACGCATCCCAATTCTTTTTTTTTTTTTTTTATAATTATTTTCAGTATACCCGATAAAAATCACAATTCCAGTGAATAATTTAACTAAGAGAAAATATACTTATCTATTTCAAGGATTTTTCAATTTTTCTTTCATAAATTGAGAAAAAAATCCAATAAAATTGAACTGAATTGTTCCAAATGTGCGTGACCTTAATAAAGGACACAAATCACAGACACTTTTCGCTAACATTACAGTTATTTTCAAGTAAATCTGTCACATTTTGTTCACGTTATTGCAGTTTTAATGTCCTTTGATGATCGACAAATATCCTGTTGAACTTTTTCTTGCTTGTGCTTTTTGACAGGGCGAAGTATTTTTCGGTACAAATTATGGCTTCATATTTTTCTTGATAGAGTTCTTAATGTAGCTATTGAAAATTTTCCTTTCGTTTCATGTTTATTGCTTTTCTCAAATTTACTTTCGCTAACATGATTAATATGCATTATTTCAGCAAGAGTTTCCCTTGTTTGATAAGCTTCAATTTCCTTTCAGAGAGATCACAGACGCCCAATTCTTTTTTTATATATAATCAGTCGTACAACATCACAATTAAAACCACTAAGTTATTCATAGGGGAAAATGCAGCATGTTCAAGAAAATATTTTTGAACAAAAATGGTCACGCCAGGAACTCGGTCAAAACAAGTACTTTAAGATTCTAAAAAAAAAGTTTGCCTTTCCAAAAAAAGAAGGAGATATGTGATCAATTCATTTTAGCTCCCATTAAGATTGTCATATTGGATGATTCTCTGTCAAGGTCATTGGTAACAAATAAACAGTTTTCCCAGAATTAACGATTTATGTATTATATGTTTCAGGATACTCATAAAAATAAATCTTGGCCAATTAATCCTTCAAAGTGCTCAATATGCTTATCCATGTATAATAAAACTCTTTCACATTGTGAAAAAAGCGTAATAGAATTATATAATTTACAACTTCCCTAAAAAAAGGGACGCAGATAACCATACCAGTAAGTTCGAATGTCAGCAAAAGTAATATTTTAGGTTAAAAGAAACGTAATAAGAAAATCTCTCATCGTAGGATTACAGCAAAGCAAACAAAATATTTTTTTAATTTAGTTATAGGATCAAAGATAGCTAATAAGCGTTCAAAGTAGAATCTTTTATTTTTGATACCTTTTTTCACCAGATGATAAATATAAATCATATCAATGTAAATCTGTATTTTTTATTATATCAGAAAGTATTTTGATTTTCTTCATTAAAGGAAATTAATTTTTTTTAAACTTTTATTTTCAATATGCTCGCGCCCTTCAGGGGGGCATGCCCCGCAGTTTGAGAAACACTGGGTAACATCATAACAAAAAAAAATTTTCTTATATTGGATATCATTTTTTATATTTTAAACTATTTTTATAACAAATATAGAAAAGTTTCATTGCAACTATCTTTATAACAATAAGCATAATTTTTGAAATGCGAATTATAAAGCGAACGTTACTTTTAGGATGTCAAGGGAATACGACAGCAAACATACGTAATGACGTGGTCTCATGTCGTAATCTAGGATTACCTTTTTCTTTTTATTTGTGATATTTCCCATTTTTCATGGAAAAAAAGGCAGAAATAGTGTTTTTGAAGTGATTTAAGTCATTACTATTCGTTTTCGTAAAATAAAGTATTATTAATGTACATTTAGGCATTTTATGACGTAACTTTCTTCTAAGGTGATGTTTTAAAACTTTGCGAGTAGATTGCATACACGTGGTGCCATCTGCATGTATTTTGTTATAGCTTGCCAAACATGGCGTCAGAAAATTCTGGAAGCTAGGATATAGGTATTTTTCATAATTTTAAAAATTTCTAGACTATTTCTGACATTTCTACATTTCACGGTGCATTTATCTGAGTAATTTACGTTCTCAGCAAAAGTTTTACTCTTAAATAATGTGATTCCATTGTTCTAAAGTGTTATTACATTTTCAGTACATTTGGAAGTCCCTTAAAAAAAAATAATAATTATTTGCTTTGAAAAAAAAAAAAACATAAAAACGTGAAGTTTTTTTTTTTTTTTTAATTTTATTTTGAGATAAATTTTTTTAAAAAAAAAAGACGAAGTATTGAAACTATTCTGGTAATATTTTCAGAAGACATCAACGTTCCAAAAAGAGCCGAATATCAAGAATACAATGTATTACTACGTGGAGTTTTCTCGTGAATGGTTCTATCGTATATGGTTACTACAAATCGGTTCCTCTCAAGGATACTTGGTGACAGACTTTTGACTAGAAAAGAAGATTTGATGGCTGAAAATTCCAGCCCCTGATTTAAAGGATTTCCAATTTTATTTACATTTTGAAAGAAGAGACCAAAACTAGGTAGAACGGATTCAGATTTTGTCTGATGTTAAAATGTTTTTTTGTAGCGTTATCATGTAAAATATTTATTTCCAAAACAAAGATTTTTTTTAATCTTTTTTGTTGCTTTCCCAAATTATTGGGAAAAATACATGAACAATCTTCTTATAATGTTTAAAAGAAGATTTATTATATATATACATCATTTCGACTTAAGGTAAAATGTCACGTGATACAAAGTTACAATATGATCGTTTTGAAATTTAATTCCATATTTAAAAATTTAACTTATTTTAATCTTCATTTAAATTTTACCCAAAGTTGTAAAATGCTTTTACCAAATAAATAAATAAAAAGAACCAGCACATGTGTTTTTTCCTCTTCCTCCCTCTCCTAAAAATCTACTGCTTCAAGTTTTGTAAATATGGCAGCATTCTTGCGCATGCGTTTTGTGTAAATAGTGATGGCGAGTGTACAAAACATTGGAATTAACGGAGAAAGGATTAAAGGTAAGAGCATGGCTTAATTATGAATTTTGAATGCAAAAAATTTAAATTAAGATTATAATATGTGTCTCTAATGAATAAGGAAACTTGATTTCGTGTCTGTGATCGGGGCAAAATCTTTATTAAGTTTGAAAATTTCTCCAAGAACTTGGGCGAAACCCTGTTTATGTTGCGGTTCTGTGATACTGTCAATGTATGCTGATAAGTAACATTTTGTTTACTGTTTGATCAAACAGCTGATTGACACTGCTAACTGTTAGCACCTTTATATTCTTGTGTATTTTGATCTGCGCTTTTTTCAGGTCTCAAAATTTTATTTTTTTTTAAATAGTAAGGCTTTATTTAATATTTATCACCCATCTGTTTAATATTAATCTTTTACCTTTATAAAAAGTTGTGAATTTATTTATTTATTTAGAGGTCAAATAAAGTGACATTAAAACCATTAATAAATATATCTTTTAATTTTTTTAATACATGTTGTGATTTAAATATGTTTATGATGAATAGAATTCTACACTCCAGCGTTCTTCCTCTTATTTTTTTTTTTTCTCTAATGCTCTTTTAGAAGTATCTGATGTTCTTAGTTAGAAGTGTTATAAAGGTTCTTTTTTTCTGTTCTTAAAATTTTTTATTGTGTTTCATGAAGGATTCTTACTGAAACTTAAATTGTCAAAATATTCTAATTGTAGTTAAATGAAAAGTTTTTTGTTATATGAGATAGATTTTGTGGATAAATAAAATTTGATTGCTCTTTTTAACCAAAATGAATTATCTTCCATCGCTGTTTTGGATAGTAAATTTTATATAATATATTACAAGGTAAGTTGGTATAATACATTTACAAACATGTGTCTGAAAAGTACAATATAATAATTTTTTGATCAATCTCTTTCTGTTGCTCTTCCTCCATTGAATCTTGAGTAAAACTCAAAATTGTAATTGTATCTGTTTTATAACAAAAAGAATGCTTAAGATTTTCTGGAGGTTTAGTTTTAAAGCTTTTCTGCAGCGTAACATTTTACTGTTAAATTTATAGAAACAGTAGAATGTTTATTTAACTATAATTTGTATGATTTTCTAGAAACAAAAAGAAGAAATTTTAAATATATGTGAATACAATATGTTGTAAAATTTTTCTTTTTTGGATTAAAAAAAAATGACCTAAGCCCAGTTTTGTCATCAACATATAAATTAGCTTTTATTTTTAATATTTTTAAAGCACTTGTGTAAACAGGAAATCATCTATATTTTTTGCGTAAATTTTTGATGTAAAACATGCATCAGTGCTGGTTTAACCATTGAGCACTTGGGGCAGGATAAGCTGTACTTAACCAGATTTTCTAGTTATAAATTTCAATCCTCCAGTATCAAGAGGCCTGTAGATATTCTGTGACCAGGGCTTGAAATGAGCTTAATTTGGCACTGATTTGTATTGAATCAAATTCATATAGTATTTTCTTCAATTGGAATTTTCATTGACATTATTTGTCTTACATTTCAAACTTTTTACACATTTAATTCACATGAAAATATTTTATAATTTAGTATTATTAAATAACATTAAATAATATTTTTGTTAGTAAAAGTTTTCAAATGAATTTTTTTAATATATCCCATTATTTAATTCATATGATATAGCTTCATATTGTGATGTTAATTAACAATATTAAATTCATTATTGTATTGCTTTCATCTGTTTTATCAACCTGCTCAGGACTGGGCGATTTTTCCTGTTAAGCCTAACTTCATTTTAAAATTCAAATAAAATCTTTACTGTAATAAATTTATAGTTTATGATCATTCCAAATTCAGATCTTACGAGTGTGATCATGGGCCTCAGAACTGGGAAAATGAAATCAATTGTGGTTCTGAAAGGAGAAACACATGTTCCTGAAGGGATGTTTTCATAACTGGATAAATTTTAAAAAATTTATAGTTTTTATACTTTGTGAAAATGATGAAACATGTATTTTTAATAATATATTTAGATAATTTGTCCTATTATAATTACTTTTATGATACATTGATCAATTATGCAGTTTTGAGTTATTTGGAATGGACTTTGTGGAACTGAGTAGAAATAACTGAGTAGTTGAATAAAAAGGTTTTTATTTAAAAACAATGTTTTTTCAGGAAGTAAATTATTTTCCTTGGAAAATGACAATTTTTCTTTTAAACTCTGAAAATATGTTAATTTTCTTGCGATTAATAGTTAACAAATGAATAAGAAAGTTTTATTCACCACACATTAGTTGAAATTCAAGATACTGGCAAGGTAGACTGTCGGACAAAATATTTCGGTTAAAGTGTAGTATAAAGGGGCCACTTGGTGCAGTCCTTTTTTGGTGACTAAAAGTGGTCGCCAAGGTACTTTTTTCGAATTATTTATTATTTATTTTAGAATGAATTCGATATCTCACCACAACATTTAGATAAAAATCGCCAAATCTGAAGAAAAATTGCTGAATCGGATGTGGCCCCCTATACTACACTTGAGCCAATATTTCTTAAATGTATGCTGATATAATCATTGATTTTCCAGTAAAGTTTAACTGTGTTTCATGAAGGTAATATTTTTGTAGGAAAAAAAGTTAGTAGATATAAAACCTATAGACAACTTTTTAGAAGACTTTCAAAATTAATTTCACTGTATCAAAAATATAGGTTTTTCTTTTTTTTAATTAGTTAGAGGAAAGATTTTTGTTAGGAAGTGAAGAGGGTCACTTTTTTAATTGGGATTTTTTAAAATAGATTTTAGTGAGAAATATAGATTCTAAATATTTGCTAATTATTTATAAGTAGACACTTAATTTTTTTGAATTCTTCTAGATTTAAGTGTTTTTCAATTATATAAAGGTGTCCAATTCTTGTTGTTTTTTTATTTACTTTTGAGCAAAGAAAATGTCTTATCTTTGATCTGTATACTTATGATTTTTTCTCTGTAGATTACATCGGGCAGTACATTAATTGATTTATTAATGAATATGAATGTTAAAACCATTAACTTTTCAAAATATATGATTTACGTTACTAAATTCATTCTTCTTATATTTAATTTTTTAGTGACATGCCTTTGTGTTATTATTTTTTGAAATTCTCATTGATAATAGATATGAATATTTTACTAAAATAATGATTTTGTTTTTACCTGTAACAATTGACATTCTGTTTAGTCAAAGTCTCTTGAATGAAATGTTCAATAGTTTTCTTGAAATAAAAAATAATAAATCTTTTAAGTAGAAACTTTCTGAATGGATACCACTCATTGATTACACATAATATATGGAAAAACCTTTTCCTTTTGGAAGCATTTTGAATAAAATTTAATGCAAGAGAAAGCATGGATCATTTAAAAACTTTACTTTGAAAAAGGATCAACCTTGATTTTTTAATTTGTGTCATTTGGAAAGAAAATTACTAGTTTAAGTTCTATTTGCTTGCCACATGAGTTTATTAAAAGTTTAATAAGGGGAGCCATAGTTAAACATATAATCAGTAATAAAATACAAGTGAATGAATTAAAAAATTCCAATGAGAATTGGATAAATTAATTTTTATGTATTAACTCTACTTTTTTAAATTAAGTTTTTTATTATAAAATTTTTGAAGTTTGTTAGTTTATGGTAAATGTGATATTTACTATATTGAAGAATTAATTATCTGGGAACGAAAAATGTAGTCATTTTCAGAAAACAGAAAATGAGTGATATAATTTTTAACATTTTATTGAACCATAGTACTAATTTTTGCAGTTTTTAGACATTTTAAAAAGTTTTTAGTGTTTTTTATATATATACCCTTTACAATTTTTCTTTTCTTCACAAAATTTGTATTTGAAGTTATTTTAACCATTTGCACTGTAATAATACCCTACTTAATGTTGTTTTAGTATATAATGGATTTTTTTAAATTCTCTCTTTCTTTTTTCCCTCATATATTTAAGATAAGTTATTCAAACTTCATATTGTGATTAGGAGAAGTAATTTATAAATATTTTTTTAAAAAATGCAATGATTTAGATGTTATAGCTAGCATCACAACATTCCTAGAATGAGATGACCAAGAAGGCTTTTAAAAAAAGCATGAAAGACTTTAGCGTTGGAAGTAAGCAGAATGATATAAGAGAAATTTTTGTTGATGTTGAAATGTTGTGGAAATTGTTAAACTGATTTATGAAATAATGCAAGGGAAATCTATTAAATACTGAAGAATTCATTATTTAACTTAGTTGGTGAGACATGGAAATGGTACATAAATTATGGTGGGCTTATTCCAAAAGGGACCGGTGAAAGATAGTGTAGTGTCAATTCAACTTGAATATCACCTACGAGGCTATGTTCGAGTTTAATCGCGTCTTTGAATAATTTTTTCCTTTTTCCCTTCGAATAGGCTGCATATTGGCAACTGCACACACTGAAATTCTTCAAAAGTGAGAGCCATTTTATAGTGGCACCATCTAGCGGTGGCTCTCACTATCAAATTTTGACATTTGAATTAATTTTAATGGTTTGAATTATGATTCCATGTAAAACCTGTCCAGCACTATAATGGCAGCTTCTGTGTTTATAATGGAGTTAGATATGTTCATTTAATTAATTTCTGAACCAGGTGTCTTCCTTGTTTTGACATCATCTTTCCTACAGTGATTTTTGGAAATTGGCTAAGTTAATGTTTATGAAGATGAGAATTAAACTGCATTCACTGCAGAAACTTCTCAAACAACAACAAAAATAAAGTAATAATTTATTAGCTTGTATGAAGTGATCCACAAACTTAATTGAATTTCTAAAGCAAGACACATAATGTGTCGTAGACAGAATGACTTCTTTTCGATTATTTATTGAACGAAGATAAAAGTACCTTTTAAAAAAAAACTTTTCATTCTTCATTTGAGTATTTTCTATTAACTGCAATGTTTATGATTTTTGTGAATGAATTATATGTAAATAGAGATATAGCGGTAAAATTAAAATACAGATTATAAAAATAAAATACAGAATGTTTTTTATTAATTTATAACAGAATTGAGAAATGCATGTTACTGAATAATATTTTTTTAGAAAAATTTCTTAGTTACTAGGTCAATAGTCCTAGGTTTATCTGGTTATTATACTTTTCTTTGGGGAGGGGGATGAGATGTATTCGAATCGTTAAAGCAGGATCCTATGATACTTATATTCTTTCACATGTCTTCTTTTTTTTTTCATTCTGATTTATATATTTAATTGGAATTCTGTAAGCATTAAATGTGTCGTTAAATCTTTTATCTGGTTGTTGAAAACTGTTTCAACAATTTTTTTTTATAATATTTCAAATGTAATCTTTTGATTGGCATAAGATGATTTTTAATTTTAGGTTATTGAAACAATGTAATTATAATTTTAACATTACTAAAAATTATATAGATATATAAAACAGAAAATGAAATAGGCCTTTACCACACATTTGCAATCTTATTAAACATTATGGCCAAAAAAAAAAGCTACTCTGTTATTACGAGTTTGGAGAATTATGCTAAAAATAATACTTCCATCTGATTATAAATCCTGCAATCGCTGTTTTTCCAAATTCTAAAAACTTGAAATTATCATTTTCAGAAATTAAGTAAGTCAGAAGAAGGGGGAAGAATCAGTTTGAAAAATGAATGGAAAATAACATAAATTTAAAAGTAGCATATAGTTTTAATTATCTCTTACTGTCTCTCTTTTGATTCCGAGTTATCCAAGTTTAGAGTACATCAACTAAATATAGTACTATCTTTTTTATACAGGTGTTTTTTCTATAGATGCTTATTTGTCTTTTCTTATATTATGTTCCTGCTATTTTTAAAATTTTGGTTTTAAACATTTTGATATTGAAAAGAAAATTGAAATTTATTTATTTATTTTTTGCACAATAAAATATAGAATATTAAAATATTCGGAATCAAACGAAATGGTTATCCGGTTGTAATTAAAATGTTTTATTTTTAGAGACATAAAAATCGTTTGATTATTTTTCGTTTCTCATTGAAATCGTTTGAAATACATCTAATATTAAAACTTACTGGATTTTAACCGGTAACCTTTTTAAAATTAAATTTACTGTTTATATACATCCACTTTTTATAGCATACTGCTTGATTATGCTTTGCTAAAAAGTGAAAAGATCCTGAAACGTAGAGAAACGGAGTTATAATTTACCTATGAATTTGCGTATTTGGATTCCTTTGAATCAGTTATTAATTTGTATTTTAAACGTAAAGATAAGGAGCAAGAAGTGTGTTTAGTAATGACATAAACGGAGAAATGAATGTTTGAAAGGAAAAGCGCTTCGTTACATTTTAAATAAATTTGTGGAAATAATAAGCGGAACTTATGAATAGGTCTGCGGGTTTGGAGAATTGCGTATGTGGTTCCGTTAAAATGATAATTTTCCATATGTTATTATGGCCCTTTTTCGTCAAATATTGACTAAACAATAAATTTCCGCAGGATATCCGTTACTCTCGCCATGTTCTTGTATTTAGTTGCGAAAGTATGACTGTTTTTCAACGTCAGCAGTTAAGGCCAACTACTTACCGCTTGAAGGATACTTATACAGTGTATAACAATTTCTAAATTTTGCTTTGTTGCTAATAGTTTGTTAGAATGAAGGTGACACATTATTTTTTACTCTTTTGTTAAATCTTTTTTTTTTTTTTTATTATTATTATTATTATTTATTTTTAAGCTACTGAGATTTTTCTAGGACTACCTGCTTCGATTATTTTTTGTTTATTTACTAAGGTAATTGAATATATTCATTTCGTTTTTATGAATGAAAGTATTTTTTGCGTTTTCCCCCTTGAAACACATTTCTTTTAAAAAATAAACTAGATTTTTATGACGTAGGTTATTCATTGCTTAAATTTAAAAACAATTTAATAATAATGCTGATGTATAGAATTTTGCATAAATAATTTTAAAAAATTACGACGCATATTAATGTGTCTTTTTTAATTGCTCGAAATTTTTATATTTAATAGTCTTTTAAGTATTAACACGTGCAAAATAGAGTGTTACATACATATTCATTTTATCGAATTTTTTTTAAAAAAAGTGTTTTTTTTAAAAATAATCTGAGGGAATATTATTTTAACTGTGCATAATATAATATTTAATCGATTTTCTTAGTCATTAAATAACGAATAAAATTTTCTGAATAACATTTACGTATTTTACATTTTCCAGTTTAGAGGTAAAATGTCATATTTTACGGCACATCAAAGAAATGCTTCATAATTCCTTTTGGAACAGTTTTGAGAAAACGTTAGGGACACAGCCATCTCATTATCGATATATTTTGTTCTTATCGTTTTGGGAAATTTCCATGGCAATGAAACTGTACATATGGGCTATTTATTTAAATATTTATTAGAATTAAGATTTCCCAATTCGAATAGAGTTATCTTATTTGGAGAACAAAACGCTATTTTTTATTAGTACATATTTTCTTGTCGTTTATTTAAAACTCACTTTTGCTCCGTAATCCTAAATAAAATGAACTAAAAATATCAAATTTATAAATTGAAATGGTATAATTTTAGAGCACATTCACCCCTTTCTACTTATTTTATGTCATGCAAGTTTTTACCATGAGACAACTTTTAATTCAAAGCAATGTCATTTCAAAGTATTATTACAAATTTTGGTGCGTTTTCTTTTCGTAAATAAGGTGACCATAGTATTCCAGTGGTTATAGTCTCTAACTCGTGACCGGCGTGTCGCGGTTTGAGTCCTGGTGCCACTGAAATTCCCCCTTTTGAGGGTCCGTCGCCAATAACCCTCATATTGCTTTACACTACGATGTTAATTTTCTCTCGCTCATACCCTTAAGTTAAAAGTCAAATTTAGGAGTAAGAAACTAAATGATAGCTTTAAAGTTGTTTTTATAAAATCAGTATAATTTGATCATATATTTTTTTTTATTTAATCATTTGCAGGATTCCCGAAGAATATTTAAACCACCAAGAGGACAATTATAATTAAATGTTGTTTCAATATTAAAATACAAAGTAAAACTATTTGAAAAAGGCCGTGGAACCAAAATTTTATTTTACACCGTCAAAAAGATGCAACAGAAATTCTAAAATAAGGCTAAGCTTTTGTGTATTTATTTATATCCACAAGCATAACACATTGCGCGTTATTTCCACAAATCGTTACATGTTTTTTTTTTTTGATCCTCTTTAAGAAAGGTTTCAGGGTAAAACAAAAACATTTTACGCTGAGATACATCAGAGTTTTTACTTTTTGAAAGATTCAATCGCCGTTGGAGGGCGAGTTGGCGTGTCTATATATCAAATCCCTTGTAAGGGCGAGGTGCTGTGAACAAGAAAACATCCGATGTACGTGATCGATAAGCATTTTTGTCTTTTCTGCGACAATGCATGCCATTGAGCGTTCGTTCACACTATGCAACATCTCTGTGCTAATGGACTCTTGGAAAAATGCCGCAACAACTACTTGTTCGAAAATAAGCGGCATTTTAAAGATTTAGGGTTGAACATGATGTTCAGATGTTACTTTTTATTCAGTTTTAGTGTGGCAGTGATCTTTTTATCTCATATTAAGTTTGCTTCAGATTTAAGCAACGCCCTTCCTCATACGCAGTAATACTATTGTTAGTGATTGGGGAATGTTATTGATCGAATTTTGGAAAGGGTTTTATTATTATTTTCCTAGTATACACATTGCGTGCTTGTGGATTTCCTTTGGGGTGCTTGTCCAGCTCAAATAAAGCTTTTTTTTCTGCAAACGATAATTTTCCCCCTCTTATAACAATAGCTGAATTTTCAATAGTTGAGAACATATTATGGATAAAAAGGAAGTGTATAAGTGAAAATTGATTTTCAGGCCTTTTCCTCCTTTTAATTCTTGTTAATCATGATTTTTTAAGATGGAGATCCGATTGTAAAATTTTTATCAAATTTAACACAACTGCTGTCCTTTTTTATTTTTTTCAATTGTGTGGATTACAATCTTTTCAACTAAGAATATTGTATGTACAAACAATTTTTTTAAAAACTTTGTTCTCATTTAAAATTCTTCAAACACTCAGTTTATAGATTTCAGTTAAACGTTTGTTTTTTAGTACTATCGTCTTAACTTACATCTGATAAAAACATAGTAAATAAAAATATAAATAATAGAACATCAATTTCATTCATTGTAGAGATGCGCTCGTACAATATCCGCGATTCCGAATTTCCATCCAGTAATTCTTTAATTGTTTCTTAAAAACATTATTTTCCAATTTGAAAAGTCTAAATTACCCATCCCTTTTTGAGAATTTCTGCGATGACGTTCATTTCATTTGATGTTCATTTCTATTTTATTTAAGTTTTGTCAGAGATAGCTAAGAAGTTTAAGGCTATGTTTGCCAAATGTACGATAGCCTGAACTAAATACGGAGCATATTTTTAGGCAGAGAAATGTCCCAATTTTCATGAAAATTTGCTATATTGCAATTCATCCATCTGTTTTATAATATAGTTTTTTAAATTTTAAAGTATTCTACAAATAATTAATACTTTATTTTAACACGTAAAGAGATAGCTCACGTTTAGCAGTACGGTATAGGAGAAAAAACGCCAGAAAAAAATGAATCAACTCAGATAAAAGTGAGGAGTATAAAGTATAATGCTGCCCTTTATTGAATAGCGAAGCCAAAATATAATATTAATATTTTGTTCTCTTTATATTTGAAAAAACATTCCAATTTCGGTTTCGATTCTTTAGCATTAAGTGAATTTCTAGCAATTTTTCCCCCCTTTCTTTTTTTAGTTTGCAAAAAAATATATTATTTAATGTAGGATTAAAATGTCACGAATTTCAATGCAAAATTTTACTGCTGTAAAGATTTTTGAGATACATAGAAATTCTTTTACTTCAGTCGAAAGTATCCGATAGAGATAATTGACCATAACTTGTTTTTATATATATATATATTCGATATTTTGAAGTGAAAAGTATTGACGCATATTTTAAGGAGATGTCCATAATTTGTACAACATGTTATAGTTGCAATTTTTTCTTCCAATTACTATTCATCAAAAATTTATGTTTTTCAAGGGGGGAAAAATTGCAAATTATTGGATTTTTTTAAAATCATTCCACGTGGAATTCTTTTCGTCTATCCATTGAAAGATCACACTGAAGTCGCAAATCTAATGCCTTTTGTTGTTTTCTATGGCATTGAACCTTTACTCCAAAGTAAAAATCCTTGACTGAAATGTCTTACATATTCTACTAAGCAGTTCAAAGTTTAGAAAAGCTTGCCAGATAGTCTGGATTTCATTTAAAACTATTTAAAAATAGACATTACTTTTAAGTTCGAGACCAAGGCGTGGGCTTTTATTTGAAGAATGTGAACTGTGTGTGTGCCATTATCCTCCCTTCTGCACAGCGACAATGGCGAATTGAGTTCCGGCTCACTCTTAAATAAGGCTGGTTTGTCACCATGGATTGACATATATATTTTTTAAAACTTAAGGTGCTAAGATTTGAAATTCTTTTATTATCTTAATTGGGGATACATCAGATTTTTTTTAAAGAAAAATTTCAAATTAATGGTAACTTTGTAAATTTTGTATATAATTCACACTTCTTTGTATATTGTGTCAAGGAAATTGTCCATAAATTAACTGATGTGCTTATCATTTACAGATAATATAATTTCTAATGTTTCATTTTTTATATGAATTGAATTATTATATATAAATCGCATTTTAGCATATGAATTTTAGCATGTGCTATTCATATTTGATTCTTAATTATATAGTAAAACGAAGTAAAAAAAAAAGAGAGAGTTGAATTTTAAATAATTTCTTTCCTTTTTAATGAAAATTTCAATAATAATTATAAAAAGATGTTGGATATATTTTAAACAATAAATCATATTGTAAAATTATTTCATCTATTTTCTTTACGATGTACTTTGTTACGAGCAGTTTTCATAAAATGAGAAAAAAGCAGTAAGAATCGGAAAAAATATTTAAAACAAAGGAATTGATAAACAATATTAGTTCCATAGCTTTAAAATTGAATATAATTTGTAAATAGGAATAAAAATATTTACAAAATGGCATTTTCCTTCTAGCGTGCACATTTTATACATATTTATTAATTAAACATTTATTAATCGTATTTAAAAAAAGAAAATTTTCATTGTGGAATATTTATGTAATCCATTTCTGAAAATAGTTATTTGAATTTTGGTGGAATTTCTTCGAAAAGATTTTATCTTCACGTTTACTGATAAAATAAATTATTTAAAATAATGCTTTCACTCACTAAATATATCCGAGTTTGTAATAAAAGGGCTTCGTGAGGTGCTCCGCCCTGGCTACTTTTTGAATCTGCAAGCGTTCCCAACTTTGTTTACTTGTCTCCTGCACCAGTGCCGGTTTATCCATTGGATAAACTGGGTTTAACCAGATTTTCTGGTTATAAATTTCAATCCTCCAGTGCCAAGGGGGTCTTTTACGCCCAGGGCCCGAAATGAGCTTAAATCGGCACTGTCCTGCACCTTTAAATGTGTAAGATTCCCATTTACACATATGTAAAATTCTTGGATGAAATATTTATTTTTAAGGTACTAAAAGTTAATAATTAAGTAGTTACACAAATTCTAAATGAAGTATATGTTGGTTACTAAGCGATTATAAATAAAAAAAATTCCAGTATAATATGAAAAATATAACTATAATATTTTCAACCACATTTTCAAATTTATTCGTAAGATTATTAAATAGTCAGACTCTTCTTATAAAATCCTTGCGGTTGATGTATAATCTGTGTGGCTCAAATTTTATAAAAGTCTGACGAAGATATTTTTTTTTTACTATCTATATCTGGTAGATTACATTTTTTGTTAACATTTGTGCTTCGGACTTACTTTTAGATTATTTGATACTTAAATAATGATTTCTTCGAGGAATTTTTTTTATCCATCCCCTCCCCCGGTTAACTGAAGACTGCTCCATAGAATACAAATATTTTTTTAACCGCGAATATCTGGACTCTTTTCTGACATTATTTTACAATTAAATTCTTTTTAAAAAATATTTTTTCTTGAAACCCTTAGTTTTTATTACAAACCCAAATAATTTTTTCTTCAGAATCCTGCCAAAGTTTCTATAGAACTCAGTTAGGAAATACCGATTTATAGCCGTTCTGTGTGTTTTCCGATGCCAAATATTTTACTTCGCAAGCACGTTTGCTTACACAATTTAATATGAAAACCGAAAACCACGACTGGCTTAAATTAACATCGGTCTGTAGTTACACGAGGCTCATTGGCGACGAATTTCGTAACTTCCGAGCTACTTTGTCAGGTGACGATATAATCTCATTGAAGAATCTGCAACTGTAATCTCGGCTGTAAAGGTTGGACTCAAACGTAGTATTTAAGATTGATTAAATTTTAAATATTAATTTAATTACTAATATTATTAAAATATTTTAAATTTCAAAACATTTTATAAATTAACTGTATGTGTGTTATATTGGGAAAATGCCTTAAGGTATCCGACTACGTTCGGAACCGTGTTTTTAAAAAAGCGCATAAATAGATAATTTTCATGATATTTAGTGTCACTTAGATTAGAATACATGTATAAAATTGTTTTAAGGACATTTTGACAATTTTTTTTTTTTATTTAAATACAATATTTTGGTAAAAAATTAACTTAGAATAACCTTTTTTCAAAATGTTCTCCTTTTGTGGAAAATGCTTCTCTTTTAATATTTTGTCTGTATATAGCTCAGATCTCTATACAGAGGCTCAACTATGATTTTTAAAAAATTCACATTATTTTCAGAATTACAACTCATTGAAATAATTACCGGCGTTTTTTTCTTAAAATTTCTCCCCTCTGTTGCCGTAAAACATGGATAAACCCACTTCTAAGTTATATATTTTAAAAATTCTAGTTGAGCCTCTGTACAGAGGTCTAAGCTATATACAGACAAAATATTATTATAATAGAAGCATTTTTCACAAAAGGAAAACATTTTGAAAAAAGTTTATTCTAAGTTAAATTTTTGCCAAAATATTGTATTTAAATAAAAAAAATTGTCAAAATGTCCTTAAAACAATTTTATACATGTATTCTAATCTAAGTGACACTAAATATCATGCAAATTATCAATTTATCCGCTTTTGCAAATCACGGTTCCGAACGTAGTCGGATATCTTAATATGTTATAATAAACTTATTCGTTTAATTTTTTTTCAGTAGTACACAAATAAAATAAGCTGCAATGTAATAATTGAATTCGCTCCTTTTTTTAGCATGTTATGCTCTTTATTATTATTTGCAATCTGACCTATATTAAACTTTATCAAAAACCTTATATTTATGTAGATTTTATATAAAACACGGGTGAGTTGAAGACATACAACAAGATTCTGTTCCTTGAAATGTTTACTTTATAGTAGCGGTTCTTAAACTTTCGATCCCCCTTCGTATTGGTCTGATATCAGGGACCCCCAAGATTTAAACTACCCACCCTGACTCTCAACATATGGCTGAGTGATTTATAGGTTCCTTAATAATCTTAAGACTGCCTCTGCTACTTATAGACTTTTTAACAATTCTTTTTTCCTTTAAGAAAACAGTAAATATCTAATTAAATATACAACAAAATACTAATTTGAAATGCACAAATAATGTACTTAACCGTGTTAATTAGTGATCTAATCTAGTAATCAGTTTAGTGATCAATTAGTCTAGTATAGCACGTCTTTTTCAATTTTTCCATAAGGCCAACATTAAATCAGACCTTCACAGACCCCTACAAACATGTGGGGAGACCACTAGGGGTCCGCGGATTACAGTTTAAGAACCTTTGTCTTATAGTATATATTATTTACATTTTGATTGTGATGCGCAAGAAGACTTGGTCCTGTGTACCTGATGTCTCCAGAATATTGTGTTTTTAGTATTTTTTACTCAGTTACAAATTTATTAAAGTAGTAATTGAAAAATGGTGTTCACAATTGCAGCTTTGGAATATGAAAATTTTCTTTTAATTTTCTTGTGTTTAAAAATATTAATTATTCCATTCCTTTGTTACTGGATAAAAATACAAAACGACATTGAGTTACACTGGTAAATTTTCTGTGAAACGTTTTTGTTTCCTTTCGTGAAATTGGAATGAGGAAATTCATGGGTAAAAAAAGAACACCTGTTTGTATTTGGAAATATTTTCATGTGATGGCGGGAGACAAGATTTATGGCATTTAACTGCTTTAACTAGGAAGTTTTCTTTGTTAATGATCCCCCCACCATCATTCTATTGTTTCATGTCTTTAAAGTTTTTTAGTAAGCTATATTCAAAACGAAAATAATTTTATTGAAGGTATATGAAACGTAATATTCAAACCACATTTTTAAAGGCAAATGTTTAATTTAGCGTATAAATAAGTATGAAAGGATAGAATTTCCTATATTTAGATACAAAGAAAGATAAAAGTCGTATCTGGAATTGACATTTTGCTAAAATAAGTGATTTAGAATTTGGCGTAGGAGCATGATGCCTATACTATTAAAAAGAATAATGCAATGTTCTTGTATTTGTTAATCGTACCATTCAACTATTTAGACTAAGCATGAAATATATATATATTTGCTTGCCTTTGTCAGATTTTTTTCCCCCTCATTCAGTATTTTTAGATAAACTTTTACTATGAAATAAATTTTCAAATGCCTGTGTACTTAATTTTACTTAGCAATTGCTACTCTAAACGTTTACTGCTGTGTTTTTATTTCTAACGATATACTTAAATTATGCATTCAGTATCGTGTCGATTAATCAATCATTTTATGACTTCCTGCATTCGTTACCTGTGTATTTGTTCAGAATGGATTTTTTAGAAACGTCTTGTATATCTGAAAGTGGAATAAGAGACACCATTGCTACTTCCGCATGCATCAAATATTTATTTTACAGTTATGATGTCTGAGAGATAGTCTTTCATCATATTATTTCAACGGTTATCATAACTCAATCTTAATCGAAAATCGAACGATATAAGACACAGTGATCCGTACATTTAATTTTGGTCATTTTTTGTATTATATAATAAGTTTAATATGAAAAACAACTTTCCGCTGTTCCATTTGATGTGAAAATTTTGGAACACACAGTTTTATTTATTCTCTTAAAATTTTAAACATTCTTTATTTTAATTACTAGCTATTAAGAATTTTTTATACTGTGTTTAAAGTTAATTATTATTTTTAATTACTTTTTAAGTATCTGTATTATTTTTAATTCAAATACACTAAATTCCGAGTTAAATTCATGACGGTCATATGATAAAAGGCAATCATGTGTTCTCCATTGAGTTCAAAATTGACAATTTGATTTGTTTTTGTTGTTCTACCTGTAAAATTTAGAAGAATTTCAAAGAGGATAAGTTGGGTGAAGATGTTTAAGTATTAAGATTCTTCAAAGAATTTTTCAAAAATAAAATAAAATTATATTATACGTGTACTTTTAATTCGAGTGCATTTTGTTTACCTGTGTACGTTATTATTGTTGACGAAATATATACTTTTAAAAGAAAATTTCTGCTAAAAGCAAGCAGTTGGCAACAGCGAATCACATGAACTGATTGGAAATACGTCATTGCATTTATGATGTGACTGCAAGAATGATGTGACTACACTATGATGTGAACTGATTGGATAGAAATACGTGGTTGCCGTTATCGTGTGACTAATGACGTCATGTGAATTAAGTTAATTGTAGAAAGAACCATGTGTAGTGTATTTTCCTGAATTTTTCTTTTTTTTCCCTTCCCCTTTTCTTTTAAAATAAATGTTAGATGCTTTGAATTAGTAAATGCGATGATTTGCATTGATCAAACATTTATATAATAATTTTTAAGCAAGTATATGTGATTTCTTATTTTTAACAGATAGTATGATTACCAAAGCATTCCCAATAGTTCGTATTTTAAGTACAAACTTATTCAAAGTAAAATATAAACAAAATACATTGAAAGGGTTGTTCCGATTTTTGGTGGTGTATCATGTCTTTTATCGCTGAATTAAGTTTAGTTCTCTGTTTTTTTTTTTATGTGTAGAACATAATAAGATTAGAACTCAGGTAAGATAAAAGAAAATTTTTCAGATATTTTAACCTATTGCGCCTGTGACGTATAATCTTCAACGAGATCATATTTCGATATTCTCTTAATCGCGTTGCCACGATATTTATTCAGAAAGTCACTTTGGTTGTTGTAGGATTCGAAATGTCACTTGATTAAACTTTAATATACCGGAAATCGTTTTACCTTTGAACTACTTAGTCTGGCTTTTTATGCATTTCTGAAGTGGCTATAAGGTAATAAATGTTTATTCATATGGATGCAAAAAACTGGGATAAATAAACTTAATCGATATTTTCCCGGTTGTAAGAAATCTGTATCCTTCAAGCCAACATATGTTCTCTTTTGCCGTTAAAATTGTTACCATTTGACTAAATTCAAGTTTCCTGGAAAAATTTCTTTGATTTTTTATTGATTTGTGTCCCCCCCCCCTATATAATATTTGCGATTATTAGTTATAATCGACTTCTGCAAAGCACATAAATATCTCTTTAAATGTTGATTTGCATGGGATTTACTTACAAATTTCACATACTTGTATGGCTTTAACGTGACTAGAGTGAATATTAATTTTCTTATTACAGATGGTGACTGATTTGTGTAGAAAATGAACATTTTTTTCTTGTTGTGTGTACATTTAAAATTTTCTTCATTGTGGTTTTATGAGACTACAGATATATTTGGTAAATGGACTTTTAAAAAATATATAGAGAGATTTTGACTTTTAAAGGGTAAATAGAATATATATGACCATCCTAATACAGAAAAAAAATTTTTATCCTTGAGTAAAAAGTTTTTTTTTACAAATTAAGACTCAAAATTACTGGTGTCAATAATTTTCTGTACAGGTTGTGCGTCGGAAATTAATTGAAAGAAACCTTTTTGAAAGACTAACCTTGTTTTTACTGCTCGAACTTCTGTATTAAAAAAGAGTTAATAAACATATCAAAAATATATTTTAAAATTTTAAATGTTTTGAACTAGGGTATTTCGCGATTGGAATCATGTAAATAACTGTTTAGTATGACATTTTGCATGCGTTGCTCGTAGAAAATACTACTGCAGAAACTTACTAGAATGGATCATTGATTAAACAAAATAATTATATGAGACAAATAGAATGAATAGAAATCAACATTTTTTTTGCTATTTTTAGAAATATTTTAGCTGTGCAGTTTCAGATGCCTGATTAACATTTATTTTTATTGTAGAATTTCTAAAAAACATTTTGGGCGTTGTATGTGCAAAAAACAATGCTGGAAAAATTACAAATTTTTAGACATATTTTCAATATGTTCAATATATAATGTCCATATTTTTGTTTGTACAAAAAGAGAGTAACACTTTCTTATTTAATTAGTAAATTATTAGATCAATTACCTACATACAATTCTAAGAATTATGTACTGAATTGGAGAACCTGTTTCATGATTTGATAATTGTGAAATGTCAGGTCGAATGAGCTTAGAGGGAAATCCGTTGCAAAATACTTTCATTTTTTAAAAACTAAATTTCATTTGCATTGCAAACGTTTGAGGAGCGGCAAAACCCCCATTTTTTTCCCAAAAATTTTTATTTTTAGGGGGAATTTTGCAAAAACATTTTTTTTGTTTTTCATCCTGCATATGCAGTAATTTTCTCTAACGCTATTGAATGTGAAGGCATATTTTATATTTCATGTTACATAAAGAGTGCATTTATTCTAATGAAATGCAGGACAATGTTTTAGAATTAGCACTTACGAAGAAATAGAAAGTTGAAGTAGTGCTGTAAAAAAGTTACTTATATATATATATCCAAGTAGTATGTTAAGGAGTTGTAGATAAAAACCGGTATATTAGTTTTTGAAGTCTTAAAAACTCGATAAATGCAGTTATTAAGGAGAAAAAAAGGACAATGATAATAACAATTATACTCAAGACTTAAGACAGTTTAATGTGTAATTTATTAATTCCGCAAAATGAGTGCTGTAAAATTAAAATTATCAAATGCGTACAAATACAAATCATGATTTAAAAAGATGCCTCTGAAACCTGTATCACTGTTATATAAAAATGGACATTATTAAATTAATATCCTTTAGTACCATGAATATTACATGTTATCTTCTGGTAAGAAGATAAGTTGCATAAATTTACAACATTTCAAACACTTTTTAGATGAACGTCTGTTTAATTTCCCTCCCGATTTACATTTCAAATCCAGATTGATAATGGATGAAATGTTTTCTTTTAAGCCTTACTTTAAACAGGTTGTCAAGTCAAGGTAGCGTGAATGCCTTTTCAACATTGAAATACCTCCTACTTGACAGTAAGAAGTGTTTTACGGTTACCTCGTAAGGGGTAATTGTATCCAAAGGTTTTACGCTTTATCATTAAAGGGGGAAAATGACATAGCAGTGATTCCTCCCACACTTTCTAAAGAAGTTTTTCCTTACCTGACGAGGTATTTCCTCTACTATTCCTCTGTCACGAGCTAATGATGACGACATCATCTTGTTGCGTAGTCGGAATTTAGACGGCTTGTGAAGTTCATAATTGGCTATCGAAGGCAGCAGGGTTAATATTCTGAACAGTTCTTTTTTTTTTCTTTTTAAATGTGAGTCATCAATGAAATTCACTTGAATGGGGTAAGTGCTCTATAAATTTTTTTTTATTTTCAGTACGAACTACGAAGGCTAGGTTTCCTCATCTTTCTAAATTTAGTTGTTAGTATTTGTTAATTAAAAGTTGATGACTCGGAACAGAGATGTAAAAATAATAGGTGTGGATGGTTGCTTAATAAATCGGTTATTTTTTTTTAAATATAAAATGAGGGTGATGTGCTTCATTGATTTTGTTCCAATTTATGAAATATTCTTTCATGAAATACAACGTGTTTGCTTTTATTTTCTAATGCGATCATTTTGTCCCATTTAACTTGATTTTTTAAAAAAAACTCTTGCTGCTAAATATTTTTTGTCTATTACTTAACTATCTATCTTTTCTTCCAAAGCAATGATTGACCTTAAATCTTGGAATCGATTGTTGATAAGTATTATATGTACGAAATATTTTGATAAATTTCGATTTTTTTTTTCAATTTACCTTGAGAAATTATCTTTACTTGCCAATTAATATTCCAGCGCTTAATTCTATTTAATATTGATAATATATTACGGAAGTCATAATACTGTTTATGTATATTACTAATTTTTCTTTTTTCTTTAAAAAATTTTCATTATAAATTTGAACATAACTGTTGATGTTTTCATCTTGGGTTAATTCTCAAAATAAAGCGTTAAGCTCGATATACAGTGGTGCCAAAAAGTCCTAAACAGCTTTTTTTTTTGGTCTTATTTTTGAGTTCTATGTAATTTTTCCTTTTGAAGATACCGTGCTACCTTTAATGTTGTTAGTGATTCTAATATATGTTTTATAGCTCTGATTTTAAATCTTCTCCCAGTTTTTTTTAATCCTATAACTATTTTTTACAGTACAACTGCCTGAACACAAGGTTGTATAGTATGTACAAAATAACACGATATAGAAAAACATAATAGAATAACACAAAACTTAACAAACGCGGTACTTTTAACATTACTTTTGAAAATTACACACGATTGTTACATACTTTAACATCAATATTTAATGGCCTAGCTATTTTCTTTAATTACTGCTCTACGTCTTTTGGACAATTAATGCACTAATTTCATAAAAAGTTCTTTCATGACAACATGGCGGAAGGAAATATTAAAACTTCAATAAATTACATTTGTTTCAAGTTTTTTTCTCCCAAATATCATAACCAATGTTATACCATAGGTTCTCTGATTAGGATCCGAAGACTGTCCTGGATAGGTTATTTTATTCACAGTATTGTCTTCGAACCATTTTTGAACTACTTTTGCTCCGTGACATGGAGTATTATCATCCTGAAAAATAAATGACTGGTCTCGAAAAAGATCTCCCACTGTTTGTAACACTTAATTATGTAGTACTTTGTATTATTTTATGGTATTCCCTGTCCTTCCCACGATGTGAAGTCTTACAACGTGACATGTAACCCCATATCATCACTTCCGTCAAGTGCTTTATATATTGTGGGTTTCGTACACTGAGGGCTGAATTTTTTCTGAGGGTGCTATCGTACATAAACACTATTTTTGTTACCTGAAGTACAAAATGGACTTTCATCAACAAATTCTACTTTTCTAAGTCTTGAACAGTCTATAATGAATGATCCCTTGCCCACGCCAATCAATCAGTATTGGTTTCAGACGATCTCTTTGAAGCCTCGTAAAATCCAATTTCCTGTAGTCTTCCTCTCACAGTTAGTTCTTAGGCTCACATTCACATTCGATGTCAAAATTCATTATTTCAAAATTTGCGGGGAATTAAGCTTTCTGTTTGAAAGTGAAATCCTGTGCAAGTACCCTGTATTCATGTAAAGTTGTTTTTCTCGGCCGTCCAGATCGCTTCCTGATCGCAATAAAATTTCGTTTCAGGATATCTTTTAAAAGTTTCCATTTCAATGGAAAAACCACATGATACCACAGCAACAATTTGGTGTGTAGAATAACATTCTTCGTTCAAAATTATCTTTTTGTATCTTTCATTATAAGACAGAAACGAAAATTAACCCCTAATCCCAATATTATCCACCCACGCTCTTCAAATTGAAACACAGAACTGCTTTAAATGCACTAAAACATGCTTCGCATTCTGTTTTCAACCCTTTATCAGTAATGCTCTCAAATTGGTTGTAATAGTGAAATATATCATTGATTGAAAATCACTTATTGCACTACACTGACTTTATGCTTGTCTTGTCATTGTTTTTCTAAAATATTGATTAAACTATTTATTTTACATAAAATCTACAAACACAGATTTGGAATCAGCATAAAAAAATCCATTAGAATCGATAACAATAATGATTAAAATAAAAAATAGTGCGGTAATTACAAAAAACGAAAAATTGTCACTCAAAAGTTAGGTAGAAAAATAAGTGCGTTCAGGACTTTTTGCCACTACTGTATATTAAACTATGTTTTAAAAACTAAGTGCATTATATTTTATAAAGTACAAATTTTAAAAAAAAAAGAAACCCAATTTTTAGTTCAAATTTTCCGACAAGTGACAAGTAGTAATATTTTTTTTTCAAAAAATAATTTAATTTTTAAAAAATTAAAACTTTTAAGTTTTCCCAATATAAAAATTTTTCCTTTTACTTTTAAAAAAATTAATATTGAAAAAAAATTTTTTTACGTGATGTTCTATGAATTTTTACGTTTTTTTTTTTACAATGGGTTTTTTTTTCAATTAACATCTGTAAGTATGTTTAGAGTTATTTATGCTATCAATGTGCTATACATTAAATAGTATTTATGGAAATTCTTTAACTAGTGTTTAATTATTATGTTTATTCATTTAGAATTTTCCGTAAACAATTTTTTTGCAGAAGCTGTTGTGTTCAGATTTGTGTTTCTAACGCTGAGTAATAGCGAACAAAAATTTTTCTTCTTCCTTTCACTTTTTTTTTAAACTTGAATTTTCAAAAAATCACCATTTTTACTAGAACTGATGGTGGCTTAGAGGTAGCATTAGCATTTCTATATTAGGCATATCGATCTACATTGCTGCTTATTTCAGCAATTATAGCAGTTTCTTGTTATATATTTTCTACTTAAAAACCAATGAGATTTATCATCAACGATGAATTGCACTTTCCCTTAAAAGTAACCGTTCTCATCGAACCATTTTCGATTTATGATTACAGCCATATTTAAATAAACTTTTGAAATCTTTCTTGAACCTCATTTATAAATTTGCAAGTCTGTAAGCGCATTCACTTCGTGAAAATGACGATTCATTCTTACAAATTGTGAATGATATATGTAAAAATGTATGAATAGTTACAAGGTCATTTATCTGTGGGATTAGTTTGATCACAGTTCAAAAAATTTTGTGTAACAATAGCTGTGTATATTTTGTTGTCATTGATACTTATATTTATCGTTCAATCGGGGTTTTTGGGGGGGGGGGACTTTTTAAAAATCTAAAGGGGTCTCTTTCTTTAGATCTTGAATTCGGTATGATTGAAATATTTTTTTTTTTTTCATAATTTTTTGCTAAAAAAATAAAAATCGTCCTTCAAATCGTATCTATTATGCTTTTTAGCTTCAAGTTCTGCACTCTGCTTTTTATTAGATTTAGAATAAATATTTCCTACATCTTTCTATGAAATCTTTTTTTTTTTTCATTTGTAGTTTAATCTAGATGGTGAAAAAAGATGTTTTTATTATTATTATTAGAACTTAAAAATAAATTTGAATATATTCATAAAAAATTCGCTTTTTTAAGTATAAATTTCTGTTATTTTGTTTGTATTAATTGATTTACAAACATCATGTAAAAACGGACATGTATTCGATTAAATTGAACATTTTTAAGTTTTCTTGTAACGTTTACAACAAATCGTGACTCAGTTACATGCTCTCCTTTGAGAATAACTACTCCTTGCTACTTTAATGTATTTCCTCTTCATTTCTAAAAAATTGCCCTTCCGTAATTTATCTTTGCGTTTTTAATTAGTGAATGCTTATATCAATTACTTTTTTTATTGTAATTTCTATACTCTTTTCACACGAATATTGTATTGACAACAGATCCTTTTTTTTAAAAAGGTACTGATTTTCTTCGTCAAATTATATTTCGTAATGTACCTCTTTTTCATTTAGTACAATTAAGTTGTTTGTTTTTTTAAAGAAAAGAATTAGAGTTTAACTAAAATATTAATTTAAAACCTCTAACAAATTTAATATCTTCCGCGGAGGGAAGAGTATTTTCAGTTTTAGAAGTACAATTTCCACAAAGAAATCTTATTTATCTTGATTGTAGACTTTCTCCTAAAAATTTCCGAAGTTCTTAATTTTTTAAAAAAAAAGACACGTATAATTTTGATTTACAATCATATGTAAATGAATCTTCAATTTAATATAATTTGTCTGAGAAGACTGTTAATAATACTCACTTTTAGAATCAATAATAATAGAGATAAAGTGCGGGTATATTTTAGGGAAGATTAAAAAAATAGACCGAAGTCACGAAATTTACTAAAATTATTCGTAACATGCCCTTTTGAGATTTTTGTCACTTATCACAAAACATGTGTAATTTGTTTTAGTTTTATTTCTCTTTCTTTTTTATATCATAACTTTTCTTTTTTGGATACATCTGATCATGAACGATGTCGTAAAAGACCGCAGGAATGTTGTCATTCGAATGTACACGTTCAGCCTCAGGTGTATAAAAAACAAGGCCAGTGAAAGAGAAAATGCAGGTCAAGCGATATGCTATCATTATCGTCTTTAAAGATGCGAATGATAAATGTGAATACCTCGAGTAAAAAAGAGAAAAAAAAAAAATTCAGTAAAATGTAAATTTTTGAATGAAATTCGGTTTTTTTTCCTGTATTATTTTCTTTTCATTGAAAAATATTGCAATTTTTCTTTTTTTTTTAACCCTTGTCTTACATAATTTAGGAAAAAGGTAAAGTTTTTTTAAAAAATTATATATATCACTTTATGTATAAATGTTTATCGTTGCAAAAATTATTGCTTGGCACAATTTAAAAATTATGTTTTGAAAAAATAAAATTCAGAAGGAAAAAATCATTTTAAAAGAAGGAAGGGAAACATTTTTTATTTATAAAAATATTCACAAATATTCGAAGCGACTGTATGTTTAATTCGAGTAATTGTTGCATCATTCATTTTGACAATGAAATTTAAAACGCGTTCGAATAAAAGTAAATGTATTTTTTAATGTTTTAACTATTCATCTACTTTATTCCTTTTTTTTATCTAATACTTTCGAATATGGACTTTTTTTAATTCAGGAAAACTTTGTCATCCCCCCCCCTTTTTTTTTTAAGATAAAAATTAGTTAATTGTTAACGTTTGCAATATAAAGGCTGTCGCAGGCATCATAATGTGCATTTCTTAAACTGCTTCTTCTGTTGATTTTAATGTGTTTGGGGATTATTATCTATTCGAACGTATTTCTTGCTGTAAGTAGTTGTTTTAGTTTTAAATTGTAGTTTAATAATTTCTAATGCAAAAATGAATTATATTTGGCTAAATAATTAGATAAAACGTTTTTCTGAATTTTATCGGCGTGTAATATGTTAATCACCTCATGTCTGATAATTCAGGAAACTTGGGAATTATATATTTTACTTTTTAATAGTAATAGTACTGAAATGTAAATGTTGTATGAACAATATTTAGTTTTTGGACAACTTTATTGGATCTTGAGTACTGTGTTCCAACCCTTTCGTCCGTCGCCATAAGTCCTCGTGGTGCAAAAGCCGCAATGTGGAACCGAAGGATATCCGGAAGGCCTCTCCTTTTTGAAATGATTACAATCATTAACTTTGCATCTCAGAAAAGGTGTAAATCGTACCATAAAAATCGGTAAATATAAGTTAAATAATTGCAGTTTTATTCAGCTTATGAATGGGCTAATTTCATATCTACAGCTGCAAGGACATTTAATTTTAGATCGATTTAATGAGACACAAATGTGCTCTATTACACTTTTCTATAATCTTTTTAAAATGAGGAGTCAGATTCAATATTGAAATTCTCATCACAGTCTTAAAGTTAATGCCAGCCAACAATGTATATACATTTACTCTTGTTGATCTCATACTAGAAAAACTGATCTCGAATATGTATTGACCCATTTCTAGAGTATTTTCAATGCGGTTTTCTGACTCTAGGTGGGCTACAAAAAGATCTTACCCGCTACTTAGTGTTTAAAACTTCGTACTTAAAAAAAAAAAAATTACAGTGAATATTCCTTTTTTATTGTTGAACTTAGAAAAGTAATTGTATTTTCTCCTTTGAATTGAATTCCCGCAATGTATATTTATATTTTTAATAAACATTGACATTTTTGAAAGCTTTCAAGAGTCTCTTGTGATCAAAATCACGGTTAGTTATTCAGAGCCAGAGGAAAAGTTACGTTATATCTGATTGGCTAACCGTTTAAAGTAATTAACTCATTTTGGGGGCAGCTCGTAAAGAATTTATCCTTCTAACTTTCTACATTAGTTAGACTTAAGTTGATAATTGGGGACAATGACAGGGAAATTTGGACGACTTCGTATTTTTGGCTCCTTGCCGCCTCTTTAACATCTTTCATTGAAGTAGAAAATAAAAGCAAGGTTTTCTATTTGTGTATAGAAATACAGAAACAAAATGAGGTACACGTGACCCTTATGTTTTCATATTTTTAAGCACATTTTTCGGTTGAATTATAATCTTGAAACATGTATTAAAATATTTCTTTTTGTAGTCTTAATTAAAAATATGGATATTGCTTTTAGCGGGGTCCCCGATTCTAATAAAGTCTTTTTATTAATTGATTCATTACAAATTATTTATATATGCTCGTAAAATTTTTATTATTTCTAGATTAAAAGAAAAAGTTTTATTAAGGTCATTTTACTATTTTTAGGATTTTGAAAAAACATTTACTACATCAAAACTTACAAACACTTACAAACATCAAAAGGTACTTTTTAAAATCTGTTTTATCTTAAAATGTTTATTGGAGAAATTCAATTCACAGTATAATGCCCATCAAAATGGATTATTTAATGAAAATTATTATTAATATATAAATATATCAACACATTTTGTTTTTAGGTTATAGTAGAGTATATTATTAGTCCTTCACCCCACCCCTCTCTGTTCTTTAGAAAGGATTTTTAAATTTTTGTCCCCAAGGATTTTTACGGAAAGGGCCCTTTTAAAAGGGGCTGCCCAGAAAAAAAAGGTTCAATTCCCCGAAGAAAAAATTTAAATGATAAATTTTAGTTTGGGAAAAAAAGAAGGAGTAAATAATCAAAAAGAGTTAATAGAACCGCTCCGTTAAAGCATTTTATGGGTCATTCTTAACAATTTTTAAGTTTTGGTTATTAGTGACTCAGTGGAATGATATGAACAAAAAATAATAAAGTAACACGAGTTTAAAAATTCCCTTTTTTAATGTAATAAAATTAAAAGTTTTGGTTTTTAAAAAAATTTCCCAAATTTAACGTAATATTACTTTTAATAATATTATTCATAAACAATTATTAAATTCCATTCTCTTTTTGGGCTTTCACCCAAAAAATTTTTTGTTTGGTTTATTTTTATAAGATTTTTTTTAAAAAAATTAATGGACAATTAATAGCCAGACAAGCGCCGTATTGCTATAAATTATTATGCATAGCAATATTTGTAAGTTTTAATCTTCATTTTTTTACCAGAATTCATAATTTTTTTAGAAATTAATTGTAAACCAAATTTTTTATAATAAGTTCTGTTTTGAAAATTCATGCAACTTGCTTGTTTGCCTAAATTTTAAACAATTATTTTGTTTTATTTCTTTCCCAAGGGAAACTTTTTAAAGCTTTTTTTTCCCCTCTTCTTGAAAATTTCATATATTTTGATTTTAGATAAAAAAAACAATAAAAAGGAAATTTTTAAAATTTTTTAAGTTCTTTTAAAAGTTAAAAATTTGTATCCCCTTTTTTTCCCCCTTTTCATTTTGAATCCATATTTTATGCAATATGAACTGACATTTTAAATGAATGTTGTTTTTTCAGCATGAGTACACAAATTTTATTTTTATTATGAGAAGACTTAACTTTTTGTTCTTGGTTTTTATGAGTCTAAGTCTACAAGAGCAACAAAACGTATTCGTATTAAAAATTTCTCTTAAGAACGTTCATTTCCAATGTGTTTTTTAATTTTCTCTTCCGTCAATGAAATGGCTTAAAAATAAATATGTAAAATAGTGGTGACATTAAATGAAGTCCCTCCCTGATTTTTCTGTCCATTGACTATATTCTAAGTGTATAGTACGTAAAATTAACTTATTTGATATTAATGATTATTTATTAATTAATGCTACATATTTATTCAATAACGTAATCGACAAAAATCAAGAGCCTGATACAAGAATGTGAACTTCTCTTGACCTCGAACTCCCCGAAAATTCCTGTGTGCGCTACTGTGTAGAGCCAATAAAACGAGTTTTTAAGTGAGAGATTTTAGTAGTCTAGTTGAATGCATTATTCATTCTGTTGATTGGAATAGTTCAAATAATTATTCATTAGATTTACTAAAATTAATTTTTATATGCATTTTAATTTTACACGTAAAAGCATACATTGTTTTTAGATAGTAGTTTATCAGCATAAGAGAGAGAGAGATTAAGTTTTTATAAGTAAGGAATGAAAAAGAAGCTGAGTGGTTAGTGCAACGTGCTTCCACGTCGTAGGTCCGAGGTTCAAACCCCGGGCTGGGCAAGGTTAACTCCGCCTTTTATCCCTTCAGTGGGTCGATAAATGAGTACCAAGCGTGCTTGGGAACTTAACACTGGAGGTTTCGTGTCAGACTGACCACCTGACCGGAACATCTGCTCATGCACCTCAGGGCCCAAGGTCGTGTATACTGAGTTAGTTATTCGTAAGGAATATAATTTTAGGTTAATCATTTATAGACATGTATACCCAAATTTTAACTGATGCTTTTCTGTAGGAAAATTGAATTTCAGATGAGAGATATACTAGAAACACATACAATGCTTTCAAAACATCAATCGTTAATGATTAATTCATGATAAATAGTACTTCAAGTTTCGATTTTTCAATATTTTTAACCATTGAGTTATTATTTTTTTTCATTAGAATTACTTGTAATATACTTTAATGAAAATTGATTTCGCTATACAAAAAGTTAGAAATAGTTTTTCATGTTTTATATTGATAAAATCCTCCTTGACGCAGTAGCCTAGTGGTCATGGTCACGGACTCGTGGCCGGCATGTCAGGATTTGTGCCCCAGTGCCACCGAAGACTTGCCTTATATAGGATCTGATACAAGGCTCTAAGTCCCCGTTTGGCGTTGGGCTGCGGTAGCCCAGTGGTCAAGGTATCGGATCATGGCAGGCATGTCATGAGTTCAAGCCCCCCAGTACCACTAAAGACCCGCCGTGTAGGGCAGAGATGCACGTTAAATCTGTCGAGAGCTAAAACGTCCTCTCGTTGATGTGGTGTGATAGTTAGGAGAGGGGGTGCTAGCTCAGGTGTCGTCCACGTCACTTGACCTTCGTTCAAAATTACGTGGTCCGTCGCCAAAAGCCCTCGTGTAGCTGAACAGTGCGACGTTAATATTCACTCACTCATTCATCCAGGTTGGCGTGGTGTGGAAGTTCGGGGAAGGGGGCTACAGCTCAAGTGTTGCTCTCTTCACTTAGGTTCAAAATTACGAGGTGCGTCGCCAATAGCCATCATGTTGCCTTATTGTGCGACGGTAATGAATACTCTTCACTCTGACAGAATCTCTATTTCATTAGTTTTGCTAAATTAACTTTTCTAACCATGATCCATCAAATAGTAAAAGCTGCCTGTAATTGCTTTTCAATTAATCCTTGAATTTTTTTTTTTAAAAGTACTGAAAGTTGTTTTCAGATTGGCTCAGATTTGGTGTAAATAAATTATTTAAATCGTGCATTTTTCCAACAGAGTTTGCTCCAAAAAATCTGAATTTCCGTCAAGTACTTGACGTATTCATTGGTTTTGATTTCCTTCTTTCGTTAAAAATTTCTAGGACTGACTAATTAATGAAATCCAAATCCTCGCTTCTTCGGAATGAAGTTTTCATTAACTGTTAGGAATTCTTAATACCTTATCATTCCAATATCGTTAGCATGCAGCTATCCTTTTCATAAGTTCAACAACCTCACATCGGATGCGTAATTTTACGGACGTCTTAATTTGTAGTTTTATTTGAAGAAATAAAAAAAAATTTAATTAATCCCAGGAACTCTTAACGGGAAATAATCTTCGCTTTTTCGAAAAGCAATTACGCATGTTAAATAATAAACAGTTTTGTGAAATTCTCGCTTCCAACAAAGATTGTATATTTGTTATGCTTGCGTATGATAAAAGTTAATTTAAATTTATAATTAAACGTCTGAAGGAATAACTCAAAAATTAATACTTAAATAAAAAAGAAAAGATTATAATTCATGTATATTATTTAAAAATAATTAGGTTTTGTTTTAAAGCATTGTCATTGTACTTTCTAACCGTAAGATTGCCATATGAAAGCTGTACATCAGGGTTTCAAACTCGCGACCCAGCCAGTATATTGGCATACAATAATCTATAATAAAATATCAAAATTTCTCCCGAAATATAAAAACAGTTGCAGAAAAAAGATGCCAAGTGTTAGGGCGGAAATATTAAATTTTTCTTGTTCTTTTATATATGTTTATTACTATTCATTATTTGAAATAAACCTACGTTTCTATGAATATATTGATTTTCTTTGCAGGCCACCTTAAGTTAAACCTTGTTTATTTGGTCCAAGTCACAGCCTTTAAGTTTGACACCCTTGCTGTACATATTATATAATTTAAGATATTGAAGTGTGTGTACTTTATAGATGGATACGTTGAATATCAACTGGAAAATAGCTTTGTCATTATAGACTTCGGATTAGTGTAATTACAGTATGAATGTTGGATTTAAAGTACATCAATTAATGCACATATTATTCGAAGCTGTTTTTGATCTAATTCTTCAAAACTATTTAGCTTGCTCAGATTTATTTGATATATATTGCTGATATTTTTATCTTATTTTAATAAAAATTATCAATTCTTCAGACATATTTTTGGATGTAAATATAGCTGTAATCTACTGCCCGATAAATCTATAGGAACCTGTAAGTTAACTGACGGAGCGTGAAAATTAAGAGAGGCATCATTTTGATGTTCTTGTCTTAATATAAGGAAGGGCATGATTCATATTTAAGAGGTTTTTTTATATTTAAGAGGTCAATAATAGTATATAACTCTGTTTTGTCATATCACTAGTTATGGTTTTCATTTTATGTTTCAAATAGTACAACTTCATTAACACGTTTGTACGTTTTCTTCTGGAAAAAGACGTATTCTATATCAGTTTTTAAATGCAGTCTTTTGATGTATTATTTATCTTAAAAATTTTTAGTGTATGTTGTGTACACACGCATAAACATTTGCTTAAAAAAAGAGCTTCTGATACGATGTTAATAGAGATTATGGAATAAATTCTCCATCTATATAATCTTTAAAAGCTTATTATTCTAAATAAATAATTTAATTAAAAAGAATGGGAAGAGATAACTAATGCATAATAGTTGGAAGTTAATTTTTTACATTTTTTTTCATTAATGTAATGGTTATTTGAAATACAAAGTTACCTATTATATTCTACAAAGTGTATTGCTGCATGATTTATTCTATAATCTTTTATGAAAGAGAATAAATAAGTAATGCTGGTGTTCATCAAAAATGTTTTTTCTCACCTTTTCATGTCTTTTCTTTATCATACAAATTTCAGCATTTCTGTTGCAGAGGATTTTCTTTTATCGTTTTTTCTTTAAATGTCATTGTTCTGAAAGGGTTAAATGAGGCATTTTTGTGAAATTTCCTTTATATTTTTGATTTGTCATCATCATCATCTTTGTTCTTTTTTACACCTGCTGTAAGGGTTACTTGAATACGGATATTATAATATCATTTCTGTTTCATTCAGAAAATGAAGTATTTATTACGAGTTTGTGTTAATATAAAGAATCATTTCATTAGTATTTGGTTTTCAATGAAACCTACGATTATTGTTTTTTTAATTTATCTCAGTTTACATATATTGACTGTAACTGTAGTCATAGTGAAAAATAATGATTTGTGTGGTTTGATTATTGTCACTTCTACAATTCTGTCATTTTACATTGTAAACTAACAGTTCTGAGCATCTCTCTAAAATTTCATTTTGTGTCGTATTTTCAAAGCCGTTTAAAGTATTCTGTTATAATATTTTATTCAAGCACTCTGTTTTCTGTTTTCTTAGTTTCGTATCTGTAACCATTGGTAACAAATCAGAGAATCTTAGTGTTTTATGCTTGACCGTTAAAGATCTCCATGTAGAGTTGTATCTTTCTCTTGATCATACAAAAATTCCATATTTTATCCTTAAATGACACTGCTCTTTATTTTCCTGTCTGGTGACGTTTTAGAATAACAAATCTTTTTTCTATTTATATTTTTGTGTCGTGTTTGCATTTTTATCACGTATCTTTCTCAAGATGGCCGTTCCAAGTGTATTTAGTCTGTGTGTGATCACCAAGTGTGCGCGTGAGGCACCGGCTTGATTTTAAATTCACGTCACGAAATACCCCCTCCTACCTTGTCTTTTTCATCTTCCTTTCGTTGATCTGACTGTGGTTTGGTACAAGACCCATTCGTATGTATTCTGCAGTTGCTTAAATTTCGATCATTAATGAATTGTTTGCCGACTGAATTTCTAGCCTATGATTTATGGCTGATTCTAATTAAACTTTAAGAATACTCCCAATGTTGGATCGCGGCCATTGAAAAAAAAAGGAAAAGAAGCGATATAAATTTCAAAAACCCAAGAAAAAATGTTAATGTAGCTTTTCCCAACTGCGTAAAAACCCGAGATTGTTTCGAAAGGTTATATTTTTTTTGTATTTTTTGGGTGAAAGAACTAACTGTGACACAAAGTGCAAATTTACTTTGGCATTGGAAACTTTGACGTAATACAGTTTGTATTATGCCAATTAGTTAAATCGGGGTATTTGGATGATCTTTTTTAAATACCATTAAGGGATTCGGATATAAGTGAAAGTATACTAAAATACTACGCTTGTCATTGAAATGTTTCTCATTTCATCTATATCAATCTTAGTTTCTAAGACTAAGACTGTGCTAATATATTGTGACCAAGTAACTGTGTGAACTATGCTGTCTTGTTTTACTACGATGTATTGTTTAGTTTCATGCTAGATTTTTAACATTGTAGCATATGATATATAATAAAAAGTATTTTTAAGTGTATTAATGGGCTCAGTTCATGACGGCCACATGTTAAACACATGTTCTCCATTGAATTCAAAACAGACATCAAAATTTGTACTGTTTAAGAGAAAGTCTCTGAAAAGATCAAAAATTGGCAAAAACAAAGCGCATGAACGGATTAGCTAAAAACAAGTGATTGATTTTATCGTATGACTGACACCACATGAGTTTTTGAATTGATTGGCTAAAAACATGGTTATCATTATCATGTGACTAATGACATCACATGAATTGAGCCCATTGGAAGTTGGCATATCTCTCTGGAAAAAAAAAATCTTCAAGAAAAATTGTAAACAATAAAAATATAATGTAGAAGAGAAATATATTTAATAAACATCTTAAAAATAACTATATATGAGTCTTTTTATATTTTATTGTAAATTAAATTTTGCAAAACAGGCTACGTTTGAATTTTAAGAAATCTTAAAAAGCGTAGAGTTGTGTATTTGACTGTTAAAAGAATGCGAAAGATTATATGTAAAAATCAATATGATCAATAATATTGTACTAAATTACTACAAATTTAAGTTAAAACAAGAAAGTAGCGTCATATGTGTGTGGATGGATTTCAGTAACGAATTTACGTCTTGAATTGTGGCTGCAGTATCCTAGTGGTCATGGTAACAAAACTCGTTACCCAGCTTTTTTGGATGTTTAACCCCGCTTGCTGGATATTTTTTGGGAGTGATTTCGGGGAAAAGGGAGGGTGTGTTTTCGGAAGTGACGTAAGGGGCCCCTTTTTGGGTTTGGACCCATGAGCTCGTGGGGTGTACAGCGCAGGGGGGCCGGCCTAGTAGCCCACCAAGCACTCGACCCTTTGATTTCCTAAATTCCAATCGGTCTGTAAAATCTCCCCCCTTAATTGCAAAAATCTTTTTATATTTAGAACAGAAAAATAAATTGTTTATCTACAAATTAATCCTAAGACCCAGTTTTTTAAACCCGTATGCCGCGCCAATCTGGGCACATGCAGCTAAAAATTTATATTTAATTCCAAAAATTTAAGTTTCTAAAGCATGTTTTTCCCGACAAATATTAAAAGCTTGGTGGTTCATAGGGAAAAAGGCCTCGGGTTCGCGAGCAAAATGATGTCTATCGGGCAATTTGTCAAAAAATTTGCAACCAACTTCTTTCAAAAATTGATAACTCTAATTTAATTTTCGATCTTGGGTATTAAAAAAAAATATCCCTTTTATCCTAATTTTAAAGAAACCCCAAAAATATTCTTTTCGGATCCCTCTTCAATTAAAATTCTTAATTAAATTCATTTCATTCTTTCCTTTTACCCAACTTAAAAACTTACTTTAACTCCCCCCCTGACCTTGTAGCCTAATGGGAAGGGAATACTTTAAAAAGAATGCCCAAGGTTCCCAGGAAATTTGCTATTTTCCCAAATTTTTCTTTTTAAAACACTTTTAATTTTTTTCCCGGAAATATTTATCCGAAACAAATTTAAATTCACGTTCTTTTTTTTTTTTTCAAAATGTTTTTATTTTTTTTTAGCTTTTAAAAAAACTGTTTTTTTTATTTCAAATCATTCAATGTTTCCCCTATTTTTACAACGACGAGTTCTAAGCTGCATTCCCGTTTCAGACCCCACCCCGCCCAACCACTGATTTTTAAAATTTTTTTTCATTCTCGTGTTGCGCCGTTTTGAAGATATTTTTTAGCACTTAAAAAAAAATTTTTGAGTTTTTTAAATTTTTTTAAATTTTTTCCCCTTTAAAGATATTTTACTTAAGTATTTTTTTTTATTAACAAAGGGAAGAGTGAATTTTTGTCACAGTCACTCAAAAAACCTAAAGATAAGAGGTTATAGTTCGGAAGAACCAGATACCTGGTCATCCACCCATGATACTTAAACCCCTTGGGACATACCCAAAATCTTAGACTTCACCAGGATAAACTTGCGATCCCCTTTCCGCCCCAAGTCAAAAGGGGTCCCAAACAGATTTCGACGACGTTATTTCCAAAAAATGTTCGCCATGTTGTCCCAAACGTGGTTGAAAAATGACGAACGTGTTTCGATACCTAACTTCGGGGTTTCTGCGCCCGTTTAAACGACCCGGGGCCCCAGGAAACGGGTTGGGTCTATCGAACCCGAAAAACTCACATGTTGGACCCCCATATGAATATTACTTATCGTCAAAAAAAGTGGGGCTGGGTATTTAAAAAGGTATTGGGGAATATGTGGGAGAATGTTTTTTGAAAACGGACAAGCAGTGATTTTTTGGTCGAACATTTTTTTGAAAAACAAAAAGGTACAAAAAAATTTCCCGCATTTTTTTACCAAACCCTATACCGAAGGTGGTTCTGTTTTTAAAAAAAACTATCACTCCTTTCCCATGATTTTTTAGGGGTGATTTTTAAATTCCCGTTTGCCCAAAAACTGGGGGCCGCTCATAGCTTTTTTTAATGAAAAGAATTCAAGCTCGAAATGAAACACAAATCAAAAAGTTTTGACAGCTAACAATGGTAATTTATTGACGCTGTTTTTTAAATACTTTGAAATCACAAGTATATGTGTCATATTTTAGTTATCATAAGTCTATTGTCTCCGCTCTTCACCAAATTGATCAAGAATAATTATTTTTGATTAAAAAATTGCATTACTCCTTGTGTTAATTAAATAAAAATTTTCATTAAAGATATAATTATTCGATAGAAAATTATTTCCAATCATACCCAATTCATTTTTTTCAGATTATAAGTTACTATTGCGTATTTACTAAGATTACATGTCAGATGTTACACATCATATACGACTACTGTAAGGCTCGTTTCTCTTTTTTCTGTCCGGTTTTATTAACTCTAAAAATCCATCATGTAGAGAGTTTGATGCGCGTGAAATCTGTCGAGGTTCTAAACCCTCATGTTAGATTGGGGTGGTTATTTTTCTTAAAAAATCATCTATACTTCTAGTTCATTCAACTGAATTAAATCTGCCCTCTGCTAGTAGTTTCATGCGAAGTTGAAACAAAAAAAAAGTACTAGTGATCATCGAAACAAGAAATCGAAAAGCAATGTGCATATAATGATAATAATTATATGACTGACGTTAAATTATAAAATATTGATAAGTTGGTTACAGTAACAAAATGACTGAAGGTATATCAAACCGAAATAAACCGATTATTATTTTTTTTCGGTTCAGTTCCAGTTGGAAGCCCTGGTTTAAATCTTTCCACGCAAAATTAAAATTGTTGAGTTTTAAAAGCAAGAGTCATCCTTTAGTCCCGTGTGGCGGACATAATCCAATGTTTTATTTTTAACAGATTCTATCTATAATTTTGATCCTTATAATTCATGATTTTATTACCTTAATATCAAATATATGCCTCAATTCCATTTACACTGGTGTACAAAACTTAAGCAACTTCAACTAAAATCAAATCAACTAAAAATCATGAAATTCATATTACAGAAGCACAATGCAGTACTTTAAAGAACGGAGAAAGAAGAAGAAAAAAAAAAAATTGAATATATATAAAACGCATACAACGTATGGAACTAAGCTGAAAAAGGCTTTCTTAACAGAATGCCGTCAGCAAAAAAATCTTTGTCTGGCTATGAGGAGAACAACAAACCGAAGTCTCTTAGTGTATGATCTTCCCTTACTGCAATGATTGCGTGACTCCATCTGTTTATACTTATGCCGAATTATTCAGCACTTTTTGAGGCAAGAGTTGCCACTCGTCGTGGAGCATCTGTTTCTGCTCTTTAGTGTTCTCCGGAGGATACAATTTTGCTTTCAGACGTCCCCAAAGCACCCCACACATGTTCGATGAGATTTAGGTCATGGAAGCACGTTGGCCAATCCATTCTGCATATATTCTCACTTTCTAGAAGCTCCTCAACGGCAGAGGCCCATTCTCCATTAAATCATCTGGACTAATGGTATCTCAAAACACACGCACGTGGGGGTGGTTAACTTCATCACAGTAAAACGATTTCTTGTAATTGAACTTCTGACGAAAATGTGGAACTCCGTTTATTTTAATGCCTCTCCATACAAGCATGCAAAAACCGCACCAATGGATATTTCCTTATTGCTAATAAGATGAAAACGCGTCTCTTGCTCTCTTCATACAAGTAGTGCCGATATACCTTGTCATACTGAAGAAATTCTCATCGTGACTATTGTTGATGTATCATGTCTTTGTTTTCATTACACTGCAGTAAACAACGTTGCTGGTTGGCTGCTGTCAATGGTATGTTGCATTTAAGACGGGTATTGGATAACATAAGTCACCTTTGTGTAAGCATATAGTTTCTGTAAAATGGATACTTATTTGTTCGTTTTCTGTGAGCAAAATTTTCCCCTTTCTGATTTGGATCTATTATCGATTGCTCGGCTTTTCATTGATCATCACGCTTTCCTTGGCCTACCATCACCAACTTGCCCTTTTGAAGGTTTTCCAAGCTCGTGAAACAACACTTCTGTTAATTTCGAATTTTGAGACAACACTCGTCCAACTCTGCTTCTCAAGCTTACCGATCATTCCACAACTTGTAAAGGCCTCCTGAAGGTTTCTTGTAGGTCATATTAGGCTTACATCTCACTCTCACATGCAGCGAATATCTGCAGATGCTCCTGTCCTCTTTTTTTTTAAAAAATTGTCTTGTACTGCACGTGCTGACTCTACGTATTTTGTAAGCCCTCATGCCTGTCATCTTCAATATCTTGCTTCTGATCTTTGCATATACATTTCCATTTTGCTGAAATGGCCTTTCACTATACTGATCGCAAAAAGCACTTTTCTACAATTTCATGGTTGTATACTGTTTACAAACTAATGCACTTGCGTAGGGGATTACCGCAAGCGAAATTCGGGCTTTATTTACGAAATGAACCGTCTTTAGTCTAACGATGGTATATGTAAACAGCTACATTTTCACTGCAGCCACTCTTCCGTTACAACCATCAAACGTTATGCTGTTTCAGTGTTTTTTTTTTTTTTCTTTTCTTTCCGAAAATCCTTTGCTAATGTACCTGGAAGTTAGTGAAGCATCCATAGCCGGCGACTCAATGAGGCTCAGCGAATTATTTCACTTGGATACCTTCTCAATAGCTAAGTGAAGCTGACGTACGCGGTTTTTGATTCTCTCACCCATAGTTTCACTTCCCCTTCTTATTTTAGTTGCATTCTTTGTGTTTATATCCGTGGGAAATTTCGCTCAAGTTTTCCGAACGGTGAAGGTCATTGACGAAATGTTGACGTCCGTATTTGAACACATCATTAATCGATATCATCAAGTTGTATCTTCATGCTGTCATCGACTCGTATCAGTTATATCCTTTGTAACTATTATTTGCATGTCTCTGACCACGGTAAAAGATCCAGAACACGCAAATTATAGATTTGAAGTCGTATAACTATTATTCCTCAAAACTTATTCGGAAAGGAAAATAGTGTGTATATACAAAATAAAATATTTTAGCTACCGGATTTGGAATTCTAATTCATTATTATTAGAATTCCTCAGTAAAACTGAAATACTCAGATTTCTTAATTTAGGAATAAGTGCTGAACTAATCCTTGTCAATCTTATCAGTTTTGTTAAATGTGATTTTTAGGTACGTTTCCCATTATGATAATTATATTTGTACTGTTTTAAATTTAAATATGAAATTTACATTAGAATTAATTTACTTTATTGTGAGTTAAATTGAATTTTTTAGCCTTTTTTAGCTCTCCTACAAGAAAAACTTGTTCATATATATAAAAATCTTCTGTGTGCATGTGTATGTGACAAAACTCCTCCTAAACGGCTGCACCGATTTTAATGAAATTTTTTGTGTGGGTTCAAGTGGATTCGAGAATGGTTTAGATTGACAATTCGGTCTGATATCTTTAGTTAAAGATATTATAAAACATTAAAAGCATTCTACTCAATATTCACCTGCATTGTTGTAACAACGTTATTGTTATAAAAATGACGTAAGTTGGCTTCGAAACTCGATTTTCAGCCAAACTGGCCAAACCGGGTCTTCATTGTTACAAAAATGCAACCGAATCATGCTTTTTAGCGTTTTTAATTTAATATCTTTTCAAATAATCTTTATAAATATAATTCTTCTGTACGTGTGTATGTGACTGAACTCCTCCTAATCGGCTGGACCGATTTTGATGCATTTTTTGTGTGGGTTCAGGGATTCGAGGAATCTTAGATTGACAATTCGGTCTCGTATTCAATTAGTTAAAAAGATATTAATTAAAAACATTAAAAGCATTCTACTCAATATTCACCTGCATTGTTGTAACAACGTTATTGTTATAAAAATGACGTAAGTTGGCTTCGAAACTCGATTTTCAGCCAAACTGGCCAAACCGGGTCTTCATTGTTACAAAAATGCAACCGAATCATGCTTTTTAGCGTTTTTAATTTAATATCTTTTCAAATAATCTTTATAAATATAATTCTTCTGTACGTGTGTATGTGACTGAACTCCTCCTAATCGGCTGGACCGATTTTGATGACATTTTTTGTGTGGGTTCAAGTGGATTCGAGAATGGTTTAGATTGACAATTCGGTCGGATATCTCAATTAGTTAAAAAGATATTAATTAAAAACATTAAAAGCATTCTACTCAATATTCACCTGCATTGTTGTAACAACGTTATTGTTATAAAAATGACGTAAGTTGGCTTCGAAACTCGATTTTCAGCCAAACTGGCCAAACCGGGTCTTCATTGTTACAAAAATGCAACCGAATCATGCTTTTTAGCGTTTTTAATTTAATATCTTTTCAAATAATCTTTATAAATATAATTCTTCTGTACGTGTGTATGTGACTGAACTCCTCCTAATCGGCTGGACCGATTTTGATGACATTTTTTGTGTGGGTTCAAGTGGATTCGAGAATGGCTTAGATTGACAATTCGGTCTCATATCTCAATTAGTTAAAAAGATATTAATTAAAAACATTAAAAGCATTCTACTCAATATTCACCTGCATTGTTGTAACAACGTTATTGTTATAAAAATGACGTAAGTTGGCTTCGAAACTCGATTTTCAGCCAAACTGGCCAAACCGGGTCTTCATTGTTACAAAATGCAAAACCGAATCATGCTTTTAGCGTTTTTAATTTAATATCTTTCAAATAATCTTTATAAATATAATTCTTCTGTACGTGTGTATGTGACTGAACTCCTCCTAATCGGCTGGACCGATTTTGATGACATTTTTTGTGTGGGTTCAAGTGGATTCGAGAATGGTTTAGATTGACAATTCGGTCGGATATCTCAATTGTTAAAAAGATATTAATTAAAACAAAAAAGCATTCTACTCAATATTCCCTGCATTGTTGAAACCGTTATTGTTAAAAAAATGACGTAAGTTGGCTTCGAAACTCGATTTTCAGCCAAACGGGCCCAAAACCCGGGCTTCATTGTTCCAAAAACCGAATCAGCTTTTGCGTTTTTTTTAATATCTTTCAAAATCTTTATTATAATTCTTCTGTACGTGTGTATGTGACTGAACTCCCTCAATCCGGACCGATTTTGATAATTTTTTGTGTGGGTTCGGGATTCGAGAATGGTTTAGATTGACAATTCGGCGGAATCTAAATTATTTAAAAAGATTTTAAATTAAAAACATTAAAGCATTCTACTCAATATTCACCTGCTTTTTGGTAACAACGTTATTGTTAAAAAAATGACGTAAGTTGGCTTCAAAACTCGATTTTCAGAAACTGGCCAAACCGGGTCTTCATTGTTAAAAAAATGAAACCCGAATCATGTTTTTTAGCTTTTTTAATTTAATATTTTTTAAAAATAATTTTTATAAATATAATTCTTCTGTACGTGTGTATGTGACTGAACTCCCCCCAATCGGCTGGACCGTTTTTGATGACTTTTTTTGTGGGTTCAAGGGGATTCGAAAATGGTTTAGATTGACAATTCGGTCTGATATCTAAATTAGTTAAAAGATATTAATTTAAAACTTTAAAAAGCATTCTCCAATATTCACCTGATTGTTGTAACAACGTTATTGTTATAAAATGACGTAAGTTGGCTTCGAAACTCGATTTTCAGCCAAACGGGCCCAAAACCGGGTCTTCATTGTTACAAAATCCCCGAATCATCTTTTTTAGCGTTTTTAATTTTTCAAAATAATTTTTAATAAATATAATTCTTCTGTCCCGGTGAAATGTATTGAACCCCTCTAACCCCGGCTGGACCGTTTTTGATGACTTTTTTTGTGGGGGTTTCCCGTGGATTCGAGAATGGTTTAAAGATTCACAATTGGGTTCCGATAAAAATTTTTAAAAATAAAAATTTTGGTTTTTTTGTTATTGTTTTTAAAAATTTTTGGAACAAAAAGTTGGCGCCCAAAAATTTTTCACCCAAAAATGGAATTTCATGCCCTTTGTTTGTGTTAATTAACTTTGTTGAAAAAAAAAATGTTTTAAATGGGATTAACTTGAAATTTTTACAAAAATTTTCCAATTTCTACAATTTTTTAAAATTTTTCCCCCAAATTTAATTTCCCAAAAAAGGGAAAAAAACTACTTTCAAGAGATTGGTACTTTTTTTTAACCCTTTTTTCCAAGCTCCCAAAAATTAATTTGAAAAAAAAAATATTGTAAAACTTAAAAAAAAATTTGGGGATTTTGTTTTTTAAAAAAATTCTGCTTTTTTTTTATACAAAAAAATTTTTTTTAAAAAGATGTTTTTTTTTCCGTCTAGGGGGCCGTAAAAAATACAACAAAAAAAAAAATTGGAAAAATCGCCAAATGGGGGGAATTGTTAATTATGGGGGAAAAGCTCCCCAAAAGAACACACGGGGTTTGACCCGTTTATGGCGCATGTGCGGAAAAACAACTTACAGAGAGTACGTAACCCAGATAAAAAGTTTTTTTCTTTTTTTTTTTTTTTTTCTTTTATAATGAGTGTAAATAAAAAAATTTTTCCCAAAACAATTTATTAATTTGAATTTTAAGAAAGTATTCATTGTTTCCTGTATGAAATAATTAATACAATCTTAGTGTTTTATAATACATCGCAACTGATAGTTTTCTTTTAGAGAAATAATTTACTGAAAAACCTTAAAATATAGAAAAATGCTGCCCTGTTTTTATTAAATAGTACTCTTTCCTTTTAACATTTTTTTTATACAAGGAATGTAAACAAATTTTTAGGCTTTCCTCCCATAGTTCTTTTTTCACGGTTACGTATAGTTAATCGAAAAATCAAACATCCAAAAAAAACAATCGTTTCATAGCTAACGGTACACATTTTTTGATTCATGATTTAACGAAAATTGATATGAATTAATAATTTTTTTAAAATTAAAGTTATATTGCTTTTTATTATTTATTACTAAATTATTTATTTTATAATAAATTCGTACATTGTCTGTTTTCTTGAGGATAAAACAAGATTAGCTTTGTACATTTTTAAACAAAAATAGAAATTTGAAGGGAAAAAAAGATCTTATCCCTCGGTGAAAAAAGGGGTTTTATACTTGAAATAACCAATACAACGCTAGGCTGAACGGAGGGAAAAGAAACCTGTCTGACAAAGAGAAGAAGTGAAAGAAATTTCTGAAAAGGGGATTTAAATGACATAAATATAGACTCACTTATATCGCTCAGTAACACATACACACTGAAGTACTGGTGTCCAGAGAGAAAGAGAAAATTTCTATAGGGATAAAATTGCACCCACGGAAAAGCCCTTAACGCAGTAGTGGCGAGAAACAGACGCCCGACAGGACAAAGGCGTGAAAAAACTTCGGAAAAGGAAAGTTTAAATGACGTAATCAGAAATCACACATAGAGAAGTGCTGACACTAAAGGAAGGAATCTTCCAAGCCATAAAGCTGTACATTTGAAGAAGCCCGTGCAACGCCGGGCCATCCAGCTAGTTTAGTAATATTTACTGTCAGTTGAATTGGAGTATTCATATAAAATTGATTTATAAGAGTATTATTAATATAAAAAAGGAAAGAAAAAAAATGCCATTTTTAGAACATTTTCTTTTAATGAAAGATGCTTCAAAATAATATCTTTCCTATACATATAGATAGCTAAGATTTCTTTACAGAGCCTGAATTAAAATTTTCAGATATTTAATTAGAAGTGAATTTATTCAAATTTTTAGATATATCAGAAGTGTAGAGAAATTTTAACAAAAAATAACGGTTACTAGCTACATGGCCCGGCGTTGCACGGGCTTTCTCTACTTTTATAAATTTTCCATTTCCTTCACGAAATCAGTACTTCTAATGATCTTTTTCAAAATGACTTCCACCCCACCCCCCACCTTCGCTTAGCCCGGCGTTGATTGGGCTTTTACCGAGTTTATAACTTAAAATTTCCTGTTTCGAAATTTTTTCGTTTCTTTTCTTTGTCAGACAGGTTTATTTCCCCCCGGCATTGCACGAAATTTTTTAAATGCATAACATGTTGTCAAGGAAATTCCCTTTCCCCTTCTCGCTATCAGAGCTGTCGATTAAGTGAACAATGGAACTTTCCTTTTTAAAAATAGTTGTATGTTGAAAACAGTAGAAATTTTTATAATTACAAAATCTAACCCGGGTCCAACAATTAGTAATGAAGTGCGTCAAACAATCGCGTCGGGAAAAAGAAGTGAAAAACCTTCACAAAATAAAAGGAAGAGTTATTCCTATTGTAAAAATGCTTTGTTTGTTAAAGTTTTAATTTTTTTTCGGACTTGATTTTTAAGTTAATGCCTTCAAACTTAATATATATCTATTGCAAACAGCAGTAATTTTTAAACAAAAAATGTAACACAAATAATTCTTAAATATTTCTTGCAAAAAGGGAAAAAAACGAAAAACACAATTTTTTTTTAAAAAACCGTAATTTTAAGTAATTTTTTCAATCTTTGTACAGATTGCGGATAATATCGTTCTGCACACGGAAAAAAGTTTCGTGGGATTATTTTTATAAATAAAGAAGTTATTAAGTATTTAAATAAAATTTTGAGTATTTTTTGAAAAATCTTAATAAAAAAAAGTTTTTGATATTCAATTTCGCCAAATCTGGTGATTTTCAATATTTATAGGCTCACCTTTTCTAGTGTAACATTTTATCAAATGTAACGGGCTGAAAGTTAATGCCTTCAAACTTAACACATCGATTGCAAACAACGGTAATTTTTAAACAAAAAATGAAACGAAAAATAATGCTTAAATATTTCTCGCAAAAAAGAAAAAACGAAAAACTGTTTAAATGTTGAATTAAAATTGTGAGCATTTTTTGAAATGTTCGATACACGGGGAAAAAGTTTCATACAATTATTTTTATAAATGAAAAGTTAAAAACAACTTTGCGTAATTTTTAAACAAAAAATGTAACAAAAATAATTCTTAAATATTTCTCGCAAAAAGGGAAAAAAACGGAAAACACAATTTTTTTTTGAAAAAAACCGTAATTTTTAAGATAATTTATCAATCTTTGTACAGATTACGTATAATATCGTTCTACACACGGAAAAAAAGTTTCGTGAGATTATTTTTTTATAAATAAAGAAGTTATTAAGTATTTTAAAAAACTTTGAGTATTTTTTTGAAAAATCGTAAAAAAAAATATAATCCCCAGTTTTTGACATTTAATTTTTTAAATGACTGATTCTAAAAGAGAAAATCATGAACTTTTTTAGTGTAAAATATTTTTTCATTAGCGCGAAAGAAAATACAAGCGGAATGATTTAGAAATCATTTTAATAAAAACGTATCGATTTTGACTCATTTTAAAAAAAATCGTAAAAAATAGAAAATATCATTTTTTTTTATAAAATAAATTATACCGTATCGTGGCGAAGGAAATGATCTTTCCGATTCTGTAATTATTTTTTGTCCGGGTCTCATGAAAAAAATTAGATCGCGTTTTAAAACGTCTGAAAAAAGTTCGAGATTTTGAACTTGGCCCTGGCGGTGAAAAATGGCACTAATTATGCGTTTTAAGATTTTTAATTAATCTTTTTAACTAATTGGAATATTAATGGTCAAAACGGATTCCTCGGATCATTCCCGTTTTTTTCTTGGTACCTTCGGCGAGTTTCTGCGTTGTGTGGTTCGTGAGAAGATAGGGTTCCATAGATAGATAGATCGATACGTTTGTTTACCTACGAATTTTAATCGTGTAGATTATTTCAATTCATCATAATTGAAAATAATTTAAACTTTTCAAAACTTTTAGTTCAGTCTCTTTAGTTCAACTTAAGCTCAGGCAAAATATTTTTATTATCTAAGATTTTTCCTAAAAGGAGAATGTTTTGAAATATGTCATTTTTCCTTCATGTTTTGCCAGAATATTGTATTTAAATAATTTTTTATTGTAATGATATTCTTAAAAGAATTTTATGTGTGTATTGTAACTTAACTGACACTAAATATCAAAAAATTATTAATTTATGCGCTTTTTCAAAATCACGGCTCCGAACGTAGTCAGTCACCTTAAGCAGTTATAAATAATACAAATTTCTTTCGTATCTGATGCGTCATCAATTTACGAAAGCGTTAAGATGTGGCAATAGCTTTCTTCAGTTTCCACGTTCTCTTATTAAGAATGAATGATTAACAAGTCATGTGTGTCAGCAGCCAAGCTGTGAACGAATTTCGTGGAAACCCCATTACGCAAGAATCAAAAATGCATTTTAATAGCTTTCTAATGCAAAATACGTATTTTTTCTTTTACGTATTTTGAATTTTACGAGATAATGCACTCGTTACAGGTGCTGAACCAAAACACATCGTCTGCGTTTCGGTAATATTATATAAAGAAATTTATATTTTATTCCATGCCTCGCGATCTTCCATTGTTCCATCAATACAATATCGCATCGTTTCGAAGGACGTAAATCAAAAACATCGTCCGTTCTGTACTTTTATTCGCCATGTAAAAGTGACGGGAATTAAATTTATTTCCCTCGCATGGTGATTGATACATTTTCTATTCACGCTGACGTCGTTTTAAAGAGAAAAACAAACTACAAAATGTCTCGTACCTAGGTGGGAACTCTTCCAAACTCATCGGCTAGAGATGTGATGTAGGTGAAGGAATTTTTGCAATCGTGCGCGCGGCGCCCAACGTTTAAAAAAGGCTTTTGTTGAATTGCTCCCTTTAAAACGATATTTCAGTTGATTTTTTTAATTTGTGAACTTTAAAAATTCAATATTTGTTTTTTAAAGTTTCTAAAAATTTATTCAACTATTTGTTTTGAATTGAAATAGAATAGTTTTTATTTAAAAACTAATTAGCTAACTTTGTTATTCAGTCTTTTTAAGCCTGATTTCAAAGGTTAATTTTTATGTTTTTGTTATATATATATATATTAAAATTGTTGAATTAGAATTACATCCGAATAAGAGTTGTTTGATTTGATTTTTCACTCAAAAGGCAAATTTAATTATCGTAAAATCCGGCGTATAACGCGCACTTTTAACACAGAAAATATCAAAATTCATGGGTGCGCATTATAAGCCGGGTATAAAAATGAGAGCTTTAAAAATAAAAAAGATGATCATAGAAAAAAATTAGACTTCTAAATAAGATCGAAATACTTTTTATTTAAAAGAAATGACAAACACACACATTCGTTAAGAACTTAAGGTATCCGACTACGTTCGGAACCGTGATTTTGCAAAAGCGCATAAATGGATAATTTTCATGATATTTAGTGTCACTTAGATTAGAATACATATATACAATTGTTTTAAAGACATTTTGACAAAAACAATTATTTAAATACAATATTTTGGCAAAAAATCAAAGAATAATCTTTTTCCAAAATGTTCTCCTTTTGTGAAAAATGCTTCCATTATATAATAATATTTTGCCTGTATATAGCTCAGACCTCTCTACAGAGGCTCAACTAGAATTTTTGAAACATATAACTTAGAAGTGGGTTTATCTATATTTTACGACAACAGAGGGGAGCAATTTTAAGAAAAACGCCGATAATTATTTCAATTGGTTGTAACTCTGAAAATAAGTTGAGCCTCTGTAAAGAGGTCTGAGCTATATACAGGCAAAATATTATAATAGAAGCATTTTTCGCAAAGGGAGAACATTTTGAAAAAAAAATATTCTAAGTTAATTTTTTGCCAAAATATTGTATTTAAATAAATTTTTTTGTCAAAATGTCCTTAAAAACAATTTCATACATGTAGTCTAATCTAAGTGACACTAAATATCATGAAAATTATCCATTTATGCGCTTTTTTAAAATCATGATTCCGAACGTAGTCGGATACCTTAAAGAGTTGTAGTTCTAGAAATATATTATTTATTTTCTAAAGATTGAAATATATATAATAACTCGAATAAATAACTTAAGAGTATTGCTCAAGTACACTTCAGGTTCCTTCGAAAAATGGGGGTGCGCTTTATACGGCGAATATACCTAAAAATTAAAAATTCTAACTTAAAAGTATAAGTGCACGTTATACGCCGTATTTTACGGTATATGTAATTTAAATAATTTCTAACATTTAGTGGATTAAATATTTTCTTATTTCTGGAGTGATTCATGTAAAATTCATTATATTACTGTTGCTTTCACGAAACTTTCCTTTATAATTTTTAAATCATGAATAGTTAGGTTGTATATTTCAAGGAATCTTGTTCCAGTTTGGGAACTTAGGAATTAAATTAAAATTTCATTTCATTTCATTTCGTTCAATTCAAAAGCAAATGAACGGGAATTTTTGCCATGCTATGTTAGAAATTTGCTGCAGCGTTACATTATTATTATTTTTGTTGTTTCACATCTTAAAGTTTGCTTCGGATTGCAATGCGTATTTATAATTGTCTTAATTAGTAACAATGAATTGTGTTTTAAAACTTTTTTGGTAATTAATTTTTTAAATGAAACTAGAGGGGGAGGGAGACCCGTGTCCACCTAATGGCGAACCAACCCCATTATGCAAATTATACAACTGTTTATACTCATTGATCAAATTGTTATATATATATATATATAGTTGCTTTTATTCACTATATTACCTTATGTATAAATAAATTTTTTACAACATCACGAAAAACTTTTACTATATATTGAGGGGGAAAAAATCTTTAAGTAGTTTGTCTTACAGTTATGGATAATTCATAGAGAGAAACAACAGCATTGTAAGCGTTTAATGTATGTCATTAAACAAATAGGAATAGAAAATATATTAAGATATTGTTTTGAAACGCGGATAGATTTAACATTAATTTTTACGTTTTATTTCATGACAGATTTCTATTTCCCTCTCTTCATCGTTTCTCCCTCATCCGTGTGTGTGTTACCTGGCCGACAATTATAAAATATTTCATGCCTTGTGATGATTTTCGCGAATTCTCTTCGCTTATCGCCATATATCCAAGATTTATTGTAGATTCGTGAAACAACCGGGTGCAAAAATGCATGTAGTTTTATAAATGAATAATTATTTAATTGCTGACTAGTTTTGAGCTACAAGTACTTATAAATATTTGCTTATAAAATGTGCTAACCTTTTCAGTTCTGTAATAAATGATTCATAAACTGCATTGGGCGTGGTTAAATTTATTAAATGGAAAAGTCACAAATTAGGAACCTCTCAAATAGCCGGAGAATATGAATAAATTTTCACTCGCGTTTTTATTATTATATTGTATTTTGTTACAAAAATTTTATATAAATTTTAAAAAAGTATTCAATAATATTCAAAGAGTTCAATAATATTTATCCGTACTTGTTGTTTTCAAACAATTGGTTAGTATTAGTTTCATTATTTAATGAGGTGAATATATATGTAAAAAATATCGAAGTAGTAAATTTATTTTTTGCGTACAAGATACTAATACTGCAAGTTTCGAATTGTTGAAGATACATTAGTTATTGTTTTGTGGATCTTGATCACATTTATAATTCGTTTAAAATTTGGTTTATATGTTGTTGGTGTTGTGTGAATTAGCTAAATCAGGCGTTGATTTGTAAGTTTTGTACGTACTTCGGATCTATAATATCAGCGCAAAGTATCATTCGGTTATATGTTGTACTGAAAATTGGGTTGGATCGCTAATTATTTTTATTTCTGGAAAGAAACGTGATATCCATTTCTTAGAAAGAAAGTTCCAAGACACTGTTGTCTCTTAAGATAATAATCTCACCTTTGACCTGTTCTACGAAATAATGGGAACTATATCACATTAAAAAGAACCAAGGTTTAAGTCCTCGTGTGGTGTTCTGTGAAAGTTTGGAGAGTGAAATATATATGCAATATGCAATCTCGGGTGTCATCTTTGTCATTTACGAGGTCTGTCGCTAAAACCTATGATGCAGTTTTAAGAACGACATTAATCCGTACCAAATCAAACTTTATTTTTAGAATCGTTCCCAAACGCCTATTGTAAATATAGGATTTCTTTTAAAAATTCTTGTGGAGGAAAAGTTGTGAAATATTTGAATTTTTTAAATTTAATTTTTTTTTCCACGAGTCGTATATTAAAAGTGAAAAGTCAGCTTTTGTCTATTTAACCACTGTTGTTCCCCCCTCTTAAAATATACCGTAAAATCCGGCACTTCCAAGCTACAATGTTTAATTTTTAGGTAGATTCGCCGTATAACGCGCACCCACCTTTTTACGAAGAAACCTGAAATGTATGAAAGCAGTGCTCTTATATTTTGAAGTCATTTATTCGAGGTGTTATTCCAAGCTTTAGAAAAAATTAGTATATTTCTAGAACTACAACCCTTTAAGTTCATAAGGTTTCAATATCAGTATACATACATATATCAAAAATATAGAATACACATAATGAAATGTTTGTATTTCGATATATGTAGAAGTCTAATTTTTTTTCTTTGCTCATCTTTTCCTTTTTTTAAAGCTCTCATTTTTATACTCGGCGTATAACGCGCACCCGTAAATTTCGATCTTATTTTTTGTGTTAAAAGTGCGCATTATTCACCGGATTTTACAGTAGATAAGTGCATGCGAAATATTTCTTTTGTCTCAGTAATTGCAGTCCCTCATAGTTATAGCCTATATTTTCCCGGGGTTGTTTCGAGCCGAAGTACCAAAAATTCAGGGTGTTAAATCCTTGTTGAGAGGTAAACGTCTCACGTTGTTTTTTAAATGCCCCCAGGTTCTTCACGTCATTACCATGGAATTACCATTTCCCTCAAAAGTGTGTAAAGTGCAGTTTAAAATTTTTTTAATTCTCTCATAATTCAGTCCTAAATATTTACAGTTTGTTACATTTGAAAATTCCCGATATTTAGCCTTGTTGTTAAAGTCTAAATAATTTAAATGCAAGGTTTCCATTATAAATATCCCTTAATTTTCTATAAAAAAATGTACACTTCTAGGGAATTTTAAAAAACATTTAAGCTCAGATAATTGTTTGAACACATTTTTACAATTTTAAAATTCCGATTTTATTACTTTTGTAACTATTTTGTGATCATTCTTTTTGTTATTCTAAGTTTAAAATAAACTTCTTCATGTTTTGGAAATTTAAATTTTTTTTTTGTTTTTTTTTTTTTTTGACAAATTTTGATTGTTAATCAACTGAATTTAATGTTTTATTGTTCCAATATAGTTATATTTCTATCTTTTAAAAGTCATTATTTTTCAAAAACAAAACGCGCATTTAAAACAAAATTTGACTATATACTAATTTTAGTACTGTTTATTTATATATATATTTTTTTCCTTCTGAATTGTCTCTTGGTATTAGTACAATTTGATTTTCGGAATCCTGTTTTCATTCGGATTATTAAAATAAACAGAGTTTATTATTCAAATCATTCTAATGGAGCGTAAAACAGGAACGTTTTCCAAGTTAATGGCTACTCCGATAAACACATGCTCTCTTTTCCTTATTCTGGCCATGTGTATTTCTTATTCAGAACGAAGTTTGAAGCTTTGAATTAACAATTCTTATGCGACTGTCGCGACCGCGTTGCTGTTCTGGCAAGCCACTGGATCCCTTTAGCAATAAACAGAGCTTTTGTTTTCACAAAGAGCATTGGCCCATTTTAAATAAAACAAACGAAAGAAAAAGATGGAAGAAGCAGTTTAAATGTAAATGGTAGTGACCTCCGCAGATGAAATAATGACCCGGTGATCGTAGGTTACTTTTCGGCTAAATACGTTGGCGGAGTGGGAGCTTTAGGTGGCAACCTGTGCTATCAGTAGGATACTCTGTTGCAGAAAATATTTTATTATTTTATTTTTCTGAGTTTTTATTTGTTTTGTAAATTTTTAGGGGATTTTATTAGTTTGTATCTGTTTAAAGGTACGTACGCTGTGTTATTCCTTAGTTATTGGGTTACTGAAGCAAAGCACATTTATATACATATATATTTGTGGCTCACAAATGGGCTAAATTCGTGATGGTCACGTGATAAATGCAATCACGCGTTCTCCATTAAATTCAACAATTTTGAAATTGTTAATAGGGTAACGATATTTAAGTATTATACGATTCTTCAAAGTTTCTTAAAATAAAACATTCTTATATATTAAGTGTGTGTTTTTAAATCAAGCGCATGTTTACTTATGTGCAATATTGTTGACAAATATATACTTAAAGAAAAAGTTTCTGTAAGAAGCAAAAGTTGGCAACAGTGAAACGAATGAGCTAATTGGCTGGAAATGCGTGCCTGCATGTATCGTGTGACTATGACATTACATGAATTTAAGAACTGATTAGCTGAAAACACGTGGCTGCAGTTACCATGTGACTGGTGACGTCACATGAGTTTGGCCCATTACGATATGTGTACTTCTGGATGTACGCAAACAATTTGAAGTGTATGCGAGCAGTTAGCAGTTCGAAAAAGGAATGTTAATGTACTTATACTATACAAGATTTCCCTGCAAAACACAGTTTCGAAAATTGAGTAATTATTTATCTATTTTAAAAGAATACCAAGAAGTATTATTGAGTTAGTTCGCTATATATTTGAAATCGTGAATGTCTAGTTATTGGAAAGAGGTCCAGTGGCCGAGTGGTAGTGAATCGAGCTTCCACACCACGGGTCCGGGATTCTGTCCTCGGACTGGGAAAGCTCGACCAGCCTTTCATCCCTTCAGTGGGTCGATAAATGAGTACCAAGCTTGCTTGGGGACTAAACACTGGAGGTTTCGCTTCTGACTGACCACCTGATTTATTTTGAAATTTAGAAAAAAAAGGGGGAGGGAGTTGTTCGAGGAAGCATTAATTTTTATTTCATGAAATGAAAGTTTCAATTGTTCTTGAACCTATTTGTTAACATGTAGGAAATAAATTTTTGCATAACGCTATGTTAAAGATCCGAAGGGCTAGTTAGCAAAGAATATCATGCTGCGAACATTAAACATTAAATTTTAATTATTGCGTTGTTGTGTGATAATTTTGATTCATATTTATAAATTGATCTGAAATTTAATTCCTTCAATAAAATTATTAAAGATTTTACTTACCTGTTTTGTTTTTAAAAAAATCGTTTAAATGTATTGTAACAGATTAATTGAGACTTAATAATTAGATTTGCTTACATAATGAAATCAGTCTAGGTTACGCATGTTTGACCTTGAATAATTTTTTTTTAATCTTTTACACGTGGAATTAGTTTAACTGATTAGTTAAAAATTGTAAAAAAAAAAGTAAAATATTTCTCTGAAATAAATTCTAAATATTTTTACCTTTAGAAAAAAATTTTTCAGAAGTTTCCATTCATTACAGTTAACTGGCCTTGAGCCAGTTCCACTGAATAGTAAAAAAAATGTGTTGGCGGAAGTTTTTTTTTTCTTTTGTTTTGTTTTTGTAAAACTTAAAATCATATGTGATACGCTTGTGTAACTTTTTTAAAAGCGAAGTAGGGTATCTGATATATGTAGGAAAAAGCGACATCATTGTCGTCTTCAAATAAAGAAGGGGATACTCCTTACATAATTAAATCAATCCAGGTAACACATATTTGCCCTTGAATAATTTTAATCTGTCACGTGGAATACTGATTAGTTAAAAATAATTGCAGTATTTTGTTAATTCATTCAGAGAGAGAGAGAGTTTTGTTTATTATTATTAATAATGAATTATACTATCATTAATGCTCCTATGGAAAAGTTATTTTTCTTTTATCATTTACAAACGCGTGATTCATTATATTCTAACAGAACAAACTCTTTGAAAAAAAAAAGTTTTTAATTAAAAAATACTTTTTATTTTAATATTAGAAATTTTTTTTAAAAAATTCCTATTTAAGTTAATGCATCCTTTAGATGAGCGATTAACCTCTGAATCTCAACGAGTTTTAATAATTAGAAACTCGAATTATATATATAACATTTGATGTAATATGTCTACGTAGTGAGAGAGATCGTTACTGAATGAGCATTGTTAGTTTTTGGTGTATCAAAATAGTTATCATCGATCTGTTATTAATTATACTTACTGCCTATAGATAAAAACGAAATTATTATTATTATTGCATGCAAAGAAATTTAAAATGTAGACAGCACATTATTTAGTTTTTCGTTTTCTTAATTAGTTTTAAAATATGAAAAGTATCTTTTTAGTTAACGTAATAAATTATTCGCCGCGTTGACTTTGCCTTTTTCCGTATCTTCATGAACTAATTCAAAGTTGTTAAAAGTAATGAATGAATTTTTCTAAAGCAAAAATAATCGACTATTGTATAATCTTAATTAACCCAAGAAGCGATTATCTCTTTGTTTTAGAGTTTTCGTGTGTGTATTTATCAAAAAAAAAAAAAACATTTTAGTAAAATTTTAATTATATTTCTTTATTAAAACGCATATCTATGTTTTATTTAATGGGTTTTTTTATTTTGTTTTTAATTAACCATACTTATTGTAGATAATTCTTTTTTTAACACACACACATACGAAAACTTTTCAAAGTTTTAAAAAATTAAGATATTTAACTACGTGCAAAACTTTTTTTTTGCTCATTTAAATTTATTATTTTTTGTGGTTTTCAAATTTACTTAGTAAATTATATGGGGAAGGGATCTGATGAAAATTTGTGAAAAATTACATAAACGCAGTCCGTGAACTTTTACACTTCACGGTTCCAGATTTTCTTTTTCGTAATTAAAATGTTTATAAATGAATTTGCAGTTTTTCAACATTTATAATGTGTTACATTCTATTTCTTTTTCAAATGACCTAAGAGAAATAAAGAGTTTATAAATTTTTACAAAAAATGGAGCATTTTATCTTAGACTATGCAAAATTCCTTAAAAAGCATTTGTTATAAATTTATATAAATAGTTGTAAATTGTGTTTAATTATAAAGTGTTCAAAAAAAAAAAGTCAAACAATTTTAATATTATGCGAAACATACACAAGAAACCTTCCATTATAAATTATGCTTGTTCCCGTCTCTTCTTTCCGAAAGGCTTTGGTCGAGAACTACATACTGGAAGTGGCATTCACTCACACTGAAACAGTTTTTGTTTTACTAAACGGCAAATTTAAAAAAGAATTGATATTTTTATAAACCTAATTCATTAATTTACAGAATAAAATCGTAAAACAATTTTGTCAATTTATGACGAAATCCCGGATTTCAAGATAGTCGGATACCTTTAAGAAAAGTTGGATAATCGTGACCCGCTAAAGTGTGTAATTCAGTTATTTCAAAGAATACCTTGTTATTTCATAAAGTGACTGGCCAGATCGGTTAAACTGTGTCAACAGATATAACCCTTTACAATTGAAATTTGAAATAACTAGGTATTCTATAAATTAACTAATGGTAGACCGTTAAAGGGTTAACTGATGGTAATTAGTTTAAATCTCTCAAAACTCTCTTAAAGATAAATTGATACTGATTGGTAAGTTAATAAATGATAAAGAAAAACACAAAATAGTGCAACAACAGTTTTATTTAAATTTGCACAGTTTATAATTTTATAAATTATTAAGGTACTTAGCCCTTCTGGCAAAGCACTTTTGCTGTTTAAAAGATATTACAAAATTTTTGTACAAAACGCAAAGCATGCCGTGTACTTAAAAATTTAACGATTTGGGCAATCGCTGTACTACTAAATAAGTATAAAATCGTATAAACCGATAAATCTGTATATTTTGACTGACTCTTGTTTCATGAAATACCAAAGTATATTCTATGAAATAACTGCATTTTTACTCATTTTGGATAACACACACACACATACATTAGGCGAAAAAATGTTTTAGCGTGTAAAAACACGTAGTGATGTGGAATTAAAAAAATGTTAAATATATCGGGAAAAAATAAAAAGTAAACAAAACGGAACACAATCTAGTGTACAAACTAGTCATCTGTAACAAAGTATAGCTTCTATGACTCCCGAAGCAAGTACAGTCGGACTTCTATAAATGAAGTCGCTAATTCCCAAAAAAAGTTCGTTATATGGAAAATTCGTTTTATAGAAGTTCATCTTTCAATTTTCTTTAACCACATAAAACAAATTTTAAATTCATAAACACTATGTATTAAAAAAATAATTAATCACACCTTTTTGTAAATTAATAATATTTATTTTATATATTTTACCCACAAAAAAAAAAGAAAACTGCAACGAAAGATTCTTGACGCCTTTATCCACTACCTGAAGAATTAATTTTTTTGTGTGTGATGCTCAAGCACTTACGTTTTGACATCTTCGCGCTACAAGAAACGATGTTACCAGTACGACGGATCAACACTACAAATGAACGGAGACTGGTACAAAGACACTGGGACACGAGACAACTCCACTAAGGGTGAAAGGGGATATCGAGATGTTTCCAGTGAACTGGACGATGGGGGTTAAGGTTGCACTTCTTGGATGAAACACCCAGAATTCTATTGCTCTCGGCGAGCTAGGAACCTAATAAAACCAGTTCAAGATTTAAAACCACAATAAAATGAGTTAATAGAAAGAATAACTTAAAATGTTCAGAAATACTTTAAAAATAGGGAGAAAAAAATTGGAATCACAAGAGAAAAAATTCTTTATGTAGAAAATGTGCTTCGCTGTTGGGAGGTTATTTTACGAAGAAAATCGTGAAATGTTCTTGATTCTGGGAAAAAGTTCGCTACATAGAAAAATTCGCAGCATAGAGGTTCATTATATGGAGGTTCGACTGTACTTTATTTTTTAACCCCTTCTTCCTACACATCTTTGCGTTTTTGCATGTAATATAGCTTTTACTTTGCTCCTGTAAGCAGTAATCATAAGCTTATTTTTATTAAGAATGTTTTGAGGTATATGGTTGGGTTTTGATTTATTTTATTTTATTATTTTTTTTTATTATTATTATTTTTCCAATCAATATGACAGATATTGAAAAGGTCTTAAAACGGGTAAAAGTTGTTCTGAAAAGAGTTGTTGCGCGAATAATCCTATATTTAAAATTGTGAATTGATGCGTTTCGCTATTTTTGAACTGTCTGTATAAAAACTTTTTATTTTCTTGGATTTTGTTTTATTGTGGGAGAATTTTTCTGGCAAATTCCTTTCTACCTCCTTAGACCTTTTACATTACATTGACCTTGGATCTTTGCCAATAAATAAACCTATTGTGTTGTTGTAATGTGACGTAAATTGAATTGGAAATCAAATCTACCAGTCCTAAAAACTTAATATTTGTATTTGAAATGAGTTAAAAAGAACTTTTATGGTATAAAGAAGATTTTACACCTTAAAGAAATAAAGTTTTTTACTTGCTTACGATAATTGAAAGCTTCTTTAAGAACCATAAATGCATTTTTTTTAAAAAAAATGTATTAAAAATATTTTTTTTATAATGTAAATTAGGCTTTAGGTAAAATAATTTTTTCAGTTAATAACCTTCAGTCCCTGATGAAAAAAATTCATGCTGTTAATTTCCTAATTTTCTAATAATTTTAAACCTGTTTTTTAAATTATATATTTAGCTTCAATTTGCTTTCAAGTGCAGCTTTAAAAGGTCTTTTGCCGCCTTGAAACGGGATCAAGGATTTTGTTTTCATGAATCCCTATTGTGGAACGAAAATGTTTTTTCTTTTCTTTGTTTTCTTACCGTTAAATGGGTAGGTTGCTTTTTTCAACTTGGTCGATAAAGCGTAGGGTTGTTTATCTAGAATTTAAACGACGCCAAATCGTAATGACATGCCGGGCAAACGTGTTGAACAGCTGAGAAAGATCTATTTCACGTTAAACATCGTTTTTAGAATAAAATTATTCGTCTGGTTGGGTTCTCTGGCGTTCCACTATGTCATTTAGGCGCTCAGTTATATAGACTATTTTGTCTATCTGGATCTAGTAAAACGGCTTCGGTTTTTCTTGTTGTTGGAATGCTTTGGAAGAGCTATCTTAAGATGCTTGTTTAGTAAAAATAGAATGCGCATTTTAGTTTCTTTGGGCTGTAAGGCAGATATGGTTTTATTCCAATTTTTATACTGTGCAAAAATAAAACGAGAATTTGAAATTAGTTTATTTTAAAAAAACAACGTTGAGTTGTTAAATTTAGACTGTATTTCTCTTTGATATTTAACATTCACAAGATGTTTGCACATAGTATTTGTTGAATTTTAACAGTAGTCAATTGTTAATAATATATTAGAGTGTGTGCGTTTGTCATAATACGTACATAAGTCAAGCTGTCACTCTATAATAGTTCTCTGTCAGGTATTTTAGGTGGTCGTGGTATCCTAATGGTCATGGTCACGCTCATGACCGGCGTGTCAAGAGTTCGTGCCTTAGTGACACTTAAGACACGCAGTGTAGAGGAGTTGATGCACGCTAAATCCGTCGAGGCTCGAAGTCCTTCCGTTGGCTTGCTGTGATAATCTGGAGAGGGGTGTCATCCTCGTCATTGATAGCTCTCGTGTTGCTTTTTAATGCGACATTAATAAACATTCTTTCACTCACTTATTTTAAGGAAAAAAAAAAAGGAAATTTAAAAAAAAAAATGTGATAAATAATGCAGCATGACTTCTTAAAAAATTCGCTACCCTAAGTAGTAATATTGAACTTCATAAAAAAAATGATTTAAAAGTAAATATTCTTTTTAAAAAAATCAGTTATTTCACACGATACAACCCGTTTAGCTATTTGAAAGAAAATTCATAATTTTCATGTATAGTATCAGCTAATTAAAAGATTTCTGTTTGGATTATGAATCTCGATATTTTTTATAAAAATTCATTGTCTAACCTTTTTTCAATTCGTACTATTAGCTCACACTCGCTATATATTTATTTATTTATCTTGGTGAATTTTTAATCGTTAATAAAATACATTTTAAAGCGCTCAAATTAGCTGAAATTTTATATACAGGATTATTTTAGATGACAATATAATAATTTAATTATAATTAATAAAAATTAATTGATTAAAACTAATTATTCAAAGAATTACAAATACAACCACGTTGGCATCCTTTTTGGCGACTTATGTCAAAACTTGAAAAGGGTTTTTTTCTCACATTTTAAAGCGCTCATTTGAGCTGAAATTTTTTATACACGATTGTTTTGGATGACAATACGATACTTTAATGGTAATTAATAAAAATTAATGACCACTTAATGTTGTGATTCTGTCCTATGTATATACATATATATATTAATTGTAACTATTTAATAAAAAGTAGCTAAAATAAAATTTCTTTATATTACTTGTTTGATATAAATCTTGTATCAAACATGTGAAAGCGAGGCAGTTTAGATATTGAATATCTTCGATTTTTCATTTGCAGAGTTTTAAACTCGAATTTATGTATTATTCCTTCAAAGTTCTGAATAAATTATAACTTTTAAATATATTTAATTTCTCAAAAAAAAATTTCTTTATTACAACTACGTTCTTAATTTAAAAATACGTTTAAAAGATTGTCCGATTACGAAATCGATTGTGTCATGGCGAATTTTTCGTGAGCCATTAACACTGTCGCGTATTATAATTTTCATTTGTGTCGTAAATCAGTCATTGGGTGGTGCCTTTAAAAGTATGAGTAAGTTCAACATTCTAACGGGAATTAGTAGGCGGTTGTATAATGGAAGCACTCCTCCGTTTTTGTTTCTTTCAACTTTAACCTTTTCAAATATGAGTAACTAATTGTAATTGTTGTGTGAGAGGGAAATTTACTAAGTCAAGCATGCAACGAATTATTATAAAGTGTAGTTATACTAATCAAAATTTTCGCTGTGCTATTTCATTCGATTGAATTATTATTATTTAAGTAAACTAGTCCCCTCGGTGACTGAAACTGCAAAATTTTACAAGGAGTTCAAAGTCGTAAAGTAAGGTGCGAGCTTAGTTGTCGACCTTTTCATTTAACCCAGAGTTTTTTCTGTGCTTATGCTTTTTACTTGAAGTTTCGAATTGAAGCTTAATCCTTTGCCTTTAAAACTAGGAATTTTTGTCCATGTCTTATTTTGAAAGGAGTTACAGCTCATATATTATTGTTTGATCTGAAATTTTACTATCTGAAGGTGTTTTTTTTTCTTCTGACGTTTCACAATCTTTTTTTACCCAAACTCAAAATATATCTCATAATGCTACGTTTCAGTTATCCTGAAATTTTACATGCTTTTCGAATGTTTCAAGCGGGCAATAGACTATGTTGGAGCATTTTAATTGGCCTATATTTTTTATATAGTAAAGAGTGGAAATTGCTGTTACCTTTAAGGAAAATTCCAATGTTTCAACACTTGTAGTATCTCAGATAAAAGTGATTTTATCAAACTAATAGGTTCCCATAGAGTAATAATTTGTTATTTAGTTTAGAAAATGTAAACATATTTATTTTTGTTGAGATACCGCATTTTGGGGTCCAATTAGTATTTATTTTTATATACCTAAGTTGTCCGTTTGACTAAGAAAAAATGCATTCGAAATTTATTTATTTATTTATTTTTTTGTTGCATTTTTTTATTATAAAGGCCTCGTGATATCATCAGTTATGGATTAAAAAATTTAGATAATTTAAAAAAGTTCTCCGGAGGTGTGCTGTTACCTTTTTGATGTTTTTAATTTTCGATAAATACTATTTAAACGCATGCTCGATATATGTTAAATAATACTTATTGATATCGTATTTAGGATTTCATTTGTTTCATGAATGTTTTTATTATGGAAGTTAGAATTTGTATTTTGCATTATTATTGTTAAGTGAATTTTTTTCTGGATATCAATATGATTAATTGATGACTCTCTGCACTAATGTGTGTAGTGTGTGTGAGAGAGAGAGAGCTTCTCAGTGGTTTTCCCGATGAGAGTGTATATTGATTAACAGAGTGAAAAGTAAAATGTAAGGTGTTTGGATTGTGGATTATATTCTGTCTCAGCTAATATAAATAAATTTTTAGGTGAAATGATAAATTATGAAACAGCAGCTGTATTTAATCCAATTCTTTTATTCCACTCGTGAGTTCTGTTATATGAATATAAAGCAAACGATATTAAATACTGAATTACAAATATGGGCAGACGATAAATTAAAAATTAAATCGTGAGGCTTTGGCTATAGTGCTGTATGAGCGCCCACCACAGGGGGGCTTTGAATTAAAATTATTCGTGATAGATATTTATTCCTTAAACATAAATAAATGCATCGCGGATCTGTACAATATACAATCATGTACAATCCATATTCAGGATATCTTCTCTCAAACAGTTCACATATTTTATTTTTGATTAATTGTATATATTTGAACATATTTATATTCTCGTTAAGGTGATAAGTATCTGAAGTCACGATTTTGAATAATATCCATTTTGCCAAAATGCCGCATTGATTATCTGTAATCTTCCTTTTAATTTGTTTTTCACTCTTACAGTTTTTTTAAACATTTATACATTTCCATCAGATATATTTTCCCACTTATGCGGATGTCCCAGACGTACTGTTATCGCCATGGTCTCGTTTAGAAACGCTTTTTGCATCTGATTTTTGATTCTGCTCTTATATTAGACTCTTGGTGATGATTTTTACCCTGACCGTCCTAATGATCCACTTCTTGATTTCCGAAGCGGAAAGATCGGAAATCGAGATACTCACGCGTCTAGGAATTAAAAAGAAATCAGAATGGTGTATTAACGAGGACTTGAAAAGAGATGTTTTCTCTGTCGGATCCTACCTTTCTTTTTTTCTCTCTCTCCCTTTCATCAGTGGTACGTTGTCTGCCCACATAGCAACGACCACAGACCGGATGCTGCCGCCAGAAAAAGGCTCATCGTCCAAGAAATGACAATGGCAAAAGTAGTCGTGCTTATCTTGCTGCCTCCGCTTGCTTCTGCATCATCCTCTGAACGCCCAATGATTTATTATTGCATGCTGTTTGCCAGAGCCCGCCCACCGTTGCCTCGAGACGTTGTACCTGTTACCTTTGCCTTGGATTGAGTTCCTAACACTTACGAAAAAGGATATTTTTAATTTACGAATTGTTTGTTTTCGGAATTTTTATGAGGAGAGTGTCTTCCTGGAGCATTGGGTGGAATTTTTTGCTGGGAAGTTAACATCAAGGCTGTCTTCGATTAATGTTAAAGAATAGGACCCGAATTCGGAATATTTTTTCAAATATTAAAGTACTCCAACATTAATATTGCATTCTGGCTTCACTATCCTATAGAGCAGCAGTCACTAAACTCTTTGACCTCACGGACCAGTAAATTCATAATTTAAATCCCGCGGACCACTACTAGGATTTTTTAAGTGTTAAATATATTTATAAAAAAAATTGTGATCTAAGAACACAATCAATGCATCTTAAAACATAACTTAACGGGATGAGTAAGTATATTCAACATTTTTCTGCGGACCAACGAAATTTTCTCGCTGGCTACCATTTTGGCGACCTCTCTGCTGTAGAGAATCACTTATTTAATCATACTCTTCATTTTTATTTGCGCTCATGTATTTTTTCTGGTATAAAATGTGTTCTCCTATACCGTAATGCTAATTGAGCAATCCCTTGACATGTTAAAAGAAAAAATTTATTTTGTATGGAATATTTTGAAATTTAAAAAAGGTTTATGTTTTAAACAAATATATAAGCTACAATATTACAAATTTCATGAAAATATAGACTTTTTTGTCTGAAAATGAGCTCCGTGTTTAGTTCAAGCTCTCGTACATTTGGCGAAAACAGCCTTAAGAAGCGTGGAACATCAGGTTACAATCATGGATTGTCATTTAACTCATTTTCCCAAAAATTCAACTGTTTTACTTCAATTTGGAAATTTATATAAAAAATTTAAATTATATTATTTCTCAGTAGCCCATACTTTCAAAAAACATGAAGAGATACATTTATCGAAATTCTGTAAAATGCTATCCAAACTTAAAGTTAACTTATAGTTTAAAAAATATACTCAGCGGTGATTTTTTTACCGAATGAATTCTGATAAAACTTCAATGATAGTGGTATTATGTTAACAGTAATTATAGGTCAGGGGTGGCGGGCGAACCTTTATGGATCAACATGCCATTTTTTCTAAAGAAATGTTTAATGAGGTATAGACGTGCCGTCAAATAACTTTGACTTGTGATTATTGGGAAAATAATAAAACTAAATACTAACAACTCAAAACTATTTATTTCGAAAAAATACATTTTGCACCTTATAGTAGTAAATATTTTAGTTATACGTGTAATTCAAATTAAAGTAACATTAGTGGAATTTCTGCTGATGATGATTAGATGAAAAATAACTTATATTAGGATTGCAAGATGTTACTTTTAGCAAGATGCATGCTGAATCGGAGTCATCTGTCAAACAGTTTCTAAGCGAGTTTTTAATGCTATTCATCTCTGAAAATAATGACTCGCAGACATGGGTAGATGAAAATATGGTTAAAATTGAATGACCCAGCTACTTCAATCAGTTAAATGTGTCTTAAATCGAATTCCATGTTTTCGAAATTTCATTAATAGCATTTTTACTTATATTGCTTGTTAATATTTCTGTTTCAATAAATTCCAACTTTCTCCTTTTTTTCAACAAGTTTTTGAATCCATATTAAACTAGACTGGAAATTAATCGGTTGCATTTTAAAATTTTCAATTTCCGACCAATCGAATTGGGACACGTTCAGTTTATTAAATGAAATCACATCAGGGTACATAAAAAAGCTTGAACCTTTCCGATAATTCTTTGAACTGAGAAAATCTCGCTGAAAACTGCGACCGATTACTCGCGTTTGTTCGTAATACTTCATACTGAACTTTGTTATTTTGAATTAAGTTGCGAACCATTTTGATCGGTGGCGTGCCCAAAATATTGTATCGCGTGCCATCAATGATACGCATGGCAGTGGTTCGCCATCCTTGTTATAGGTTATTGCATTTGATATCTTAAAGACCCACATTGTACCATTGTGTGTGTCCATCTAACTTATGCAATATTTTAATTCAGAAAATGACCATGTATTCATCTATTTATTTTCTTCAATTTTCAATTTCATTGTTTTTGTATATATTATTACGTTTTAATTTAACTACAGAACGAATGTTGAGTGAATTGATTAACAGTAACAGATTGACATTATGACCTTGAGTCGATCTGCAGTTCTTATTACTCATCATTGATATGTAAAAAAGAATTAAAAATATGTATATAATTAGAATAATTCTTGCAAATTATGATACGCTTAATTTAAATACAATTGACGCATTAAGCAATAATGATTTATGTATGGATGGAACGGGATTGTGCAACATCATATGGTTATCATGATGAATTTTTCTTTGTAATATTTTTTGGGTAAGAGACATTGGATGCTTATTTAACGGAATTGGTGAGGTTGAGCAGAGAAAGGACAGGTCATATAGTTTAATGTGTATACTCTTTATTGACATTTACGCGACAAATACGTAAATAATTTTTTTAAAAAAATAGCGTTTTCAGGATGATGCGTGTAACTAATAAAAATGACTGTTTCTTTCTTAAGAAAAATCTATAAAATCAAAAGCTTTCTCATTTGAAGTCGAATTCAAAACAACCCGTTCTTGCAATGTTTTGGCATTATTTCTTATAAATATTATTTGCGTAAAATGTAGCTATTTTCGTTTACCCTTTAAAATTGCTTTTTAATAATTAGGTTAGCATTTTTTTTCTTTTTTTGTGATTCAATATATTCTCTATATTTAATTTTGTCGTTATAGTGGATGCAGAATTATGTTAAATTGTCACATGCATGTAACGAAAAAATTTTAATGAGAAATTTAAAATCTTGGGATTTAATCGTAATTTTATTAAAAAATCTCTTTGACAATTGAATTGTAATGGAAAGATTTATAGTGCTCTTTTTTTTTTTAAATCCCAGTTTTTCTCTTCAGTTCTTAATGTAAATGTATTTATATCATTTCGTGGAATATTTCATTATGTATCAGAGTTAATACAAATTGTCCATAAAACATATTCGTAGAACATAGTTGTTGAAGGTCTCATACGACGTAAATACTTTTCTTCATTTATGCTTTTTTTTTTCCATTTTCTGAAATACAATTAAGTATTGTGTGTTCCACAAATGTATAATGATTTCAATGTTCTATTTATATACCCTGTAAATCAGGTCAAACTTTCTCGCGGGCCGCATGCGGCCCAAAGCGAACATTTTTGCGACCCGGCCAGTATGTCTCGCCTCACAATAATAAGTAATAAAATAACAAAATTTCTACCAAAATAGGAAAGATAGTAAAGAGGTAAGGGAGGATGTCAAATTTTCGATCATGTAACATTATATTTTTTCTATCTTTTTTGTAGGGATTTTTATTATCATAAACTCTTTCTTTTATATTGTTTTTGCGGCCCACCTTTGAGACCCTTTTATTTTGGTAATTATTTTATTTTAAAATTTTTTAAAATGTTTTTAATATATATATTTTTTTTTTCAAGTTGCAACAGGGAAGGTTGGCGCCATCAAATTAGTTTAACCCTTTTATCGGACCTAAGTCCGAGGTTGCACTTGATATTTTATAAATTTTATTTTATAAATTTTAAATTTTTGTTTGAAAACGTTGATATTTTACTTTTATATTCCCCATTGATATTTTGAAATGAGATTTAGTATTACAAAATTCATATAATTTCAATTTTTTTAATTGGTGTGTGTGTGTGTGTCATTTGATATTTTATGTCCACTTTATTTTTGTTGTATGAAATGCCATTTTTCGTTACAAACTTCCGGGCGCGTTCTATTGAAATTTTAGATGCATTTGTTAAAAACAAAATAATATTTTTTTACTAAAATATTTTATCTTCTGGAAGTAAAAATATTTTCACGGTTTTTATTGTTAATGACTATGCTTTTCAGTTGGGTTTTGATTTATAACAGATTTTTCTTCCCCGGATATAAAGATAACTTTGTATGTATATAACTTATCAGATAAAACCGCTGTCTTGAGTCACAATAATCATTGTTTTTACAGTTATATTTCTTTTGATTATTGCTATAAGTCTTATGCTTGTTTATCTCCTGATTCGCAGTCACAAACTAACTGCTGCATGTGTAGAGATTCTCTCTGGCCCTCATCAGAATGAACTAAATTCATGTGACGTCATAGTCACATGATAACTGAGCCACGTATTTTCGACCAATCCGTTCATAAATTAATGCGACGTCATAATTATATCATAAATATAATCACGCGTTTCCAGCCAATTAGTTCATGTGCTTCACTGTTGCCTACTTTTGCTTTTTGCAGAAACTTTCTTTTCTGAAAGTACATATTTATCAACGATATAATAATGCACTTAATTTAAAAGTATTCGTATAATGTATTTTTTTTTAATTTTGAAAACTGTTGGAAGAATTTTAACACGTTGAACTCTTTACCCAATCATCAATTTTTAATCAATTGGAAACACGTGATTGCCGTTATCATGTGAACATCGTGAATTTAGTCCATTTGAAACATTTGTATAAAAATTTTCGATTGAAATGTTAATGGAAATTAAATATTTAAAACTTTTACATGTGTGCAACAAATTCTTGAAATATATTTATTTGCTTTTATACTTAAGTTTTAAAAAATTGAAAGAGGGAAAATGGGGTCAGGCGGAGAGAACATCCAAGAAAAGCAGAATCATATCTTCATTCATTACATTAATATTAAGTACATTAAACACATACGATTTTTGGCTTTATTGCATCTTATAATAAATTATATCGGCCTGTTAAGAAAAGAAAAAGGGTCCCTCCAAAAAAGTTCCTCCCGTTATGTTTTTTAAATGTGACATTTTCATTGAAAATGATACCATTATAGAAAACTCATTTTCTCTAATAACAGGTCTGCTTTTTACGAGAGGTATTTAAGTAAAATTTTCATAATTACCAATACACTTTTTCGGATTAATTATGAAAAATTTGGTTTATCAAATCGCTACCACAACAGATTTTAAAAAATTTTAGTAAAGTATATCAATCAATTAACCCATTCATCAATCCCATTAATCTATTTTATTTATTTTTTGCTTAAAAAGGGGTGGGGGACGTTTTTAAAAAAACAATATATATAATATATTTCCGCTAATGATTCTTCTCAAATTAAAGAGATAGGGGAAACTTTTTTTTTATCAATATGTAGCATTGTGATTATTCGTGAGTTATTTGCAAAGGCTAAGTTAACTCCCAGGGGCATGATAATGTAGTGATTGAATCATGACTGTATGATTGCAAGATCACAGGTACGAAGCTTATTCTTTCCAAGGACTATCAGGTAGGGGGAAAAGGAAAAAACACAGTTCATTCAATCTATCCTTTGCCTTCAGTTGTTTAATGTTTTAGTTGAAATGTGAGATAATTTTCTACTTAGTTATCGTTCTACTTTTACTATTCATAATTCAACTTGATGAAATCGATCGCCAGATGTTTGATGTGTAATTCTAACACGTCTTTTCATGGGAAAAGATCGCTTGTGTGTGTCAACTCACTTTTAAATTTGAGAACAAACCCTGGGCTTTTCTTCTGCTATCTAATGCAAACACTAGGCCACTTCGGCACTTTGGCTACGACTGAACTAATAGAATAAAATAATTTTTTAAAGAAAGAAAAGAGTGTCACTAAGAAGTAAGAAACCATTTGCACTCTTGTTTCGTGTTTAATATCTATCCAGACAGATAATCTACTATCTTTTTTCTGGGAAATAGCTATCTTAGAAGGAAAATGGGCGGGGTTGTATTTGTCTGGACTATTTTTACAATAGGCGTTTTAATTCCCAAGCTCTTTTCGCCCTTTTCTCTGAAAATCATGAAGGTTCTTTCAGGTTAACGATAAATCACACGTAAGTCTTTTTTAAATATTATTTATTATAATTACGGTGAGATAATGAGTGATTTATAGTCAAGTTAAGACTTAAGCTATGCATTAATTCCAACAACGGGGAAGAAGCGAAGACGTAAATAAATTATTACAATGAAAACTAGTTAAAAAACAAGTTCAATTTTTAAAAAGGCATAGTGTTCAGTCATTAATTCTAAATATCCTGCAGTACAGCAATCTGTGTATTTTAGAATTCGTTATATTATTGATAATGTTATACCAATTAGTGTAGTTTACACAATGGTAATATGTTCTCGTTTATGACAAGTTATTCTTGAATTAAAGTTTCCACTAAATATTTAACTTGTAATAGGAATGTTTCTTTATCTGGTGACACAACGATAAAGGCAATCGCGTGTTTCCAACTGATCAGTCCTTCGCTTCGTTGTTGCCAACTTTTTACTACCTTCAGAACTTTCTTTAAAAAAGAATATATTTGTCAACAATAATACCGCACAAAGGTAAACAAAAATGCAGTTGATTTAAAAATGCACGTAGACAATTTTTTTTTTTTTTCAAAACTTTTTGTAGAAAATCGTAATACTTGAACACCTTTAACCAATTATCAAATCTAATATTTTGTCTAAATTTTGTAAAGAAGTAGGATTCTAATGTTAGTTTTGAATTCAATGGGGATCACGTGATTGCATTTATCATGTGACCGTTATAATTTAACCATTTGTGACTAAATATTTCAAATTTTTGTTCAGTTCTCTCTTTATTTACATATATTTTTCATTTTAATTCTTTGTCATTTTTTCGTTGTAAGGTGAGTGATTTTTCTCTATTTTTATATGGAATACTTTTAAAAGCAATTTCAAACGTTCAAGTCATATTTAACAAATGTTTATTAAATTTTTTCATTTATAATTTCGATTACTTTGAAATACAATTATTATCCTTAATATTATTCAATGAAAAAAATTTCCAGTCAAATTACATTTTAATAAAAGTGTGCCAATATGCTTACATAATGATGAGTCATAGCTTAATAAGTATAACACAAATTTAATTAATATATATAATATATTCCCAATTTTTTCAAAGATTTTTTTAAATTTCTTTCCTTATTAAAATTTTATTAATATTAGAAATTATGTGGCATGTTTTTTTATTTATTGATATGACGTTCTATTAAATGATTTAATTCTACAACAAAGATTTATTTCAAATGTTGGAATATTCTACTGTAGCTGAAAAATATTGTGTAATTTTTTGATAAAAGAAAATGGAATTATTTAAAATAATTATACTACAATTTTCTAGTTAGGTAAGTATATTATGAATCCAAGAGCATACTTAAAAGGATTTTCCAAGTAAAAATTTCTTCGTATGTTGTATAGACGAAGTTAACAGCTTTTTTAAATTTTCGTTTCAGATAAAAACAAGGGATGGATCAATAATAAAAAAAAAATCATGAATGATAAAATCTGGATATAAAGTAGTAAATACATGGATTTTATATGTGTTTATTTGAATATTCTGTAAAGCTTTTTAATAAAGCACAAAGTTTAGACTTATTTTCATATGTTACCACTTATGTTTCCTTCAAAAGTTTTGATAATCCCTTTCCCGGGCTTTTTAACTTTTATGCATTTTTTTTTTTCCCTTCATCTAAAACATGTATTAAAAAATAGATCTTTTTTTAAACAATATGTTTATATTGTCCCCATTTAACCCAATCATAACAATAGTTTGATCGTAAAAATTTCAATCCCTAATGAACATTTGGATGTTTTTGAGGCTCACAAATACAAAAACATTTCCTCATAAGCTCGCCCGCAAGATAGTTATTTCATCAACAATCATTGTTTTTCTATTCTTTCTATAAGGAAATTCTTAGTTGTCGTTAAGACCTGTGATAATGTAGATGTACTATGACAAAATTCGTGTCAACATGGATCGGCATAATTGGATAATAACTTTGTTGTTTATACATCGTTCTCCTCTAGACTATAGTTACCTTTAGTTTTCCAAATGACATGATTGAAATAATTTGCCGTATTTCATGCTTTCTTGACCTTGATGTCCGATTGGCATTTGTTAAGATATTCTTTTAAATCCCTGTAGCCAACCTAGCAATATCAATTTTAGAGGCTTCCAAGTTGATGTAACCTCATTTATGTCATTATGCTCATTTCGGACAGTATAAAATTGAAACCTTATTATTCATTGAAATTATTATGGTAATTAGTTAATATAAGAAAGATTTCGTGTTTTATATTATGTAAATTAAACTCGCTGCGTCTTACCAATCTTTGAATAATAATTCGTTGAGCTAATATCAATATTCGGACATCATCTTAGATCACTCGTTCATTAATATTATTATAAGTAACAATAAATCTTCTTTTTCTAAGAAAAATTAGTGGTATGAAATATTTTCTTTAATTTATTGAAATTGTTATATTGGCTGCTATATTAAAAAATCTCCATAAAATATTTTTAATTTAGTCTTGGCATTGAAAATATAAATAACTGCAGTATGAAATTCACGCATGTAAATGCCATTTCCTTGTTGTTTTTAATCGAAAAAAAAAAAGTTACAAATCTTTAACTCGGGCCTCTAGAATATAAGTTTTTAAAGATTTTTACCATGTATGTGTCGAAAGCGCTGATATCAAAATATACTGTACATAAATCCGTTTCATTTTTCTATCGACCTAGTTATTAAAATAAAACTCGGTCCCAAATACAAATATATTAGAAAACATTTTGATGATTTAGTTAGATTTTTAAATTATTCAAAAATTCATTTCGAATCCTCGAAATATTCCTTTAAAACTGAATATACTTTGCATAGCGCCTATGCACGTGGAGTGTTCTTATCAAGTATTTGACGTATTTCTCGTTAATTTTTGTTTGTTGGTTTTATTAAGGTCCTCTTTAGCATTCTCATTGATTCCAAGGTCGCCAGGTGGTCATTTCCTTTCGACTGGCAATTGGTAACCAAACCTGGGGCGGGAAGTCTTTTTGCCTGTGTGCGCGGAAACTTGTAACTATTTCATTGTTCTCACAGAGTGTTTCTAGCATACCGGTCTCCCTTAATGACTGTTATTATCATAACTGGCAAACCGTGACGAAAACGCAGACTGTTTGATAGGGGATAGAGAGGCTTCAGAGAACACTCTAAAAAAGAATACTCTCGGGTTGATATTAAAAAAGGGGAAAGAAAAATGAACGAGATGGAATCTTCAGTTTCTGCTTTAATTAGGTCTTTTAATTTTTATGCCATACATATCATCGATGCATGCTTGTGAAATTCAGTGACCTGCGTATTTAAAGCGTTATCAACTTTTATATGGTGTTAATGGGAGTTCCCATTGTTGTTGACATAGAAATAATAAAGTTTATCGTCGTCTGGTAAGCAGTTTATATTTATGAACCGTAGTTGATTGCTGTTTTTCCAGCTTCAGAAATTAACCGTGCTGCGTTTATAGTCACCTAGCAACCATGCAATCAATAACGATTCTTATAAAAATAGTAATAAATTGAATATATTAAAAATTGAAATATCAAACGAATATTGAATATTACTGAAGTACTGATATTTTATGAACCAAAGCTATCTGTTTAGAATACGTTTCATAGTTAAAATGCAATTTCTAGTGTAAGATATGGCAGGTTCAAAGTTAGTTCAGATCAGTTTGACTGTTTAAAACTCGAAACATTTCACTTGGCTGTATTTACCTCAATGTCTTAATTTTTTCAAGAACATTATTATCAAACACAACAATATGGAAAGTTAAAACATTGTTATTTTGCAATCAAATAATCAAAAAATCCTAATGAAAAAAAATTGTATTTTTTAATTAAAATTAATTGGGGGAGAAGGGGTATTATTTGTAATCGGGAGATTCAAATGTACACAATTTTAATTTCTCTCAAATTAAAATACTTAGGAAGGAAATATTAAAAATCAAATGAGGAAAGTATGAAGTTTGATGAACAACCTAAAACCTGTTAAACGAAGCACAGTGTAAACTCTCTGTGAAATGTACTAAAGCAGTGGTTCCCAACCCGTGGACCGGTACCGGTCCGTGGATCAAATGGTACCGGGCCATCCAAGAAACATTAAATTATTTTCATTTTATTTACTGTGGTGTATTTCTTTCGATTTTGGGCGTTTTCCCATGGAAATCACTTAATACTCCCTTTTGAATCACTTTTTATTCATTTTTTTGGTGTAACCGTATTTTATTCTGAAAGCATATTTAAATGCAGTTAAATTAAAATTATTAAATCAAAATAATCTAAAATATAAACAATCAACGTCCCACCCTCAGAGGGCTGCGGTAAAATAATTAAACTTTGACCGGTCCGCGGTGATAAAAAAGTTTGGGAGCACTGTACTAATATGATTAAATGTTTCAAGGGTATTTTTATTCATGGCAGGTAGCATTTGGTCCTCATAAAAATGAAATTTGACAAATAAATTAGACTGAAAATTCATTGATTGAAAATAGAATTAACCTAGCCTTGATTTCACAGATATATCGAATGAATTTATCTAGATTGCAACAGTTTTTGTCATATTTTTTTGCTTTCGCTTAGTTACTTTATTTTCGATTCAAATTTGTATTTAGGGTACAAAATGTGTAAAAAAAATTAATGTACGTCTGTAAATGTTTTATAAAATACTTTGTTCATGACATAATTTTCTTCGAAATATCCTTTTGATTTTTTTTTAATTAACAGAACTAATAAATAGTCACCAAAATGAATTAAAATATTGCAACTAATTCGAATTCATAGAATTTTTATTTATAATATAAACAGGAAAACTAATACAAGTCTTTATGCTCATAAATTAGGTAATAAATACAAGAGATTAGATTTAAACTAATTACTTAAGATTTTTAGTTTCAAAATAAGTAAGTCCAAAGCAAGGCAATTTATCGACCTTGTGTTTCATTTCCATCGATTATTTAGTGTTTCTCTTTCGGTATTTGACTTTCAACTATTTCATTATTTTTTTAGATTTAGCTTTGAAAAATGACTTAAAATGTTGTCCTTATTTAGTATATAATATTACAATAATATCTTGTTCTTTTATCATGGTATTTCTATTAAGTACTTTTTTTTTAAATATAATACACTTCAAAGTTTTAATTCATTTTATCACATATTAATTTAATGTGTGTCCAAATAAATTCAAAACGGGAAGTTCTATGTCTTTGAACTGAATTTGTATTGAATACAGATTAGTAATGGTATCGTATCAAGTGTATATAAATGTATTTCATGATTTTGAATCAATGAATTTTGCTATCCTCACTTTGTCACTAGAATATGAGAACCTGAAATAATCACCGACATTATAACTGGAAATTTTGAATTTCCTATCTCTTTTGAAATATAACTGCTGTTTCATAATCGCAATTGAGTCAAGTAAAAAAGTGAATATTTTTCATGGTGCTGCTGAATCGTGCTGTTACTGCTCCTGTCATGAGATAGATTAATGGCTCTATCTTCACAATTGTTTCTGTTCTGGCAAGTTTTATCTCATACTCGTTTAGCTCTTTATCATGTTTTTTAAAGGAATCACTCATGTGGACGAATGATCCCCGCAAAAGTTACGCGACAAAATGACAACTGTTATATGTGCTGTAATAACACAAGAGTGGAATACGCATATTGTATTTTAAAGAAAGTTGCAGTGTTCGACAGAGAGAGGCAATGACCCATTGTTATTATTTGAATTAATCTCAGGTGTTCCCGTTTGATAAGATTAAAATTTTACAATGTTAGTTTTTAAACCTTATTAACGATCTTGTGAGAAAATTGGAAAAAGGTACAATGAGTCGTTTTATACATGTTTGCCAAAAATTAAAAATTCGTCTTAAAATCGTGTGAATGTGTTTGGTCATTCATTCGTATGATTTAATACACATATATTTTTTTTTTCTTTTTGTGGACTTACTTGTTCTTATATCGGGATTCTTTTAGATGCGAACCATCATTGGATCAATTTCTACTTGTTAGGAGCTCCTACTTGAGATACTTATCTTTTTACTGGAATGTCGCAACCACAAAGAGTGAAATAATAGACTAACATCTGCAAAGCATGTCTACGCACTTAAGGTGTTACAGTTTTATGCAGGTTGACTAGAGACGACCTTCATATTTCACCAATTCTTGATGATTTAGTAGAAATCTACGGACAATCCATGACTAACAAATACGAGTACGTTGCATTATTTTTTTCGGGAAATTTTCTATTACAGTGAAATACATTTAACGCGAGAACACTTAAGGCGAAATATCGGTTGACACGAAGTAATACAACGGTTCCGGCACACTGTATTTTCATGCATTTTTTCTCTTAACACGAAACGAGAATCGCTTAACACGAAAAGATTTCCCTTCTGGGAATGAACAAAATATGGAAAACACCAAAGATTTAAGAGGGGTGTGAAATGAAAGATAGGTCGCTTCATATGTTTCGTAGAAAGGAGGCTAACTTGGCTCGCGGAATAGCCTGTAATACGAGCTAATTATGTTTATCTAAGCTACTTTCAATTTCCATCCCTACAAATGCCACACAAACACATCTCATTTCTCAACAGTTCGCTTTAAAATTCGATGACGAGTACATCGCAGTATGAGTGAAAATCACTGATTTTGGTTCGCATTATTTTTTTCTATTTTAGAAGAATTTTTTTGCCAACACAATGGTAAAAGTCCAGGGAAAGAGTAAACCGCTATTTCGTTAAAATGAAGATGGAGCCTCTTAAGGTATTGTCAAAAACAGAAGATGAAAAAGGAAATCTGTAAAGATTTTGGTATTACTAACTCTACTTCATCAACAATAATTAAATAAGAGAGCAAATTACGTAAATATTCGAACAATTTTTATTAAATACATGCATATACGCTAATCTATGTAAATAAAATGTAATCTAATAAACTTAATTTTGTTAAATATGTTTTTGCAATATTCTTTAACACGAAAAAATATTTCAGTCCCCTTAGTTTCGTGTTAAGCGATTTTTACTGTACTTTATATAAGCTGTCAAAGCCCAGTGGTTAATGCATCGCGCTTCACGTCACAGATCTATGGATCGAACCCTTTCATCCCTTCAGTGGGTCGATAAATGAGTACCGAGCTTGCTTGAGAACTTAACACTGGGTATTTCTCGTCAGACTGACCACCTGACCGGAACATCTGCTCATTCACCTCAGGGCCCAAGGTCGCGTATACAGAGTTGGGCACAATTGGCCTTGGCCCTCATGGGCTGTCGCGCCACTGAGTTGAGTTATGTAAGCTTTCAGTTTTGACGGTAGGAATAATATGTTACTACATCAGTATTAAATCTTATGTTCTGCAAAGAAAGACGGCCACAGTAACCGGGTAGACATGATCGTGAACTCCGGGCTTAATGCCGCTTAAGATCAGCTATGTAGAGATGCTGATGCTGTTTAAATCCCTCGAGGCTCAATGTCCTCACTTTGGCTTGATGTGGAGGTTTGGAAAGGGGTGTGTCAGCTTAGGTGTAGTCCTCATCACTTAAATGAGATTTTAAAATTATTAGGTCTGTCGCCAATAGCCCTCGTGTAGTAGCTTCAAAGTGCAACATTAACAGAAATCCAAGACCGATGAAAAATAAGATGCCAGTTTAAGTGTCTTCTTTTTCATTAAACATAGACATGGTACAAAATTGTGAGGTACGAATATTTAAAGTATATATATGCTAAATTAATATATATACTTGTTGTACTCTAATGCAGCGGTGGTCCGCGAAAAAATTTCGCTGGTCCCCAGAAAAAGTGTGGAATATACTTACTCATCCCACTTAAATTATGTTTTAAGATGCATAGAAACACATCACTAAACGCAAAAGTTATAAACATATTATTCATAGAATAACGCCACGGTAAATAAGTCGTACTACTGTAGCTGCATTGTTTTAGCTACATGTTTTGTTTCGTGTCGTTTCGTACTCTGCTAGTTTTTCACTCTCCTGTAAGTCGCATGTATATCAGATGAAGCATTTAAAGGTGTGCTTACAGACGTATTGAGTTCAATGTAAAATATATTCAATATATTAGTTAGATTATTAAGGAAGTTTTTATGTACTTTCTTTTGTATATTGGTGTTTTTTTAGGTATGATCTTAAATCTTAACCACGTGATTATTTTCTTTCATTTGATACTTATTGGGATAAAAAATTTTAGTTTGACTTTTCTAAATTGCTTTTTTTTTATTTTAGATTCAAATACATAAAATCTATAATGAGTGAAAAAAGGGGGGAAAAAATATACTGCATTTCTTTAGTAATTCAAAAAGTATTGAGAACGATAATAATAACATTAATAGTACTTCCTAACCTTAAAGTTTTTGTTTATTTTATTATGGTTTATTAATAAAGCTTTCATATTATTTGGTTACAATTAATGTTTGATTTTATTAACTAGGTACATTTTATGTGTTCTTAGATCACAATTTTTTTATAAATACATTTAACGCTTTAAAAAAATCCTATTAGTGGTCCGCGGGATTTAAATTACGAATTTACTGGTCCGTGAGGTCAAAAGGTTTGGCGACCGCTGCTCTAATGTGTAACTACTGATGCAAAGTCAATAAACAATCCGACCGTAAAGAAAGATAGCAATCGTTATGCATTATTTAAATTTTGAAACGAAATTGGAGATCCTCTGGAGTTGTCTCGATAATCTTATAAGTAAATACTTCATTCTTTTCAAATAACGCATACAATTTTCCAAAGTTTGAAATAAATCTGTATTGTCATAAACTTGTATTCGAAATTCGTTATATTTGCTGTGGCTTTTCGTAGAATCCTGTTCTTCCTTGTATGTACTATTAAATCGATTGGTTTTCCCTTATGGTATTTAAATATCCATCTGTGCAAATAAAATGGAGGGGGGATGTGTAAAACTTTCCTCACTAACATCAAATAGGTTTTCTTTTATCAATTAATTGATCTTTCCCATGGACCATTAAAGATTACATGTTTGCTGAAGAATGGATTTTTAAAAAAAATCTACTGGATGATTTTGTGGAAAACGTGATATATATATGTATCTTGGTTTGTTAAAAATACTTTTCAAAAAGTAGATTGAAATACTTAAAGGAAGAAAAAAATGACTTTAATATTTTTTGTTGAGAATTTTTAGTTTCTTTTAGGTTTTTAATTAACAGAGCTCAGTCTATTTGTAAAAAATGAAAAGAAAGAAATGAATGAATGCCTTATTAATAAATATAGTGGAGGATATTTAGACAGCGTGTCTTGAACGATGGTTTCACAAGTTTTTGTTATTTTTTGTTTCTTCATTAGTTTAATGTTTATTTCTGATTATTGTTCCTTCAAGAATGTCAATCAAATGCGCACTTTTCTTTGAATTTCTTTCAAATTTTAGGTACTGATACTTCTTGGTCTTTCCTTTGTAATTAATTTAAAGTTTAATTTTGGCAAAGCAAATAATTCTATTAAAGATTTATTATTATTATTGCTTTGAGAGGTTTAAAAATTGAAAATTTTTTGATGTAATGGTTTGTCGCGCGTTGTTATTTGTTTTTATTTTCTCTTTTAAATATATGACGTATAATTTTCTTTTTCTTTGAATATAATTAAATTAATTCAGTTTTTACTATTAATTTGATCTTAAGAACTTCATTTTGTCCCCTTATATTTTCTCATTTTAAGCAGCGAATGTTTTCAAAACAAAATAAGTTGTAAAATTATCTTCATTGATTAAATTATCAATTCTCAGCTGTGCTTCATTGATTTGTTGTACATTTAACGTAAAGAATTGCTGTAATGAGTTACATAACATCTCAGATTAATTTCATTATTAATTTCCTGTTAAAATGAATCAACAATTATCTAGTTGCAGATTTGTTTTCAATAATAGGAAAAGGGGATGGATAGGAATGTTTTAAATTTTATTTTATCCCACTAGGCCTTAGTATTCGGGGAGTCAGTCACCTGGTTTAAATGCTGCTCTCTGCATCTGATAGTGACTCATTTGTCGGTATGAATTAATTGAATCCGTATAATGCGTTAAAAATAAATAAATAACAGTGATACCAAACCAATTAAATTGAAAGTAATGGTTATTTCGCAGTGTTATTATATTTGAAAATTATTTATTTATAAACAAGTTTTATAAATTTTGTTGTATATATATTGTATTTCGGCCTTATTATGAGAGTAACGGATTATGGAGCTATATTATATATCAGTGATGGCGAACTTATGACCCGTGGGTCAGACACTGACCCACGCAAGCTTTTTAACTGACTTACAATTAATTGCTAGGAAACAACTTGTTTGTTTACGCGGGTTTATTTAGTTTTTCTTATTTGTGTGGATTATTTATATTCTATTTGAATTTTTTCAAGCACATTGACACAAAAGCAATTTAAATGCTGTCTATGACCTTCAGTTTCATTATTACAGTTCCGAAGTTACGCAAATGACAACAAAGGTATATGAAAGTATGCAGTATTTGAAATAAAGCAAAAGTGTTCACAAAATATCAAATAAAATGTATAATTTTACTCACATTTTGTTAGTTGAAGAAAAAAAAAAGAAAACGAAAATCAAAGCAAATAATCATATTTAAAGCACTTTCTCCGGATAAAATGCACTTTTGTAAGGTTATGTTCAGTTATGTTTGTAAAAAGCGCCCTTTTTTACCCGTTAAGCCATTTGAATTTTAAAGATATGTTTAAAGTTTTAAAAATACTCATTTAAAATTTTTTAAACATAACTCTGGATGCAAATGGACATTAGTGACCACGCGCTAGAACTAAAAAACATGAACGAAATTTGACCCACGTCTCAAAAAGGTTCGCCACGATCCCTGTTATATATCAATGTCGACTATTTAAGCAAATCAAAAAACCGACCGGCTTCGTTGTATTCCAGTGTTATTCAAAGATAATCAACTGCTATTGGTAATTTAGAAATTATTTTCCTTCCATTTTTTTTCTTTCGACTCTTTTAAAAGTAACAAGTTGCTTTTTTTTCCCCTTCTTTTTTTTTTTTTTTCCCCTCAAAAGAAAAATTTAGTCTCATCTTTTTTGTAATGAATGAAATAGTTTTCATTGGTGAGGAAGAGGTAACGGCCAGTGGGAAAAACATCGAGATAGGAAAAAAAGAAATATATATATGAGGAGAGAGAAAAAAAGAAAATAATGAAAAGTGCAGTGTTGGAAGCGCAACCGGTTTCTTCCTTGTACAGCTCCACAGATTGTTATTATCATTTTTGTAGCATCGCTACGCTCAGATGAATTTGCTCATTACTCCCGGATTCCATGGCTACCTGTCTGGTCCAAAAAGGGATGGCTTTATTATTTAGTTATTATTACTATTCCTCACAGTAGTTTAGGCTCTGCACACACTCTGAAACCAGCACCCATTCGAAGAGCTCTCAGAATTTTGTTTACAGTGTGAAGTCTACCAGATTGGACTGGAATTATCTCGCGAGCACTCCGAAACTGTCTGTGTGGTTATTCTGCATGTAAACTTTCATACTATGGGTCGCATCGAAAGGTGTTTATTTGAGTTTTGGAGTAATTTACATTTACCGCAAGGAAAGATGGATTTTACCTGCAGATGTTTCGCAATGAGGTAAAGGAAGTTTTTAGTGTCGATTGCGTCATTGTGCATTTGGATATCGAGGTTAAACTCGAGATAGTGTAGGCATTTTTTATCCTTCCTTTGAAATGTGTCATTTTCCATTGCTTTCATTGGGCGATTTAATTATTGCCTAATATTTTGATGAAGGCTCTTTATTATTTATTGCAATAATCAATGCTTTTAGTTGTATAATTATATGCGAAAAGCTCATGGTTTGTAAAGTGTTATGCTTGTTTATTTATTAAAACTGTTTATATATACATGTATCAACAGAAAGAATTTTATGTAGTATTTATGGATTTGTCTGATGAAAAATAAACCAATCATATACTGCATATTGTGAGAAAAAGTTAAAGCATAGCTTAGAAAAATAAAATCATAATCAATGTTTTTTGAATAGTTTTGAAGTACAAAAGTATTTGATGAAAGTTTGTAAATGTTATTAGATTCACATAGTCGGATATCTGATCTTCAAGGAGAAAATAATGTTAGTTATAAATAATAATGATTTGTAAAAGGAAAAATTAAGTTTTAATAAATAAATAAAAATTTTAAGGTGATAATTTTACACTGAACCTCGTGAGAATTTTTAGTGCAGTATATCTACTTGGTTTTTGTATAAGATTCAATGTTTTAAATATATTATTTCTGCTAAAGCGTTATCATCTACCTCACTTTACTTAGTTAATAATTTATTTTAATTCTTGATTTTATTTCTATTACTTAAAAAATACTGAAAACTTCGTTTTTTAATTACTATTAACTTTTTAAAATTTGTCTTCTGGAATTTTCATTTATAAGATAAGTGTATGTTTAGTAAAGAATATGGACAAATGTCGTTTGAAAATGATAAAGGAATCTGGGTATTTTAATACAATACATATTGATTTTGATATAAAGATAATCTGATCTAATACAATTTAATTATTTTTAATACATATAATTTACACCGAATCATCGAACAGGCGTTGTAATGCACTTGCGAATTGATTTAACGAAGTATACTTGAAAATACCTATTTAATCAAACAGTTCGCTTGTATGACTTTTTTGTCAAAAAAGTTACTATAATAGAGAAAGACAGATAATTTCAGTATTAAATTTTAATGCAAAAGACATCCAAACATAAATTTTTCATTTCCCTATTTAATGGTTATTTATTATCTATTTAGTTTAAAGTAATTTTAAATTGCATTCTTGTTCATTGCTGTCAAATCATTGAACGGAGAACACACAAATTTATACTTTGAAAATAGTTTATATTTTTTAAAAATGTTTATCTTTAGAATGTGAACAAATGTTATTGAATTACAAAAATATATTTATATTTTATCATTCTGTGGCCGTATTGTTTTATGTTTGCGCCATGTTTAGAACTTTTATCATGTTGCCAAGGTTTCTAATCGTAACTGTCGATAAGTACGATATAATTTCAGCAGAGTGAAATCTTTTGTTTTATTTAAAAGATTTTCTGATAATAAAAGTGGGGATGTAACTATCAACACGGTTTTTTTATTTATTTATTTACATTTTCCAAATAAAGCTGTTCTGGAGTTTCCTTTTTTTTTATTATTACCGAACGTTGAGTCATTCATATCAAAACATTACTAGCAGCAAAGTATACTATTCAAGTCGTCTTGATAATGTATATTGTTTTTAAATAGAGAAAAGCATAAGTCTATTATAAATAAATATATTTATGAGGCATAAAACAAATACATGTGAAATATTTGTGTTTTATACTCAGTAGCTTTTTCAAAAATAAATAAAAGAGGGCTATGAAAATTAATAAATGTTATTAAATATATTAAAACAGTAACACACACAACTGCCTGAGTAAATTTTCTTTATTCTTATTTTGTTTGTGTTTCTTAAAGAATTTTACTCAAATTATGCATATAGAAAATCTATTTAATTTTTATCACTTTATTTTTGCTGTGTTTATGTAATCGTGTAATATGTGCAATCAAAAATGCAATTACAGTTGATTAAATACTGAACTAATGATGATTACTTTTATTTGTATTAGCTCATTAAAAGTGTGTTTTGTTTGTATTTTCTTAAATATTTATTTTTAAGCTATGTTATTGTTTCTAAAAAAAAGCTATGATTATTTGATTTGTTTTACACTCATCAAAAATAAAATTTAAACATGATTAAATCTTCTTACTTTTTAAAAGAGAACATCTCTCCTTTTTTTCAGTTTTTACCCAAATTATATCACTTGTTTGTGGATTTTTTTAAATGAACTTTGCGTTTTAATAAGTTAAAATTTTTCTCCCAGTATTATGTTTTCAAGAAGTTTTCTATATCTTGCCATCTAAAAATATTCCTATTGACATTAATGTTTGCATTGAAATAGTTCAAATTTTTTGACCTCACAAAGAAAATAATTTTAATTAAATAAAATCTTGCTCTTTTTATGAAATTTGTTGTCGTTACTACTGCCACTTGTCTGACCGTGTCAGATTGAGGCCTGCTAAATTGGGGGGTATTTGTGATTCTACTAAATAGCTTTATTAAATTTTATATAGTTGTGGAGAAAATTCAATTTTTACCATAGTTATTTGTCTCTTAATATGAAATAGGAATCTATAAAAATTGAATAATTCTAATTATTGTATAAATTAATAAGACTTATTTATTTAAAATTTTCCATTTGGGGAGTTTTACAATATGAATTATGAAACGAAATCAATTTTTAATTTTGATAAGCATTATGTGCATAAACAATGTTGTGCCAATGTGAATAATTTTTTAAGTAGCAAGTAAAATCTTTGTTGTTATTTTATTGTTATACTTAAACTATTTTTAATAAGGTAATTTTTCCTTTTCTTAAAGCTGAGAATGAACGAGTATCTCCTGCAGCAGGAATGTCTAAAGAAACTTCTCCTTCTCCTATGAACAAAGTTCAAGCAAAAGGTACGTCTCAGAATTATTTTTAATATTTTTTATATTTATTGCATATGAATTTTAAAGAATTTTGGCCTCAATTAATTACCTGAAAAAATACATTGAATAGAAAGGAATTAAAATATTATAAAATTTAAACTAGTTGATCACTCAGAGGATAAGCATAAATAGTAAGGAATACCTATGCATGGAATTTATATCCTACTTTATTGAATAAATTCTTGTGTATAGTCTAAATCCGGGGTGGGCATTATGTCGATCGCTATCGACCGGTGGACCGCCTGAAGATTTTAGTAGTTAGTAATGATATACAGAAAATTCAAGATTGACTGACAAAACGCAGACTTAGTCTTCTACTGACTATAACAACAAAAACTATCTTTGATAAAAATGTTTTATTTTTTAATGTATTTTGAATTGTTTTATATTAAATGCATCATTTGATATAATTATATTTGTGGCTTTTATTATTAAATTTGTATCTTGCGTTTTGCTTTAAACTTGTTTCTAAGTGTAGTTTTTTTTCAATTTTAATTCTGTAGGTAAGTACATATTCCGTATTTAGTATTAATTTATAATAATAACCTTTTTTTCCTTACCTCACCACACCTAAGACATTGGGCAGAAGCGCACACAAAAATTTTTTCAGGGGGTCGAGGGTCTACCATTCTCGTATCAAATCCCAATGCGCAACCATACTTTGTTTTTGTCGATTGTGGGGAACAAAAAACTGGAAAAAAAATAATTACCAAATACTTAATTACATTTTACGTACTATATATTATAATGAATCGGGGAAAATCAAGGGTGGACCACAACACCTTGAAAAAATTAGAAGTAGCCCGTACCCTGGGAAAGTCCGCCCACCCCTGGTCTAAATGATTATATAAAATCTTAACCATGATACATATAAATTCTCAAGTGCAGTGTTCATAAGAATCTCAAATTATATACATTTACATTTATTATTTTCTCTTATGCTTTATTTTATAAATGTGAAAAATATCAGACTTGTTAAAAGTTGATGTAGTTGCCGTCCAGGGCTAAATAAAATTTTAAGAATCAAGTTGGTGAGATTAAATATGGAAGAAATTAAATGGTTTGATAGAATCTGCAGGGAGAAAAATTTTAAAATAGATTTTTTTAATTTAGGAAATATTTGTATATGTGTTTAAATTTATTATTTTTTAAGAACAGAATTCAGGTATTAATTTTTGTATTAGTATAAACAGAATTGAAGGAACTTGAATTTGTGAGTGTTTGCAGTTTATTTGTCTATTCTTTAATTCATTGGAAAGAAGCAGTAAGTTAAAATATTTCTACATTGAAAGGAATTTTGATACATAAAAGTTAAATAGATAATAGCAGAAAAGTTATGCAAGATTACTAATACTATGCATACAATTTAAATGTGTATGATATTTTTGATTAAGATTGCATAAAAACAATGTCATCTACTTAGTAATTCATACTTTCCCTCTCCAATGTTAAAAAAAAAATCATTTAAGAGTATAAGATAATAAGTTACTCACATGTTATCTGCTTAGTATCTGAGGGGGGAAAAATGTTTTTTTTCAGGGTTTTATTTATTTTATATTTCAAGAGTTAAATATAATAAAATGGTTTTTAGTTTTGAAAACTATTTTTTTAAGAATCTTTTATTATTTATATGTTAGCAAAATGTTGATATCTTCTTATTATACTTTTTTTATTTTCAGAATCCTATTGGTTTGCACACAGTGGGTTTGGAGATGCTTTACCTCCAAATGTACACAATGATTCTAAATCAGGAGGTATACATTTTTTTTTTTAACAATTTGTAAATTTGTTAGTAAATTTAAATTTTGTTTCCAACATCTTTTGTTAATTCTGGTAATAAATGATTAATATGATGAAATATGGTAAATCACATTCAGTAGCGCACACAAAAAATTTTCAAGGGGGTCCAGGGTCGAAGGTCCACCATTTTGGTATCATGCTCGAATACGCCACCCAACATATTCTTTTGATTTTGTCGATTTTCGGGAACAAAAACAATGCAAAATTAATAGTTGAATAAATAATTAGCACTAATTAATAAAATTAATTATTTAATAACAAATATATAATTAAATTTTACGTAATATAAACATAGGATTATAATTGGAAAAAAATCAAGGGTTATGGGGGGTGTCCGGACCCCTAGGACTCCCCCTTGTGTGCACTACTGATGACAATGCATCTAGAGAGATAACCTACTTTTAAATTTTTGTATTCTTTATAAATAAGAAATTAGAAATAAGAATAATAAAATGAAGAATTAAATATTTTCTGCTTATTTACTGACAAGATTTGTAGTGAACAGAGATTTAGACAAAATAGAATAGCTAAAAATTTTGTTGTATACTAGTGTTTGTCTTAAATTTTTCCTCTAGTAAATAAATTGTATTAGATATGTAGTGCTAATAATTTTTATTAAAAATAGATATCTGTTAAAATATATGAAAATGGCTACTTAATTTTTGTTTGTTGAAAAATTATATTATATTACACACACATTCTATTTATAATGGATGGCCCATGACATTAATTCTTTATGAAATAATATTTACAATTACAAATGGAAAATAAAAATTTGGTTTGATTTGCTTACTAATACATATGAGAGAGAGAGATCTTCATTGCATTTCACCTTAAGAATCCAGAAAATATTTATTTTTAATATGGATCTGATTCCTTTGACAACACACTGGTATCACAATTTTGGATTAGTTGGTTTAGAGAATTGTTAATTTCTTATATAAAATTTGTGAATAGTCAGACTGAAGTGTCATTTTCTTATCCTACCATAGCTGGAGTCTTCATCAAGTTAGAAACAACTAAAAGGTCTTTATCCTAATGGGTAGTAATAATCATTCTTTAACTTGCTTTCATTTATTTTTGTGTTGGATCTTATTTTCACTGCCTGTTCTGGAAAAAAAGTAATACTTCAGTATGTATTTAATTTTAAATACTTATTTGTAGGTGATCCTAAAGAACAGCAAGTTCAGAAAGATAGAGAGGAAAAAATTAGGATATTCCGGGAACTACAAGAAGAAGAAAGATTAAAACGAGTGAAGGAAATGGAACAGCAATTTCTTCAAGCCAAAAAGCACCGAGAACTACAGGAAGAAGAAAGGCGGCGGAGGATAGAAGAAGCTCGTGTCAAAGAACTTGAACGAAGGCAACAGGTAGAAGAAAGGAAAAGACAAATATGGGAAGCAGAACAGGTAATTTTTATTAGTAATAAAAAGCCCCGGAGAAGCCATGCAGTGTTTTTTGTCTACTGATTTTTATATGTATTATACAAATGATTTTCATCTTCTAAATATTTTATAAATTCATTCATGGATTCCATTTATATTGGTATGTAAAAATTAAGGATGAGATCTTTGTTTAATGAAAGAGCAAAAATATTTCAATTCAACACAAATAATACGATAAGATCCTCCAAGGTATAAGAACATAGGGAAAATAAACAAAGCTTTCAACAACAAATTCAAAGGATAGAAAGAAGCTTTATTGCAGACCTAACTTTTAAGCACAAGTGGATATAAGGTCACAACATCCACATGGTCGATGGCTGGAAAGAAAAATTTAGCCTTAGGGATATGATCACTCCTGATTTTGAGCCTAGTGCCACTGAAGACCTGCCTTGTAGAGGGGCTGATACACGTTAAATCTGTCAGGGCTCAAATGTCCTGTTGGTGTGGTGTGGAAGTTAGGAAAAGGGGGTGCCAGCTGAAGTGTCATCCTCACCACTTGATCATAGTTCAAAATTAGGAAGTCCGGTGCCAAAAGCCCTTCCATAGCTGAATAGGACAACATTAATATTTACTCACTCACTCCTGATTTCTGTGTAAGATTTACCTTGTCTGTGCATGCTGAGTATAATGCCATCAATGAACTGTTATGTCTTTGGTGCTGTAGTGGCCACTGTCGTAGCTAGTTCTGAGTGGGCCCTGTATTAAAATTCCTTCAGGGCCCTTTTTTAGGTATGAAAACCCTGTTAGTAGGACTGTAATTATACATATTGCGGCCCCCGTAGCTCCGGGGCCCGTATCATTGATATGGCAGTAGCTACACCCCTGCTAGTGGCTCTAATTGTAGCTCCAGAACTGTTGCTCGCAGTTGGTGATGTGCTCCCAAACATTCCCTAATGTTTTGCATGTATTTGATTCATGTGTTGAATGTCTACACTTTCCAACCTCTCTTAGACTAGTACTGTATGATTAGGTATAGTGTTGTTGTCCATGAAGAGGAACTTAAAATTAATTGGACCTCTAAAAAAAGATACATATGATAAAAAGATTTATTTATGATTGGACAGCTAAACAGATACAAAGATACATTAAAATTACATTGTGATATGAGCCTTGGTGCAATGAAGGGCCATGATAACTGGAACAGCTCTTTGGAAGATGCAGAGATCAGTATGGGTACCAAGCATGATACCTCCTCAAACAAAAACTGCTACCTTCAAGCTGACCCTTTTTGATATTGTTTGAAGAGTTATTGCATGTTTCTCACTTTATTTGGACGAATATGCATCAGAAGAAAGGGTCTGTTTAGTTTTTATAATTTCATTACCAAAGAAAACACTTGGTATTCAAAAAGTAGGAATAATTGCACACTCTGTGCTGGTCCTCATGCAAATAGACCACTCTAGTGCAGTGAGTCTCCTGGTCATAATAAAATGCTATATCTGTTGTCCAACAGTCTATTCCATCTTGTGATTTATTTTGCTATCTATCCCTTCAAATCTGTATGACAATAGACAGGCATGCTTTATACCCACAACATTTACTCGGTACATCATGCTGCATATATACATGTACCCTATTTTATCCGACCCTTGTTGGTGTAATTAATCTTTCATTTGCTGCTCACTCATTTTCATGTTTTCTCAGTTTTATCCTTAATTTTTGCACACCAGTATAGGCTCAATAGCCTGATTAGAAACATTATATTACAGTCGGAACTCTATATAATGAAGTCGCTAAATCCTGAAAAAAAGTTTGTTATATGAAAATTCATTATATAAAGTTTCATCTTTCAGTTTTCTTTATAAACCATGTGAAACAAATTTTTAATTCATTAACACTACATGATAAAAAAAGAAAAGAATAAAAGAAAAACTGCAAGGAAAGTTTTTTTATGCCTTTATCCACTTACTGAAGAATTAAATTTTTTTCTTTGATGCTGAAGCTCTTACGTTTGGACATTTTCAAGCTACAAGAAACAATGTTACCAGTTTGACAGATCAACACTACAAATGAACGGAGACTGGTTCAAAGACATTGGAACACGAGACAACTCCACTAAGGATGAAAGGGGATATCGAAGATGTTTCCAGTGAACTTGACAATGGAGGTTAAAGGTTGCACTTCTTGGATGAAACGCCCAGAATTCTATTCCTCTTGGCGAGTTAGGCACCTGATAAAACCAATTTAAGATTTATAACTACTATAAAATGTGTTAAAAGAAAGAACAACTTGAAATGTCCAGAATTACTTCAAAAATAGGGAGAGAAAAAAAATTGAATCACAAGATTAAAAGTTTGCTCTTATGAAAATGCACTTTGCTATTGGGAGGTTATTTTATGAAAAAAATTGTGAAATGTTCTTGGTTCCAGGAAAAAGTTTGCTGTATACAAAAATTTGCAATATAGAGGTTTGTAATATCGAGGTTTGATTGTATGTGAAAACTGAGATTATGGTTGTTATTTTGAATGTGATTTAACTTAACTTTCTTATACAAATTTTTTTTTCTTTAACTTCTCTTGACAAGCATCCAATTAAGTTGGGTGGTTTTTATGTACAAACATCTTGCATTTAAAAGCTTTAATATATTGAAAAATCACTATAATGTTTCCCTTATATATATATATATAATCCCCCTCCCCTTTTGCTGTGATATATTCCAGTATATAATAGTTTCTTTTTAGCCTTTATACTTTTTATTTAAAGTAAAAATAAATTTTATCAACTTTGAATTTAGCTATTTGTTACTTATATTTATATCTAAAACTAGGTCTAATTATTTGTATTTTCAAAATTAATTTATTTCAAGGAATAAAAGAAAAGGTGTAGCATGCTATTAAAATTTTTATGTTTTTATTAACTGGGGTGAATATTATTACTCCATATTTAGATAGGAATTCAATATTTCAAATGTCTGTTTCTATTATATTTCAAATGTCTGTTTCTATTGAATTTATTGGCTTAATTCTTATTTTTTTTGTTACAGGAGAGAAAAGAAGCCATCCTTCGTCGAAATATGGAAAGGGAAGCACGAATTGAAGCTCGTCGGAATGCGCAGAGGAATTCTCAATCCTTTGCTTTTGGTAGCTCCACACCCAGAACATTTGACCTAGATCTTGCAGCTATAGGAATGGGGCGAAGCCTTAATGCAGGATCTGTACTAATGTCATCTGTAAGTAGAAGATCTGAGGAGCGAGAATTAGGACCTCCAAGAGCGACATCTGCTTGCAGTTTGGATAGAAAGTTTGGTTAGTTTAAAAAATTGTTTTTATGATTTTGTTCACATCTGATTTGAATAAGAATAGAAATAATCTTTTAAAAATATTTGATAAAATATTAATGTTTTATCAAAGTATTTTTTCTCATAGATTCTCACATTCATCAATAAAACTCCTTTGGTGTTTTCCTTTAGCATCAAGATTTGTTTATTATTTTATGGTGTCAGGGTTTCTTCAAAAATGAGATTGATTTTTGAATTTCCTTCCGTGAGTGAAATTGAATACAAGCATTCACTTCTAAACCAAATCAAAGAAGTCGGTCAAAATAAGAAACAAGCAAGATTTTCCCACATTAGTGTATTAAATTCCCTCCAAAGCATTGCATTTATTTATTTTTTATGTTGTATTATTTGTGCTTCAGTTGTATTTTTGTTTGTTTTTTATACAGCTTTATTGCAAATTATTTTGCTTTAATATATTTTCATTGTATATTTTTTTTTTCTGTATTATTTCAAAAGTTCCTTTCCTTTCAGAACAATTTCATTTAAATTTCAGTTCTTTTAATTTTGTATTTTACAGAAAGTATTTCAAATGCTGACCACATACATTACGGCCAACCTGATCACTTTCGATCAACAAGCCTTGAACCGATGCCTTGTTATCTATCTAAGCAAATTGCAATGCAGCATAAGAGTTCCAATGACATGAAAGCCTGCCTCTCAATGTGGGACAGCAATGTCCACAGCCACCCCAATTTTTTTGATAGTCCGTCCTCTGGTTGGCTAGTAGGGTCAGGGGTTTTAGTTGGTGAGTAAGGGATGTATGGGTAACCACCATGTTGCGTGAAGAAATGCTTGCAAGCTCCCCTTCCTCAATAATTGAAAACCATTTTTTCAGCTTTGCATGTGTTGTCCTTTAATTTGCTTGTGTAATGCAAATGCTTTGCAAAAACGTAAGAAAAAAGCTGTTATGATACATAATATGGGTCCAAAATTTTAAGGTATTTTTTTAAAAAAGCTTTATTTTAAACAATTGAGTTTGATGTCTAATTTTAATTTTTAATTAATTAACTTCAAAGTTTATTTTCTTTTAAAAATTAACTCATAAAGGTTTTTCTTCCTACTCAGCAAATTAAAAATGTACATATCAATTGTATATGAATTCTTTCATTAAAAATAACAATGAATAAAGAATAATACATGAAATTCCCAGCAGTGTTTTTAGAATATGGTAAATTTTTTGAGGTTTTTATTGATTTAGAGATGAACTCAAATGTGAATACTTTGTTTGGGTTTAAATGTGAATATAAATTGCATTATATAATGCATTACTGGAATTTTTACCTTATTTAATTTAATTTCTTCCAAGTTTTATGGCAAATTAATTACATTAGTTAATTTAGTAAAGTTAAAATTTGAAAAGCTGTATCTTTCTTTATTGATCTATAAGTAGTCTGCAAAAAAAAATCTGCTTTGTTATTTAAATAAATATTAATTATATTGATTGATCCCCTTAATTCACATTTATTACATGCATGTGAGGTAAAGCGGTGTGACCATTTGAATTATGGTATTTATGTATTTGCATGCTATTTTTAGAATAGTAATGCATGAACAAGATGGAATGATATATTTCAGGTATTTCATATTATGATTGATTTAAAAAAAAAAAAGGTTCCTAATGCCCATGTTGTAGTTATAGAACAGCCAGTAACTAATAACTTCCCTTTAGCATGTACTTATATCTGTTGATGCTTGTGTTTATTAATTACTTTGCTAAAATATAAACTCAATCTTTTTATTTGTCTTTTTTTACTATGATAATCTGTTTTATAGTCCTTTGTATTTATTTTGTTTGTTAATTTTTATCAAATTGTGAAAATATTTTCAACTTTTCTTATCTTTCTTTTGAGTTATTAATTTTTATTATCTTTGTTTAGTTATAAATAGCTTTTAGAATAACAATCAACTTGTTTGATGCAGTATTACTAAGATTGCATGAATGGCTGTGTAGTATTATTCAATGTTTGAAATCTATTTTGACTCAAAAGATAATGTGGAATTATATGCAGCAACAATGCTCTTATTTGTGGTGGAATATTGAAAAATCTTAGTTATTTATCAAAGAATGATGTGAGGAAGTTAATGCGTAAATATATATATTCCTGAAGAATTATGAAATTTATATTTATTTGTATTTTGAAATCAGGTTTTTAAAATTATTTTTTCCCCTTGAAAGATTTTTTAAAACTTATCTAAAAATCTCTGGAAATATTAAAGTTCAACAGACTGATATGTTCCTAGTTTTACCTAGAATTTGTGCACAAAGTATTCAAATAAATGAGAAAATAGCACACTTCTATCTATATTTTATAATTTCAGGAGAAGACTGCATGTCTCGTAGTATGGTTTCATTATCATCGTCAACCTTCAGGGGAAGGAAAAGGACTGACATCATGCCTACATTGACAAGAGAACGCAGTATTACGCCACATGTTACACCTCGAGGTAATAATTGCATGAGAGCTGTGAGTATGACCCGTCTTGATCAACTAGCACAGCCACGACGAACATACCGTGATCCCAGAAGTTATGCTACTGACACCACCACTAACCAGGGCCCTAGAACAGTGTCTCCCAGTATGAGTAAAAGTATGTGCAATCTTGCTAACTCTTCTGCAGTTAACAGGAGAGCACATGCTCCCATGTCGTCAAAAGGCAGCATGGCTCGAAGCATGCTTCATTTGGCTGATTCGCCTCAGAAAGAGAACAGAGGACTCACTCCATCACCAACCTTACCCAAAAGTGGAATGCGGTCTGCTCAGAGCATGATGCATTTGGCTGTTGCACCGAGACTCACTCGTGCTGCTCGCCTTAGAGCTGAGGCACTGGCAGGTAGTCGTACGGTGTCTGCATGGAATCTTAATAAGCCTGAAAGCTATCAGACTTCTCATTATTTGTCTCCAGGTATGCATGAGTATGGCTGTGAACTTGCATTGTGTTCCATTTAAATTTTTTAATGCTAAGAAGCTTTTTAGAACTATATAATTACTTTTTTGTGTGTGTGATTTTTCTGGAATTGTAATTTTAATGCTAATGTTGATATATTTTTCTTTCTATTATTCTTTCTTGAATATAAAAAATTGAAATAATGTGTGGTTTAGTTATCCAAATATTTCAATTATTTTTTAGTTGAATAACATTCTTTTTTAATATTTCAGATTAAAGTGTTTGAATTTTATCTTAACAATTTTATTCTATTGTATACATAAACCTTTGTCTCTTCATTCACTATTAATTTTTGTAGCATTCTTTCTTCTTGCTATGCAAATAGAAAATTTCTATACTTCTTGCATGTTCATTTTGCATCTGTAGATGTTAGTTTTTGCTTGTATTTTTTCTTTTAAATTTTTGGCCTCTTTAAAATTTTTATCATGCTTGTTTGTGTGGGTTTCTATTGCATGTGTGACTATTTCTAACTTGTAAATGATTTTAACCATATTGTATACTAGTTACTAGTCCAACCTTTGGTGGTGGTGTCCTTTGCAGCAACTTTACCTTTACTGTCATTAAACAATGGAATAAAGTGAGAATTAATACCATCAAGGTAGGTCTTATGTGGTTGTGCTCAGTTTTGACTGTGTTTCCTAATTTACCTGATTCTGAAGTATTACATGTGTTTTTACTACCAAGTAAAAGTGTCTATTCCATGTAGCATATGTCTTCATTCTGTTATCCAACCATTAAATCATTTGATTATATTCATACATGTAATTAATTCAATTTTAAAAAAAGGTAGGATTTTACACCATCAAAACTTATAACTTTTGTTAATTAGAGTATCACATCTAATCTCACCCACATGTTTAGTGTTTATTTCTTGTGGTGTATGTCATTTCACATTTTGTTACCCAATCATTAAATTCATTCATTGATATTTTCATTCATATATGTAATAAATGCTGTTTTTTAAAAGTAGGATTTCATGTCGTACTAAACTTATAGTAACTTTTATTTATTTGAAATATTGCATCTAATCTTATCCATAAAACAACTGAAAGGTATATAAATTAATTGTTAAAGCAACTACAAAGAAATTTTAAAATAATATTAGGAAAAAATAATAACTATTCAATGCTAATGGTTAGCAAAAATTTTTTGTTAATGATGTAAGAAATTTTAATGGAATGAGGAAAATGAGCAGCTTCTGTTGTCTGAAAGACTGGAGCACTGAAGGTAGAAAATCGACTTTGCTTCTTTGCCTGCAGACCTGTGGTCATCTGAGATCTTTGACATACACTGATGGTGTGCAATCTGTACCAAATGTACTACTGGGCTTGCTTTCCTAGAACAAATCCTAGAGTGTTTGGACTCTCTGGACTGGATCTTATAGCCATTTATGGTTTTGGATTTTCTTAATGTATAATGTCATGAACCTGATCTAATCCTGCTGATCTCCGAGGATATGCAACAACAGCAACAGAATTTTTAAAATAAATTTAACTCATATATTTTGCTAACATCTTGAGAAAATAACCAAGAGTTTTGCCGTTTATTATACCATCTTTTTTGATACAAGGATAGTTTTTTTAATTTAATGTGTTGCAGATAAATCATGATTTTACTCATATTTTATGTACAATCTGTTAAAGATGGGTAATGGGATAACTTATGAATTTTGTTTACCATCCTTAGATATTATTAATTATAACTATATTGTGTATTAAGGTGTTATATATATGTATATTTTATAAAGTGAAGTATGTGTGGTGTTATATAGTATATATACTACGTACATAAAGGAGTTAAACAATAGGAGTAATACAATTAATCAGTTAAATAAAAAAAAGAAGACATTTTTTTTGGGAGGTTTTAATGTTAGTAAAAAAATTTGTAACTTTGATCTTGACCTTGTAAGTAAAAAAAAGTTCTTATAGCTGTATAATTACGAGTAAACTGTAATAATAAAGTGATAGAGCACTAGTCTGATAAATGAAATGTTGTGAACCAGGAATATATTTTTGTGTAAGACCATTGACTGAATGAGGCTACTTGAATGTTAAACTTTCCATAGCTCCATTTCCTACATTATAGGAAAGTTTAAAGAATGGTAATTGGTGTTGATTCTGTCATTTGATGTGATGTAATATTTCATGGTTTGTTATAGCCAATTTTGAGGTATCTATATGATATTAAATGAAAGAAAAAAAATCATAGTATTATGATCTAACAATTTGAAATTAGCATTCACTTCTTATATTTTAGTACAGTGTCAACATATAAGAAATTTTATACAATTTTGATTATTTGCTTCTGCTACTGAGAGTTCTCAGCATAGCATCCTTGTCTTAACCCTTTTAAGCTGGACTTTATTAATATTTTCATCAAAATATATTTACTAAGGTTGAATCATCATACAAGTTGTTGCAGGTTAAAGATGTATTAGTTGACACCATTTTTGTGATTTTTTTAAAATCCTTAATTAAAAGCATATCTGATTTTTCATTATATGAAATAGGTAAAGATACATCTCGTTCTCCATCCAGACCTCAGAGTTCTATGTCTGGAACATCTGAACTTAGTACAGCCTCCAGTTCTGCAGTCAATATGAGGCCGAAAACTGCTCCTAGGAGGCCTCGACCTTTTAGTGTTGCTGGTTCAATAGTTAATAGTTCATCAGTTTCAGCTCAAATAGTTAAGAAAGATCTGGATAGGCCAACAAGACAGCTAGAAAGAAATGGTAAATCAGTATATTTTTTTCTTAAATTAAGTCACTGAAAATATTTTTTCTCATATTATTTTGCATTAACTTTAGTTTTAGTGACTAAAATATGAAAGTGTGGTATGAAATATATATTATGTGTTGAACTGTGTGCTGTAGGGCAATGTAAATTGTAATTTTTTTAAGCTGAATTTGGTTAGAATTTAAAACAATGCTAGTAAATTTGTACTATTGTTTTAACTTTTTATATATACCTTATTATTAATTTGCTTTTATCAAATTTTATTAGTTCCAGTGTCTGCTCAAAAACCACCTAGAGCCAGGAGTGTTAACAGAGACAACATTGAAACTAAAACTGTGCCCTTAACTGCTCCTAAGAAACCAGCACCTCCTCCAAAGCCATTAGATGTAGTAACAAAGGCCAAATCTCATCCTGTACCTATAAAAGACAATTTAAGAAAGGTATGTTTAAAGTATTAAATACATAACCATTTGATAATTTTTTTAGTCTTAGATCATAATACAACAATTCATTAGTTATGTAATATATTTATAAATGTGTTTTTATTTAAACTGAAATGTAAAATTATTTTTAATATCATCAAAGATAAAAAAGATGGAAAAATATATTTACTTTGTCAACCTCACAATAAAATTTAATAGTTTTAATGTTTTAACTCTGTTTTGAGATATATTTAAGAAACTTGGGTTCAACATCATTTCTGTAAGTGGATTCAAGTATTACCGGCCTAAAAGAGAGGGAAACGTTATTCCTATTAAATTTTAAAAGTTTAGCATGAATATTTAACAGTTGGACAAGTGATGTTATTAGAGAAAGCATTCATTGTAGTAATTATATGATTGCGCTGAATTTTTTGTTAATAATGAGATGAGATTATATGGTCAAAATAAGTACATTTACTTAATTGTAAAGTAGTTAGAGGTACTTTATTAAAAGCATTGTTTATGAGATTCTGTTAATTAACATAGTTGAAAAAAATATATATATTGCTCTTAACTAGAAAAAGTTTAATTTAAAATATTGATTATGATATTTTTGTAACAGAGAGGAAAATCTGCCAACCATCCTGTTTCTAATGACAACAAAGTTCCCATTGAAGTTAGTGGAAAATCTCTTGAAAATCTAACTCCATCAGAAACAACTGAACCCAAAAAGAAAGAAGAAATCCATGAGGTGAAAGAGGATCTGCCTCCAGTTGATGGTAAACCGAATTCTGCTGTTACATCACCTACAACCGATTCAGACATGTTAATAAGTTACTCTGATGACTCCAGAGTCAGTGCTGTGATAGGATCTGACATGGATAACACACTTAGTCAATCAGTTACTGAATCTGAGTTAAAAATTGAAGAATCCAGTGTAACCTCTCCGTCTAAATCACAAAGTGTATCAATAGCAGATAAGAATATTACTAAAGAAATTGTGCAAAATGACAATGTAGCTGAAAACATTCCAAGTGAAGCTCAACAAAAAGAAGCGAAATCAGAAGTTTCAGATCAAATGCAGACTAGTTTTTCAGATAATCTGCCAAAAGAAGCAGTGCCATCCAAACCTAGAATTACTTCTGAAGAGGAAGCCAGAGCAGCTCTTGCTGAGAAACGACGTTTGGCTCGAGAACAAGCTGAGAGAGAAGCTGAACTTGAAAGGCAGAGGTTGGAAGAATTAAGGTACAACTGCTTTCCTTTTCCAAAATAAAAACTATAATGAAATGAAATTTTTTAAATATTGATGAGATAGTTTAATATCATTAAAGCAAAATTTTTTTTAAGAATTGGGACCTTAATAGCTTTCAAATTTTCGTTGCACTTGGACGAAGTTGGTATTAATGTTAAAGGCTTAAAAAGAATTAAATTTTTATGTTTATGGATTAATTAATTAATATCATTATTTGACTTCTAAAGTAATATATTCATAAGAAAAATTTCATTGTAGACTTTATTGTATCTTTTAATTGTATTGGGCTTCCTGTCATAGTCTGATGGCAGTCATGCCTAAGTCTGGTGTAGGATTAAAAAAATACATTAAAAAAACCTTTTTGTAAAATTAAATAAGGAATCATCCAAATAGCAAATATTCCAAAGTTCATTCAAATCCTTTCATTAGCTTGGTATGTTCAAAGAAACCATTGGGTAGGGAGGGGGCTATTTACTAAATAATTTTGTGCAAATTATTCATACCTTCATAATTTTTATCTACACTTAATTGTCATTTTTATTATGTAGTATATAGTTCCTTAAGACTCTGACTTTAAATATTTTTGAACCTTCTCAAGGGAAATACACTAAATTTTGGATTTAAGGGTTTGATATTTTGAGAAATCAAAATATGGTTTGGACATATTTAACATTTGGGGTCTCATTTCTAAATCCTAGTAACTCAGAAACATTGAAACAAAATGATACATAATTTGAAATTAAGACTTTTCTTAAGGTGAAAATCAGATATGAATAAAATATCAATGTCAATAAGGGGGAAATTATTTTTAGAAGATAATCACACATGTTAGATAAATAAATTAGTCCATTTAACATCATAATTTAATTTTTTTTTTGAACCATTAAGAATTATGTCAATTTTTTTCCTTTTATTTTTTATAACTCTGTATTGGATTTTTTTTCTCTAGACTGCTTAAATTTCTGTTGATGAGATGTTTGATAAACATCGAGTGTGTTATATTCAAAGGGGGAAATACTGTATGTACTTCATGTACCTGTCAAATTGCATTTAATTGACCCGAGGATTCCTTTAAACATTTTTCAAATGTTGAATCAATGTAAATAAAATGGCCAATTTTAAGAGTGACTGAAAAAAAATAATTTCATTAAACTCCAACTGCATTTTAATGCATTGTTTCAAAAAAGTTAGCTATGAAATTCTTCATTGTCAAATAAGTTGATGCATTGATGACAATATATAAATAACTTAAATGCGTTAAAATGATAATCTGCCTTAAAAAAAACTGCCTAATTTTATATCTTGGAATGTTAATTTACTAATTGGTTGATACTGAAGTAAGTATCAACCATAAACACCAGAATTTTAGCATCCAAAATAAAAGTAGGGATATATTTCATTTTCTGCAACATTGAATAAAATTCTACAGCTGTGTGGCACAGGAAAAAAACAATCAAATCAGGTTCTTTTAGAATGCTTCATTTCTGTTGTTCTTAAAATTTCTTTATTAAAAGAATACTTTAGAGTTGGATATATACTTCACTCAATATATACTTATATTAAATCTCATAATACTTATATTAGATAGTCATCACTCTTAATAATTCAGATATTGCAGTAATACTTTTCTCTTAAATTTTAAATAAAAGTGGTATTAAAGTTTCTATTTTTATGTAATTATATAATTTTTAAATGTGTTCTATAAACATTTTATTTTCAAAACTGGGTTCATTGTAATATTTTGTAATCCCAAATTCTTTGAATATTAGTTAAAACCAGAAATGAAGCTCAATGTAAAATGTTGACATTTCACAATATGGAGATGAAGTGTGTGGGGAGTTAAAAAAAAATGAATAATAGAAGATTGTGTGTGGTTGTTTTTTAAAGTAGTAACAAGAAATAGCACTAAAATTACATATTTAAATTTCACTTAAATTTGTGAGTGTTTGAAAATAACAGTAATTTGAAAGTAAATGTTGTTTTTATGTTTTTCTATACAATAATACATATCCCATACATATGTAGAAGACAAGAAGAAGAACAGAAGCGATTAGAGGAGTTAGAACAGAAGCGTATGGAAGAGGAACAAATTCGACTGGCTGCATTGCATCGCCAAATGGAGGAAGAAAAGCTTGCCAAAGCTATTGAAGAGCAACAACGAAGAGAAAAAGAGGAGCTTGAGAGAAAAGAGGAAGAAGCTAGACAAGTACGTGTATTTATATTGATGCATTAAACCTAAATTGTTGGTACAAAATCTTGGTCTTTTTCCCCCTCTGAAGAAAGTTATTTTTTTTTAAATGACTTAACTTGTGTATGCTGTGCACACAGTAAAAATAATTGGTGAAATTTTATGAAATTAAATGTACTATGAATGTGTCCTTAACTTTATCTTCTCTGTATTAGAAATGTATAAAATTGAAAATCCTTTTTCATTATTATTTTATTATACTGTTATTTATTTATTTTTGGAAATTTTATTTTTTTAAGGTAAAATTTTGCTCAATGTAATTAAAACTGTTTTTGTCAAGTGTCTGAGAGCTGAATTATGACTCAGGAAATATTTTTAAAAAAGAAATGTACCAGTTTTCAAGTAAACTGGTGAAGTAGTAATTAGTAAAATGGTAAATTATGCTGTATGGTGTAGGAGATAAATTTTAGAACATGTTTTAACCAGAAAAAAAAATAATGAAATATTTAGATTACAATATCAATTTAAAGTATTTTTCTATCCAAAAAAAGTTTTGAGTTTAAATCTTATTGTGTAATATTACATCAAGACAGCTTTCAATTATGGATTGTTTGAGCAATTTTTAAAATTTCTTATCTGATTTAGTGTGGTGAAAAAGAATTCTTGGAAGAAAAAATATTTACTTAAAAAAATGGCTAATAAAAGTTTGATTTTTGAAAATTCATAAGAATGGCACTTTGTCAATTGAATATATTTGTGTATTTGCTGTATAAATATTCCATAGGGAATGTAGTGCTAAATTATTCCTAGAAAAATTACTCTTCTCTCATTTTATAAAAATTCATACTGCATAATTCTTTTAGAGTATTATCAAAAATGCTTCTTGGTTTTTTATTTTTTATGAAATTTAACACAGGCAAGCTTTTTTCCCCTCTTTCTGTGAGGAATGAATGAAATATATGTAGTATCGTTGGCTAGTGTTTGGTTTATTTGGATAAATGGAGAACTTCTGATTTCAGGAAAAACATCTTCAGAATTAATTTTCATCTTGTTTATTTACACACTCATAATGTAGAAAGGTAGGTGGACAAACATCTTAATATTTCTCAGTTATTTGGTAAGAACACGAAAACAGACACATATCTCAGAAGCGACCAGCAGCAGCAACATTTCACAAGACAAACACAAAGACAAAAAAAGCGATCACTAGAGATCTTTGCTTTATATACCCAGCAGTGAAAACCGTGTGACTGTTTTGTAATAAGAGCTCTGATTGGTTAAAATGAGCGGGATAGGGATTTCTGATACTAGTTGATTACGATTAAGATTAGGGCGTTAGTTTTGAACCAAAGAATTAAAACTTGTTTAAATATTATTAAAAGAGTTAATTAAAAGGATGCTAGAGGGTATTATTACATATATATATTTAATAACTGAGTCAAAAAATATGATATACCACCTTTTACTCTTAAAATAATTCGTTAGAACTATTTTAAGTGTAATTAGTTATTTGAAGCATTGTGTAACTTATGATTTATGCAAAAATCTGGAAATGTATTCATTAAAAGGATTTAAGAATTTTAAAAAATTGGAGTACGTATTATGTATTTTAATTATAATATGAAATCATGCTTGATTATAGTATTTAAATTTTTATTTCATGAAAGTTTTTTTTCTTTCCATTATATTTGTTACTTTATTAATATTTAGAATATACTTTTCTCTATGTAGAAAGCAGAGAAAGAAGAACAGGAGAGAAAGGCTCGAGAGGAAGCTGAAAAACAGAGGTTAGAACTTGAAGAAAAGCTGAGGAAAGAGGAGGAAGAGAGAGCAGAAAGAAAGAGGGTAAATTATGTGTAAATGATATTTATCACTGGAATTATTTATTTTTGTAAAACTTCCCTTAAAACTCAATATTATTTTGCTCAACTTGTATGAAAGAAACATTCAAATAATATGTGAGGATTTTCTTTAAAAATATACTTTAAGATTTAATTTGAAAGAATTGATTATTTATGGGATTTATTCAATTGATTTGAACTTAAGGTAATAAAATTTTTTAACCAAATAGATATTGATTGCCAAAAGAAATTGCTGCTGTATATTATATATGTAAGGTATGATAATAAATAGAAGATAATAAATTGAGTTGAAAATGAAACATTAAAAAATATAGTAGCTGCTTTTTAAATGTGAAAATTTAAAGGATACTCTAATCATTTGTTGTAAACAATACAAATTAAAAATATTAACCACCCAAATTACAAGAAAAGAAATTTTCAAAGATATTTTAATATAATTTTTTATTTTGTACTGTTCTTTATACAACATACTGTACTTTTATCTTGTTTCTTAATTAATTACATTAATCAATGAGTATGCAGCATATATTTTTTTTAGTTTACGATGTTTTATATAATGCTTCTTTTTCAACCCTTACAGCGTGTTGAACAAATCATGGCTCGTACGAGAGGCAAAACAGCTGCACAATCTCCAAGCAATCCTCCTTCTGACAACAACAACTTTAAAAATGCAGAAAACACTACTGTCAATTCTTCCAGCTTTGTTAACGAAGTTTCCAAAATGAACATTATCACCAATGGTGTAAAAGACCTTACAATAGAAAAAAATACTTCCTTAAATGGCACCTCTGAGAATCATGTCTCAAATTCCAGCTCTTGGCCTTTTTCTGAGTCAAAGCAAGTGTCTAACAACAATCCTCTGCCTGATATACTTAATTCCGAAAACATTGCCAATCAGTCTGCTAAAAGCAATGGAACCTTTATAGTGTCAGATGAGCAGTCATCAAAAATAAATGTTTCTAATAGCTTTTCCGTGATGTCAAACAGAACTTTGAGTGCCAATGAAGACACATCTCCGCAGACAAATGGGTATAGTAGTCATGAAGAAATGAGTTGTACTACTAGGTAATTGCAAAAAAGAATTGTTTGTCATATTATGTGCTCATAATAAAATAATTAACTAATAGCTATCATAATAAATTTTTTCATATTAAATTATATTTGTTACTTATGCATGTAATAATTTCAGAATTTTTATTGAATAGGTTTATTCAAATGTTTTGAAAGTAATTTAAGTAAAAAAATAAGGGTGATATCAAGATATTTTCAAATTCTTAAGTAATTCTTTTAATACCATTTTGTGGGGACCCCCATTGTATTAATATTTCTTATATATATGGGCACACACACACACATGCGTGTATGTGTGAAATTATTAAGTTTTTTTATTTAGCTATTTGTTTTTGATAATTTTACTCTTTCCTTATATTTCTTTAAATATGTTAACCTACAAATACTTATCTGCATGTTTTGACTGAAATTTACTAGATGCTTATAAATACACTGTATTTTATACTACATTCGATTAAAAAAATATTGAATACTTTGTTAATATTTTAAAATATTTAAAACATCCAAACTTTGATATTGAAGCAAAAATTCTGACAATTTTTTTCTTTTTTGGTTTGATATAAATTTTTATATGTAAAAATATTAATTTTTTCTTCGACTATAAATAATGATAACAAGTGATTTGTTCATTTATATTAATCAGAAAGTAAACCTCCATTTACAACTTTCATATGATAAAGAGTATCTTATGAATAATCATTGAAAAAGTTTATAAGCAATAATCTAGAGGAAAAAAAAGGTGTCACCTTTAATTTTACTAAATTATTTACAATATTTCTTACATTTGCATTGTGGATTCAACTTTATAAATGATTTACAGAGACTTCTTTTATGGGTAAAAAACATGCAGACGAAAGCATTGGGGCATAATGTTTGTGCTAAATATTTAAAAAATCTGTCAACAGAGGAAGGGAAAGTCTTTTTAAAATTATTGAAGAAAATTGCTTCTTATAATTAATAGTAGCAAATAATGCACACAATCGACATACTTGAATATATTTTTATAGTAAAAGGGAAAATATTGGGATGTGTGTGTGACTTATTTATATATCCTCCTTTGTTGAGTATTACCATAATCTTTGTATTTCATTTTGTTGTGGTTGTAAACAATTTTATAAAGGTTTCATTGAAATTCATGCAAGTTGATGTTGACCTTGATGACATTTATCTGCATGAGGTTACCTTCGATTTTTCTCTTATACATACATTCAAATTAAACTATTTCTTTGTACAGTTGTTGAAGCTATTTTAATTAAAGGAATCTAAACATATATAGGGGGGAATTTTCAATCAGAAAAGCAATGGCTCAATATTCATATAAACTCTTTGTAGTGCATACTTGTTTGTTGCACTGCATTCTTAAAGTTGTTGTTAATTTGATAAATAAACAGTTTAATGGTGGGATATTAAATTTTTTATAGTTAATTTATAAAAAACAAAAAGGGAATGTATTTTATTCAGGAATGGATTGATTTGAACAAAAATCAATAATATACTGAAATGTATAAGTCTGTAAGGTAGTGAAGCTTGAACATGATACTCTAATCCAGATATATCTCAAATGTTAGCATAATATCTGAAAAGGCACTCGTAAGATTTTAAGTTCTTCACTTAAGCTAAAATTAGTAAATTTTGAAGTGATAACTTCTATTGGCGGGATTTGCTGGGGAGTGAACTTGAATGAATGTCACGCTCTGGAAAGTAACGCTAATTTGGCTTTTTTCGTCTTTAATCGGACATACACACTCCTAAAAAAGAAAGGAGGTATGTTTCCCCCAACCACTCTGAAACCGGTAGTTTGTCCCCCACTGGTAAAAGTAAAGTTCCTAGCTTCGATCTAAGTGGGGCTCCCTCACCTCTTTCTAGGGCAGGGGTGGCCAACCCAAATGATCTAGCGGGCCACTTCGGAAAAACTTTACAATCCCGCTGGCCGCATATAAAAATACACATCTTTATATTAGATTTGGATCCATTACAAACATTTGTTGGAGTGAAAATTTAAAACAGGTGGACATATTACTGTTTTCATTGTTTTTCATGGATGCAAACATAGATAGTATAATAATAATGCAATGGTCAAATAATGTTTAATTTATTTAATTAGTGAGATATCTGTTTCTCAACTCTTTCACTTAGTTTTTGCAAGCGATCTCAATGCATGCGTATTTGAGTATCGTAATTGATGTTACAGATTTTCATGCGTTAAGTTTGAGCACGATTTATGTTTCATAAATTTCAATTTAGAAAAAAGAAAGATATTCACTGTAACAGAAGCAACGTGATAAAATAATAACAATTATGGGATTTATTTTTTACAAAAAAATAAAAAAATAATAACTTTTAAACAAAAAATATTGTACAAAATAGTTGAATTTTGTAAAGTTGTAAAGAATCTCGTGGGCCGCAAAATTATTCAAGTCGGGATGCGGGTTGGACACCCCTGTTCTAGGGGAATAAATGCGGGATTCTTTTTAATCCTAGTTGAAGTATGAAAATGAAACAATATTTTTAAAAAATAGGCTTAGAGAGAAAAAGAAATCCTACACACTAAAATTAAACATAAAATGTAGAAAAAGGACAAATTTTTATAGAACTAAGTAAATAGTATTATTATCATTAGGAATATTGCTGTGATCTAAAGAATAAAAATCTATTTTTGTAAGTGAATTGGAATAGCAATGAACAAATAGTTCTATTAATCACATTACTTAAATATACTTTGCGTCTAAAAAGAAAATTAAAAATTTAAAATAACAAAATTAAGTATACAGGTATTAAGAAAAAGTTACATTAAATAATTTAAATACAAGAAAACAAAATGTAATTAAAAAGACTTTCCTTGCAGCAGCACCGGATATATTTGTACAAAACTCCCATACAATGACAAAAGAACTAGTATAAGCCAGATATTATGTGATATAAATCTTCCAATTAAATCCCTTTTTAAATGTTTTGACCTAGATTTCTCTCTTCTCAATCAACTGCCTGTCATACTATCTATCTCTTTGCTTAAATTAATTCATGGAAAGAATTAAATATTGTTAAATTACAACCAAAATTCACAAAGCCGGATTGGGTCTCCCGAACAAATTACCTATGATTTTAAGTGGGAATGTTAAAGTAGAGTTTTCAAAAGACAAATCAAAACCTTTAGTTGATTTTTTAAAATCAAAATTCAATTTAATTATGTCAAATGATCTAAATGAAGCATGAGAAAGTATGGAACAACACTTGACAGAGTTTTTTTTATAGATATTTAAATAAAATTTTGAATCTAAAGCATAGGTTCCCAAACTTTCTTGTTTCATAGACCCCTTGCCATGTTTTTCGGTTTTGGGTAGACCCCTGCTTAACTAATATTGAATTTTTGCAAATTTATCAACTTAAATATCTTTTTGAAAGCATGTACTACTACTTATTTTAAAAGAAATTTCTAACTGTAGGGAGGCACAGCGTTTATAACTTAAGGAGCACATGTTAATGAATTAAGTTAAAACTAAATTAATACATAAAATAACTGAATAACAAACAAATGCTTTTAATAAAAGGGATGAATCTGGTGCTTCAATAACAAGTTTTCAACATTTAATATCATCTAGTCGGGTTTAACCTTAAATCTCCTAATTAGTGTCCAGTTTTTTTTTTTTCTTCTTCTCTTTTTGTTTTTGAGGTAGACTAACTCACTGAAACTCCCTCTCACTAAAAAAAAATTTAACTTTTTCACAATATTCCATAATTTGCGACAAATAATAGGTATATCTTTTTAAAGCCAATGTTGCTACATACCTTTCTTAACTTTATTTTAAGATCTTTGTTAGGGCCTATTCTGATCAGTTCCTATTGTATTATGACATTTTTTTAATGCTACTATATGAATACATTTCTACTGCTATAGAAAAGTGAACGTAAGTTAAATTGTTTTGACAAATTGTCTGTGATAAATCGAGAAAATTCGCGATGGCCTATATTATACTTCTTTAGAGCTTAACTCTGGAAAGAAATGCTGAAATGGTACTTGGCTTAATAAAATCTATGTTGTCACCTAGTATAACTACAAATTAACCTCCCTAAATTTAGTAAATAAATCAGTTAAATTGGTAAAATCTGGTTCCCACTAGATCAAATTTTTTTTAAAGGTTAAAATGACAGTCTGATTTAATGAGAGCCACTACTGTAGACCCCCATTTACACTTCATGGACCCCCAAATTATTTTTTCACTGACGTGGACCCCTTACAAGTCATCATAGACCCCTGGGGGTCTATATAGACCACTTTGGGAATCACTGAGCTAAAGGATTTATAACCTATTTCAGCTACTATAATGCTATTGTTTCCTTCTTAGAATACAATTAATTCCCAAATATGATTGTATATTTCACACAAAAATATTACTTTATGAGTACAGACATATGAATAAATAATTTTATAGGACAATGCTAATATCTCCTTGTTTTTTATTCACCTAACTAAACCCTGAAATAGCATTACAAAATTTTAAGTTATCACTTTTATCGTGTGGTCATAAGCACACACACTTTTTTTTCTTTTGTGTAATGTGAGAAATATTAATAATCTTGCAAGTTCAAAAATGAATATGTTTACAAATAAGAGTTATAGTGAGATTATAATTGTTTGATTGCTTATTGTTGTTGTAGTAATGTGGGATTATATTATACATTGCAGTCCAGAGGAGAATGCTGACATGGGGCTGTTAATCGATATTCAAAGCAATCAACAACAGCATAACTCCAAAACTTTGTGTGAATCTTCCGACTTCACCAAATTGGTTGATGTCGACCAACCTTCCTTAGATAATAATGTAAATAATGAAAACTACCTGATCAATGTAGATGACGTCAATTCTAATTTATTTAATTCAGGAAATCCTTTCTCAGGATTTGAGGATAGTTTACAGAAAAAGCAAGACACATCTGTTACAGGTTAGTTAAGTCTATTAATATTACTTTTTATGTAATATTGTGTCAAAATATGAATTTTTTCCTAAATTCTTGTGAGTTGTTTTTTACAGTATTTGATCCAGAAATTGAAATTTTCAATTTTACACAATATATATATGCACATGTATTCAGTTTTTCAATTATATATTTTAAACAAATTTTTGGAAGGTAATCTCTCAAAATTAATATTATTTAGTGCTCATAGTAATTTTTACTAAGTTATTCTTAACTTGAAAAATATTTGTAGAAATTTATATTTTAATAATTTATCAATAATTATGAATTACTTAATTTTTATATGATTCATTTCTTAAATTATATTATAAATTAATGTTCCCTAAAAAGATAACTCTTTATTATTTTAGCTGAATATCTTTATTCAACTGATAATAAGTATCTTAGCAATATGTATTATTTCTGATGCTTTATTATATGTTTTTCTTGTATTAAAGGAAATGTTTTACTCTTTGAAATAATTTGTATAATATGGTTAAGTAGAAGGTTATTTGTATGCATTGAGAAATAGATTTCAATTTGCTGTTTAATCACGCTTTTAAATTTCTGTACATGGTGTTAAAGTAGCATGTATTTAATACTGTGAAAATAAAGTAAAAGAACGCAATTTAGTTTTGTTTTTGAAATTATCAGTTAATAACTTAATTGTACCAAAGTGGGGGAAATCTATTTTATATTATTTTGCAAGTGTCATTCACAGGCTGAAAGATATTTTGCAGTTAAACCTAAATGGATGAAAATACTGAAATATGAACACATTGTATAATAATGCTCTGTAGAGTATACAAACAACATGTGCTTTACAGACGGGCATATAGATGTACAAAATATCATCACCATTAAATTTGTAATAAACCAAAAAATCAGAATATATTATTTGTCATTATCACTATCTTCAGAGTCTGATTTAGAATCAATATCTTAAATTTTTTGCATCATTTCTGCTGTTTTAATTTCAGTTAAACATTTTCAATTTTTCAGCATTTAAAGAGTAAATAAAGAGAAATACAAGGTTTAATTACCCATTAAAAACTAGACTGCAATCCCAAACCCAATGCTCTAGCATATATAAAACTCTTATACTTAGTATAAAATTTTTAATTCCTTTAAAGAGCCATCATAAAGTATGTAATTTGAAAACATTCCTTTCTTCTTATGTTTATATAGCCTAAATCCATGGGCATGGGAATAATATTTCTTTTATTTTATGGAGAAGTTCGATTCTGCATGTATCTCAAATCCTATGGGCATACAATGGGATCTGTTGCCAAAAAAATTAAGATTTTCTCATTTTTTGAGCTGTTGACATGTATACATGACAGCCAAGTATGAACAAAAAATTTTCTGGGATGCATATATGACAATCAGGAATTGAGTGTGTTTTGTGTTGGCATATATACATGGTGGTTGGTGTAAAAGAGTTAAATTAATTTGATATGCAATATGATATTTGATCTTTATGCAAATATCCTCATGGGCTGCATACTGGCAATCAAGCCTTTGCAGATACGGCAAGTCCCTGAATGTTTTAAGATGGCACCATCTAGCAGTGGCTCTCGCTTCCAAATTTTGATGCTTGAATCAATATTAATTCAAGATCTCATTGAATGCTAAATATTGCAGTGATTTAATTTTGCTGAGAGTACCAGAGCCAAACTGATACTCAAGGTATCTTTTACATGCCACATAATCATATGGAATCTTTATGCAAATATTACTCATGGAAAAAAGACTGGTAACTGTTATTCTCAGGTTTTAAAGAGCAAGAAACTATTGTGCATTTGTTTGAAGTATGTATACTGCTGAGGCCAAGTGGTAGTGCATTGCGCTTCTACGCCACAGGTCCAGGGCTTCAAACCCCAGACTGGTCAAAGTTAACTCAGCTTTTCAGTGGTTCAATAAATAAGTATCAAACTTGCTTGGAAACTGAACATTGGGGATTTTCACATCAGACTGACCATCTGACCAGAATATCTGCTCATGCACCTCAGTCTCTAGAGTCATAAAAACTGAGATGAGCACAGTAAGCCTTGGCCTGCAATGGGTTGTTGCACCACTGAGTTTAGTTTGTGTATATTGCTGTTAGTTTCAAAGATAATTAAATGAAGTTCATAATAAAAGACTTTATTAGTAATAATTATTTTATAATGTAAGCTAATATTTATTTCGATTGGTTGATACGAAAGAGTATGGATATTTTTATTAGTTCTAATCGACTCTTAATATAAGATTGATTTGCTTGTTTTTTTGTTGAATTCACATGGAATAAAAATTTGCTTTAAACATATAGTTTTTTTTTTAAAGAATCATTTTCTCTTTTATAAATTTTAAATATCATGCTTAGGTAACAGTAAAAATGTATGAGTTATTTAAGTTTATGCCTTGATTAAAATAACAATATTATATTTCCTTTCTTACAGATCTTCTATCTTAGTTTCATGATGGGTTGATTAGTGGAATTACAGTTTTGCTGTTTCATAGAAATTTTTCCAAGTACTTCTTAAGGCTGCTTGTACATCTATACTGTATAGATTTAATTTTTCTTTTATTAATTATACTACATAAGCACTTTTAATCAAGTGCATTTACCAGTTCTAACTTTGAACTTATGGAAAGTATACTGCTGTACAAGTGAAGTCAATGTTGCAGTGGAAAAAATGATATAAAAAAGTGAGATTTTATGTAAAAAATGTGGATGTGTATTTTGTGGAAAATGAGTGACTACTGTCTGGCTGTTATGATATTCACTAATTATTAATATATACCTATAGTATGCTGATTCAAAACTACTTTATCATTTTCCAATTCTTATTTAATATAATATAAACACAGTGCTGAACTTAAACAATAGAGGAAGCTTACCTTTTCTTACCAAGGTGTGTCTAATAAAAATACCGAGAGGCTGAAGAGCACATAATTTAACTAGACATATATTTAATAGATTGACACCTCTACATATTTCTCTTTGAAAATATAAACACTGTTAAATAATGTTTTTTTTACTCTTTGTAGTTAACAGATTTTTAAGAATTAATATTATTTATCTAATACTTATTATTTATAATTATTTATTTATTGGAAATGGACTCTTAAGGACATTCTATTATTTTAATGACTTTTTCTGATTTTATTTTCAATAGTTGTGATTATTTTGTTATGTTATCTCAGTTAATGTGGGTTAATTTATATATAAAATATTTTTAAAAAGAAATTTAAAATAGTAGGTATGTTATTGTTGAATTTTATGCTGCTCATTTCTCATCAAGATTTTAATTCAACACTGTGCAATTTTAAACTTACCTCATGACCCATCGATGCTGGATTTTTGGCACTGAAAATTGTGACAGCCATTCCTCCATTACATTTACTGTTGAAATTATTAAAAGACTAATTTTTGATGAAGTACATTAAAGTATGTATAAATTAAAATAGTTTTAATTTAAAAGTGTGTCTTTATTGCTGTTTCTTTTAAAGAAAATATATAAATTTGTATATCTACACAATGGAATTCACATTTCATAAATCCACATTCAAAACTCATGTTATTTATATAATAGAATTGTGGTTGGCAAACTTTTGGAGAGCAGAGCTTAGTTTTAAGGAAGACAAGATAACTAAGGGTAAGCCCAGTGGTCGAGTGGTAGCATATCGCGCTTTCATGCCACAGGTCCAGGTTCTATTCCCATGCTGGGCAAGGTAGACTCAGCTTTTCATCCCTGCTGCAGTGGGTCAATAAATGAGTACCAAGCTTGCTTGGGGACTTAAACACTGGAGGTCTTGCTTCAGACTGACCACCTGATGGGACATCTGCTCATCCCCCTCAGTGCCCAATTTTGTATACTGGGATGGTTCAGTAGGCTCCCTCAAGGGGGGGCTGTTGCACCACTGAGTTTGAGTTTTAAGATAACTAAGGTATCAAAGAGGCAATCGGGTGTGTGAGACAAAGGGGAGATTCGGGTAGGTCCCGATCAAGACGGCCACTCTAATTAACTTTTTTCATTTAAATATTTGAAAACCTTTACAAAAAAAATTTTTCCCATTCCTTCCAAAATTAAGAAAATTTAAATATATTTTTATTTCTGTGGCTCAATGCAGGAACAACCAATTCAAAATACTATAATGTTGAAATTAAGGTTCAAACATTATGAGAAAATGTCATTAATAATACTGTTAGAACTTTATTATGGAACTTCATTTTCACACTAATAATTATAATTCACTTTGATTGTTCCTACATATAAGTTATGTCAACTCTCTTTTTACTTACTGTTAAACTTGTCACAAAATACGGATGTGTTTTTGTCACTTCTGTTGTGGCTTTTGTGTATCTTTGCTCACATATTTAAAAGTGCTCCCAAATTCATGTATGCAAAAGAGAAAACATTGCTGGAAATTACTTTAAGATGTGTTTTCCCATGGTGGTATTTCTACCAATAAAAATTAGGCTTTTATTCTCAATAACTTTGTTAATGAAGAACATTTTAATACATAATTAATTATAAAGGAGAAAGAGAAAAGAAAACAATTTTTAGCTGATATAGTTTTTTTTTAAATTATTCATATTATTAGAAGTCTGGAGAGCCACAACCGTCTATACCAGAGGTCTTCAAACTTTATCGAATCATGGAACCGTTAGACATATTAGGTTTTGGGGTTGAACCCTATCCTACACTTTGAAGAATATATCTTAAAACATGTTGATCGACCTCAAGTATTTTTATGTATTTTATCTAAAGGCAGTAAAAGAAAATTACAGTATTCCTTACTAAGGAGTTTTAGCTTAAAATTAATGTAATGTACTTGTTAATAGTATTATTTTGTGCTCCAGGTTTCACCTTCCCTTGCATATTTATTGAGAGATTATTTCTGAATATATGTATATATGCTTGCAATTTTTTTTTTCACACAAAATGTCAAATTTTAGCTGTGTTGAAGTTGTCTGCAATTGCATTTCATTTTCTTCATTTTGTTTGTTTCTACATTTTATTTTTGTTTCCTCATACATTGATAAAGATTTTTCACGTATAAATACTTTTTCTGTGAATGACGTTTAAATGTTTATAACTGTGTGAGAATCTTCTGTGTATTCTGTATGAATTTTCAATCAAAATGCTAGGAGTTGATCTTACTTAACCATGCTTAGTTTTCTCCCCTGGAAAATATTCTCTTATATTTTTTAATTGAAAAATTGTGATCCATTTTATATATTTGAAAACTGTCCTTTAAATTCAATTCATTAGAAAATTGTTAGTTTTTCAAAACATTGCCCATCATCCTGTTTGAGATACAAATTGCTGTTAATTCTCAAAACCAATATATTCATTTTTTTCTTTAATTTTTCATAATATATACATTCAATATATTTTCATTTAGAACAGCAATCATGTTTGCTAAATAAGATATACTTTCAACCATATTTCATCACAAATTATAGCACATTTTATTTTATTTATCAAATACCTGGCCATTGACCATCAGGTCATTAGGCGACGAACTCTCCAATACTTCTTCAGAATACAGTCCAAACTCTTAAGTGCAGAGCACACGTGTTGATGAGAAACGTGCATGACTTGTCCAGAAGCACACAAAAGGGGAGTCAGATTAAAACGATTTAAATGAGCACAAAGGCAGTCATGTCCAGTCAATAATCTAAACTCAGGTGCAACAGAAGCACGAGGAGAGTCTGAGACACAGTTAGGTTTCATTAGCACCCTCCATCAGTGGCGCACACAGGGGGGGTTCTAGGAGTCCAGACCCCCCCTCAAAGCCCTTGATTTTTTTTTCCGATTGATTATAATTCTAAGCATATTGTTCATAAAATTTAATATAAAATATTTGTTATTAATGATTAATTTTATTAATTAATGCTAATTATTTATTCAATAATTAGTTTTTTCTGTTTTTTGTTCCCCAAAATTGACAAAATCAAAAGGAGCATGATATAAAAATGGTGGACTTTCAACCCTGAAAAATTCCTGTGTGCACTACTGCCCTCCATGATTTATTTTTGGCAGCACTAGTAGCAGCATTTCGAAAGCATTTTTTATAAATCCTATTAATTTCAAGTTTTGCTGAGGGAAGAGGCAAGTCTCTAGTAGATCATTGGAGAATATCCGTGCCTCTTTTTGCCAAAAGGTTCGCCATTTCCCTAAAGGCCACAATGGGAAGGTACCCACTGGAAAGCAACCTTTATGAGAATCCTGCTCAGCAGCTCCCTGCAATCCTGGACTCAGGAACTTTGTTTGTCTTGGTTACTTACCATGGCCTGAAGGACAGAACTTGAATCTGATAAAATTACAGCCTTGTCAAATGGGGAGAGATGGGCAAAATCTGATGAATGACCTTGATTTCACCATCATAATGAGTCGTATGAGAGTCGACATGTAGTTAAAAGGAAAAAAGATCACACAGAAAACTCCAGCACCCTGGGTGAAATCCAAAAGTGAACCATCTGTGTAGATATGAAGTCACTCATCAGGGGATAGCGGGTATTAATGGTTTCCAAAGTGATGGGACGAAGAGCAGTTGGGCAAAGGTCATTTTTCCTCACATTCAAAGTCATGTCTAATATGATATCAAGAACCATAAACTCCAGTGAATTTATGTGAGATAATAGTTGATAGTCCTTGTCATTAATAGCATTATATTGGGCGATCTCCCGGACGCATATTGTTATGACTGAATTCATTAAATTTAATTCTAAATGTAAAAGTAGAATTCCATGTTTTCTGGATAATTCTACTCATAATAAAACAAATAACTTGAAATTTAATTATGTTGCTTTTATAAAATTTATCATTTTCACAGCCTTCACTTAAAACGTTTTTTAATGCATTCTATATTCATTTTACTGCCAAGATACACTGTTCCAAATAAGATGTTATGATTAAACTTCATTTTTTCTTTCTTTATTATTTTGTATGCTTATTAGAATCGAAAATGGGAAATTGGCTCTCCTGCAAACAACGTACAAGATTACAATGAAATATTAACTTTTTTATCATTGACTTGTGGGATCTAAGTTTCAATTTTCTTTCCTTCGACTGGCACAAATGTACTTCTTGCAGAATGGCCTTTTAAACCAGCTGATCTGAGTACTTGTCCACTATTTTAAAGAGGAAAACTATTGATTGAATTTTATAAAAACTTTTACAGAGCTCAAACATTGATTCTACACATTTCTTTTTTCGAGATAACTTTATCGAACAGAGAATTTTGTTCTTGTTGTAAATTCTATTTTCTTTTCTCAAGGGCTTTATAAACAAACAGTAAGCAGTCCAACTTTATAAAATCGCTAATTTAGCAGATGTTATCGTTTTTTATAATAAAAATAGAAAATCGAATTGCATTTGTTGCTTCCTTACTTTTGCTACGTAAACAAAATTACACCCAAACGATGCAATAAACATCAACTGAACTCAAAAATAAAAAAAGTTGTAAAATATATTAATGTTTAATTAATTTATTTAAATGCACGAGAATATCAAAATTCGGTGTTCAATTACCTTTACGTGGTACCCTTTTCCTTCTTGTATACATTTTTATTTTTAATGAACTTTAAAAAATAAAATAAAATAGATGGATGATTTGTCGAATCGGCCGCTTCTCGCGCCAAGTGTTTTCTCGCCAAATCGATAAATGCGCTAAATCTGGTAACCCTTCTGAATTTGTTCTCCAGTGAAGGAGAAGTCGTTTTTGACAAAAACGCGCCAAATACGAGATTATTCTAAATTTGGCGGAGAAGCGGCCGATTCGACAATTTCACCAATAGATGTTACTACAGTAGAAAGTCATTTATCCGAATCATTTGGGACCGGATAACCGAATGCGATCCATGCAGTATATGAAAGCGGACACTTCACGAATTTTAAAAATCATCACATACGGGAAACGTGCTTGAAGAAAAATAGGTGCAAAATGTCGCAATTTTACCTTTACTGTGGAAAATAATCACTCATTTTTCGCTGTACCATTGTATACCTTCGTGTTTTCGCTGAAAGGTCTCTGATTCTCTTGAGCAGCAGTAGTTGAGTAGGACAGCACTCCATAGCTGTCTCTAACGCAGAAAACGCTTAAATATTTGATGGCCCCTTGCTGCTTTCGTTATTGATGTTGTCCTTGACTTCATCCGTTTCATCGTCGACAGGGTCGGATTCTTGCACGGATGTCACAATCTCGCCTTCAGCATTTAGCATTTGAAATCCACAATCTTCTGAATCGCATGCCATCCAGGTTTCTACATCTTCATCGCATTTCTTTTGTCTCTATGTTCAAGACGTTGCGCTTCCAGTTCGCAACTCAACAAAAGGGCACTTATACGCCCCCTCACTTGGAAACAAACCGACCTAATATTCCCCGCAGATGTTTACCAAATCACACAACTGAAATTCCCCAAATATTCCTGACCTTGGGTTTTCCCGTCACTTATGGCTTCACGCGAAACAACTGTAGAGCATTGCACTGGTCGAAAACGTATTCACATACAGTACATGTAGTTGACAAAAAAAACTGGTCCGGATAATAAACGTTTGGATAAACGACGTTCTACTGTACTTATATTAGAATGCGATATATAGGAAAAATGTTGATTTTTTCTTGTAAGTCCTACAGGATTTTTCTTACAAGGTTCTAAAGTATCCGATCAATTCTAGAAGTCATTATATGAGTATAATTTCAAGTATTTTGTGTGTAAAATGCTTTTTTCGATTTAGCTAGTTGTTTTTAAACTGACTTTAGTTCTCGATATTTTTACTAAGCATGAACAATCTTGGGTGTATAAAAATACCGGATATTAAATTTATTTAATTAAAATTTCAAATTAGTACTCACTTGTTCAAAAATTGATCAAATTGTTTGATAAAGTTAAAAATAATTATTTTTTTTTGGTATTGATTGATTGAATATTAACGTCGCACTGTTCAGCTACACGAGAACTTTTGGCGACGGACCACGTAATTTTGAACCATGGTCAAGTGACGTGGACGACACCTGAGACGGCACCCCTCTCCTAACTACCACACCAACGGCAGGACGTTTCAGCTCTCGACAGATTTAACGTACATCGCTGCCCTACACGGCGGGTCTTTAGTGGTACTGGGCTCGAATTTCGTGATAAGGCAAAGCCACGGTCCGATACCTATACCACTCGGCTACCGCGGCCACTTTTTTTTTTTTGGTATTAACAGCATGTTTGTATTCAAAAATATTTAAACTGCTTTTAAAATTGAAAGCAAAACGTATTTTTTAATAGACATTTCTTAAGAAAAATATTTGTCATAAATAAGAAAATTAATATTTAGCTAGTAAATTATTATTTAAAACTTTAAAAATGATCGAGGAAAATTATGACTAAGATCTTTTATATCACACACAAAAACGGTGTTCCGTTATGGAATTCGAAATCAGAAGAATTATGATTAATCAATTTAATCTAATGTTTTAACATAGCAAAAAATGTAAATGACGTAAAATTTCTAATAATTATTTTAATTCTCTAGTTATATTTAGTAGTTATTAATTCTCTAAAACATGAATAACAACTCCAAGTCATTTTTTATTCTCACATAATTAGAACAACTAAAAGCTTTACTTTTGCTGTTAGCAGTTTTAAATAATTAAAGTACATCAAAAATATATATATATATATATATATATTTTTTTTTCTGATGGGCAGCCGATTGGTGCTTTACCATTGCAGACCTAGTACATTCCCTGGAAGCTGGTATCTCTTTTTAGTTCGGCACCATATAGGCGAATACCAATCGCCGCAAGTAATTTTGACGCCGAGTTTCCCCACCCCAGAGGGAGGCACCTGAGCTCTGGATGATGCGAACCTGTACTAGGATTTAATTTTGCCTAGAGCACCCAAGCCAAATAGACACTCAAGGGATCTTTTACATGCCGTATACATACGACATGACCGCTGTCGATTTTCAGCATTATGAAAATCCACCCACTTGGGCCGAGGTCGAACCCACAACCTTAGGTACAGAAGGCCAGCGACAAACCAAACACGCCACCCATCCGGCTATACATCAAAAACAAAGATAATAAATAATCAGGTAGAGGATCAACACCTGACAAATGGGGTTACTTCATCGAATCCTTACACTTAAGTTATTCAAATATAATACGAGCATTTTTTTAATGAAATGAGCTTAAAATAATTCATTCGCAATCCAAAACTGTATCCAAAGACAGGTTAAAGCAATGATGACATAGTTAAAACAACAGCTTCGTAAGTGGAAACGGTATCCGAAGGCAAGGTAAAACAAGGTCGATACAATACAAAAGCGTCAGCTTCCTAAACGAGGACAGTGTCTAATGACATGATAAAGGTACATAGATACAATAAAAACGTGAGCTTCCTAATCGGAGACGGTTTCCTAAACAGGGTAAAGCTAGGTCGATTCAATAGAAGCGACAGCTTCCTAAGCTGGGAGGTGTCCAAAGACAAGTTAAGGTACATGGATACAATAAAAACGTGAGCTTCCATAATTTTAAGGGTATGGTTTTCCAATGAGACGGCAGAGGTAAAGCTAGTTCGATTCAATAAAGCGACAGCTTCCTAAGCTGGGACGTGTCCAAAGACAAGGTTAAGGTACATGGATACAATAAAAACGGGAGCTTCCATAGCGAGGACGGTATTCATAGACAGGGTAATGGATACAAAATAAAATCGTGAGCTTCCTAATCGGGGGGAAACCCGGAAAAGAATTAGTTCAATTAATTTAAATCGACCCTTTTTTCGAAAAGCTAGGAGGTGTCCAAAGACAAGGTTAAATACATATAAATAAATAGTGAGCTTCCCTTTGTTATTTTACGTTGATATTCACGGTAATATGAATTCATACAAAAATAAAATCGGTGAACTTCCTAATGCTATTAACTTAATTTCATAAAAAAACGAAATATTTAAAAGTACAATCAATGTCATTTCATACTTCAAACTTTAGTTTCGGGGTTCAGAAAAGAGTTATCAATATGTTGATCCATTGTGCAATATATAGTATTTGTGAGCTTAACTCTGTTTTTATTTTTTCTACAGTTTATATACTCAGCAATATTTTTATGAATTCATCACACACACACAACATATTTTTAAGTAAAAGTGGTTGAACTATCGAAGGCTATATATGCTATTAACTTTCTATATCTAATTAAATAGAAACGAAATATTTAAATCCGTACAATCAGATGTCATTTCATATCTTCAAACTTTTAAGAGTTTCAGGGCTTACTCGAAATAGTAATATAACAAAATTTAGACTCCATTTTCGTGATATATATTTTTAATATTTCTGATAGAGCTTATATTGTTTGTATACCTATAGTATACTTTAGTTACTCTCCAGAACTACCACAATAATTTTTTTACCTCAAAGTTGTTTTTTTCTTTTTAGTCACACATGGATATAAATTTTAGTACCTCGGAATACATATTTTCATTTAGATACCCTTTTTTTTAAAAAAACATTTGAATACATGAAATATTTTACACTCACTTATATAAAAGGATGCACAAAACATAATTAATGAGTTGTTTGTTGAAAATCTTTGAAAAAATTACAGAACATTTTTTAAAGCTCTAAATTTTTTTTATATGTAAAATTATTTTTAAAATATTGGGTACTATTTAGGGAGAGAGAGAAAAAGAAATAAATATTTTGGTTCACATTATATTCACTGTGGCAACTTTTATAAAAGCATCATAAATTTGGAAATATATACAGTGGACAACAAAAGGGTTGGTACACTTGCAATTTCATACAAAATTTAATTTTTTTTGACTAATAAAAATTAATAAATCGAAATTGTAATTTTTTATCATATCTGTAACTTGTTCTTAATGGAATAACATAATCAATATTTGAAACATAGTATAACTATCATTTTAAAAAATTAAGAATCAATAAACTACTAAAATTCTACTCGTACTCTTAAGAGAAATCTCAATATACTTTTTAGTATTGTATTTGTTTCTTTAGTTATATAGATATCTTTTAGTGTCCACCACACAGGGACATCTTAAGGCGTGGGTCCAGGGCCCCAACAATAGGGGCCTTGTCTCATTCTCGATTCAACCTTAATAAGATAATGCATAGGTTCTCAACGTGGGTGATAACGCCCTCTTTATGGGCGTTTGAGGCTTTCTAGAGGCAAAATCCAGAATAAGTTAGGGGTTTTGAGATGGTATAGAGGGGCATGGGCAGATAAACCAAATATAGTCTAAAAAAGTACGCTGATTATATAGTACAAAAGTAAACTTTAATACTGGTTACTTTATGTTGATTGTATGTATTTAAAATTGTATATTCGTCTAACCCAGTGGTCCCCCAACATACAGTGCCCCAACATACGAGTTTTTCGGATACGAGCCGACGAGCAAGTGATTTTTGTTTTTAGTTACGAGCGAAATTCGAGATAGAGTCCGGTTCGGTAAAATTGAACCGGTGTTTCAGTAGAGGAGGAGATTGTATCTCTGGGAAATCCAGGGTTTTCTAGACATGGAAAAAGAGAGACTGGAACGACTATCATTTAGACACCCTAGAAAACTTGAATACTGAGGATTTTTACAACTATTAAAAAAAGGTCAAAAAGCATAATTAATGGGGTTTTTTATGCAAAAAAAATTGGTTTTGAAGAGTCAGAAAGGTTTTTTACAAGTAAGATAAAAATCTTGGAATGTGGGAGAGAAAAAGTTTCCATTATATTCCGTGGAATTTTAAAAATACTTAAAAAAAGTGGCAAAAAAGGTTGGTCATGCTTTTCTACATTTAATCTTGCCTAAAAAAATTTTCGAAGAACATTCTGTAACTGAAGGAAAATAACAAATCATATTTAAAAACATAGTTTTTTTTTAAGAGGCTTAAGGGGAAAGCAATAAACTTACTAAAAAAGCAATAAGAGACCATATGAGGAAATATCTAAACACTTTTTTATTTATTTTTTCTTTTGTTCTTTTGTGCCACCAGAATAAGGCGATGGGTCCATAAATAGGGGTTTTTTTATTAAAAACCACTAAAAAAAGTTTTAACTGGGTGACATTTTGGAGGTTTTTGGAACGGATAATGGAAAGTTATGGTTTTGTATGGGGAAATTTGCTTCGAGATATATAATTCAAGAAGAAGCAAGGTTACCGTGATTATGTATTAAACGTGTATGTCAGGAATACCATTTATTTCAAATTTGCTAGTAAAAAAAAATTGGAGGCTTAAGAAAAAAAACTAAATTAAAAAAATGTATTCTATTAGTAATAGAATATTTTTTTTTTCAAGATTTAATTCGTGTTTTCACCATGTATTATGTACGCTCTTATTTCTCTGGAGTGGGAGAGGGTCGTTATCGAAATATTAACTAGAAAAGGGGGCGCCAGCTCGAAAAAGGTTGGGAACCTATGAGATAATGATTGGAATAATTTCAACGGTCAAATGTTTTTTCCGGTTGTATTCTCCGAAAAACTTGTAATTTCGGATGATATGTCAACTGGCTACATGTAATGACCGTCGACCATGTTTTGGCCTAGGCCTTCCACCATACACCATCCTTACTCATTCAGTCAAAAGGCGGCAGTAGATTGAGCTGGTATGTGCGATTGTAAATCATGCACATTTATTTGTTTCGGGTTATTGTTTGTACGAGTGCTTGACAATGTATGCTATATACTGTTTGCTTTTAAGGGCCATAGGTGGAGCCTACATTTGTGTAGGGCTTAGGGCCTACTTTTCTGTAGGAGTAGGGGGTCTGCTTTTGCGTAAGGGCCCAAGGCCTGGAGAAGTCTTAAGATATCCCTGACGTCCCCAACAACTTTTAAACGTGTTGGTATAGATTTCTTCAAATTTTGTAATTTCTGCATGTTTCTCCATGCTTCTGTGATTATTGTTTTTATATGTCATGTTTTCTTTTTTAATTTCAAATTCACATCAAACATGTTCGACTGGGCTTGAATCAGGTGATTGAGGAGGTGTTTTCAGAATTTGGAGACAGTTATAAGCACCACAGGAGTACGTTGAGAGCAGTGCGCTTAAGCTGCATTCACACCAAGGCTGTCGGCGTTGAGCGTCTAGCCAATCAAAGACTTCAAGTCTTTGATTGGCTAGACGCTGACAGCCTTGGTGAGAATGCAGCTTTAGGGTCATTAGCTTGTTAAGAAATGAAGCCGTCTCCAGTACCCAAATCTTAACCCGATAATTTAAAATTGTTCTTTAAAATATTTAAATAGAGTTCATGATGAAATTACCTAATCCTGATGCCAATTTACACCCGCACACAAGAATACTTCCACCTCCATGCTTTATTGTTCCAACTAAATTCTTGGAATTAAGTTTCAGAAAATTAGATTTTGACAGCAAATAGGTTGGGAGGATAGAGCAAATTCAACATCTTTGGTGTCGATGCTCGTATAACAATTTGGAGAAGAAACTTCATCCCCAGCCCTAATAGATTCTAGAGGGAATATAATTTTTCCAAGTGCTGTATCTAGATTTTTCTAACAATTGAAGTCTTTTTTTAGAGGCATTTTAGCAATTAATCTACCATTCGCATTTCTTGTATAATTCTCTTTAGTATGTTAGTTTCTTCATAAATCCTGTTCACTCTTTTTTATCCCCCTGCTAGAATTTCAAGATGGCTTCATTTAAATCTTTACTACTTTGAATATAGTAATATTTTACCCATAATTAAGGTTTATTGCACGGGAAATCAAAAAAAAATCTCCATATTTTTTGTATTTCCGGGAATTATACTTCGTTCCCAGGAATTCCCGGAAACGACACGGGACTAAAATAATCTGAGGTAGTTAGTTTTGACTTAACTGTGAATTTCGACCACTGATATAAATTTTAGCTGACTGCAGTTTGCGATTGTTCAAACTACACTGGTGTGCAAAACTTAAGCAACAGGTGGATTTATTGCCATAACTTCACGAAAAATTATCTGAGAGACATGAAATTCTGAAATGAAGGAGAGTACTATGTACGTAAAGGATGACGAAAGCATCGACGCTGAAAAAGGAATACAACGCATACGGTATGGAATCAAACAAAAACAAGCTTTATTGAACTCATAGTATCGTGACTCGTGACTGTCTATCCAACAGGAAGAACAACAAGCAGATGTCCCTTAATATGGTATATGCCCTCCCCTTATTACAATGGTTGCTGCGCACTGTCTCCGCATACTTAGAACCAGCTGGTGCAACATTTCTTGAGGTAGGAGTGCCCATTCCTCAATCAATATCTGTTTGAGTTGTTGGTTGTTCTCCGGATGATGTAAGCGTGTGGCAATACGTCTCCCCAAAGCATCCCACACATGTTCAATGGGATTTAAATCTGGGGAGCAAGCTGGCCAATCCATTCGAGTGATATCTTCACTTTCCAGCAGCTCCTCAACAGCAAGAGTGCGATATGGCCGTGCATCGTCATCCATAAAAATGAAGTCTGGGCCAATGGCACCTCGGAAAAGACGCACATGGGGAAGAATTATCTCCTCACAATAGGGTGAGGAAATCTGTCTGTCTCTGTCTGGAAATCTGTGACCTCTGTCGAAAATGTGAAGCTCAGTTCGCCTGTTCAGCATAATGCCTCCCCAGACAAGAACTCCAGGACAACCGTAACGGTGTCTTTCCTTGATGTTACTGGGATAAAACCGGGTCCCGATCTCTCTCCAAATCAAAACGCGTTGAGAATCGCTTCTGGTACTGAACCGACTCTCATCCGTAAAGAGGACACGACTCCATTGATCAGTTGTCCAGTTTTTGTGCTCTCTGGCCCACTGTAAACGGTGGCTTCGGTGGCCAACTTTCAACGGGAGGCAGCGTTCAGGACGGCGGGCGAATAGGCCCCTTTGTGAAGGCGTCTGGCCACAGTAAGCCACGACATTTGTCGTTCCGTTGCTGTACAGAGTTTCTGAGCAATGGTGCTTGCTGACTGCTGTCGACCTCTTTTCGCCTGCAGGATGATATATCGGTCATCCCCTGCAGTTGTCGTCCTCGGGCAGCCACCACCAACCTTTCTAACAGCTGTATCTGTGGTTTGGAACGCTTTCCAAGCGCGCGAAGCAACACTTTTGTTGATTCCGAACTCTGCAGCTACACTGGTGAAAGTACGCCCCTCCTCCAGCTTTCCGATCATTCTTCCACGTGTGAAGTCGTCCAGGTGATTTCTTCTAGCCATATTTCACGAACTGAAACACTGGCACTTGCAGCGAATATGTTGAATTGCGTCTCCGTCTTTCATTTTATTCTACTGTTGAGCAGCGCGAGTCGACATCACTCGTTTTGCGTACGCTCACATCGCTTCTGACGTTTTGTTCCTGATATTTGCATACGCATAACATTTCTACTGACTTACGTGTTCACTGTACTGATCTCCAGACCTCCTTTTCTGCAATTTCATGGCTATCTGCTAAATTTTTACATTGTTGCTTAAGTTTTGCACACCAGTGTAAATTCCTTGGAAGGGGAAATGTCTGTTTTAATCCATTCCTATTGCACTCTGAGTCTGAAGAGCCATCAGCATAGGCAATTACTAAACAAGTCCTCATAAGGTCGATAATTGTGTCCATGCCCTTTTTAATTTTATATATCCTTAGGTTCCTTTTTCGAGCAAGGTACAAAATTATTTTGGCAGAGGGAGGTGGTTTGACTGGAAAACAAGGTTCTTGAATGATGCCAACTTGTGCGATTCAAGTTAATGTAGTTTCTTATGTCTTTATCAAACTGAAGTGTTGAAGATCTCTTCAGCCTATTCTTAGCTGTCAAGGAGCGAAAGGTGATGTTGGAGATATGTTGTTCGCCGCAGCTTCTGATTTTGTTTGTAAATTTATTAGTGGCAAGTTTCCTCCTGCCTTTCAATTATGGTAGGCCACACTCATTCTCAGCTGTCACATTATTTGTCGAAGACGCAGCTCCGATGACAATTTTGGACGCTCTGTATTGAACAGGGTCAATTTTCTCTGTTGAGGTGGAAGCTGATGGAGCCCAAATGGGTGCTGCATATTCGAGGATTGGTCTTCGTTGATAACATAAGTATTTATATTTAAAACTGTTATTTATTTATTAATCTGTTATTTGAAATTTTTTTGCTGGATAGTTGTCTTCATTATAAACTATTTATTTGAATCAATAGTTAGAAGAAGAGTATGAACTCCAAATTGTTCGGGTGAAGGGAGGGGAGGAAATTGCATCTTTTCTTGTTTATTATTTTTTTTAACCAAACTTTTTTGTGAGATTCTTACATTAATATTTAGTTATTTCTATGTAACAAAAATAAAGCTATTTCATAAATAAGAAATTAGTTACACAATACATCTTCTTAAAAACAAGAATTGATATTTTTAACAAACGTGATCGTTACTCAGTAGCAAATAAATTGTCTAATATAATATATTTATCTCTTAGCAGCAACATTAGAAAAATAACAGATTCAGGATTGTGATTGTAAGATAAATCAAAATCGATCCTCAAGCATGAAACTGATTAGGTTTTGAAAACAATTCCTCAGACATCAGCTGAAACTGTAAGAGCATTTTCTAATGCATGGTGATTTATAGAAAAGCTAAGAAATAGGCCGAGTGATAAAAGCATTGCTTATGTTTTCTCAGACCACATTCATATGTATCCTTATTTTACATAATTATCATTGATATCAATTAAAAATTACTGTTTAAATATTTCGAAATTTTGATGTATTCCCGGACTAAAGTTTGATTCTAAGCAATGGACACGGAAACAAATTAAAGGCATGGGGTTCTAAAATTTATAAATATTAAAGTTCATTTAAAAAAAAACAATTTAACTAACAACACTCAGGACAGACTTCTTTCCTTCGTACCCAGACATAGAATGAATTCTTTTTAAAACCCCAAGGGGAGGATTCTCTGGTGTCTTTCAGGCACACCATGAAATACTTTGCATTCCCCACCCAAGGAAGGGGGACTAACCGTCCCCTGTAGCAGGTGGTTTACTTCGGACTCTTACACCCGGGGATAGAGAAAACCCGGAAATCAGAAACTATAGCCATAATACATATTTTCGTCGTACGAAATAGACTCATCGAGTAAAAAATCCAGAACCAAAGAAGAATTAAAATTATAAAGAACCAAATTATTAAAAATCTAAAACAAATATTAAGAACCAAATTTTATTCAAGAAGGTACATTTGCTCCCCTAACTCAGCTCATAAAAAAATTCCACTTCTGATATGTCTGCAACATTTGATTAATAAAAGTTTTCAACTGCTTATTGAATATTACTACTCAAATTCTGCAGTTTAATATCATATGATTCTTAAACCGTAATTCTCAAAACCGGGGAATTAAGGTAACCGACTAGGTTGAAAAAGTGCTTTTTAGGTATTAGATGTTGTTTGGGTCATTAGGGAAAAAAAAGAAATTAACTATTGAGGAAGAAGGACTAATACATAAAACTAGAGAGGTTTTTAAATTCTTTTTATAGCATTTACTTTATCTAACTAATAAAAATATTTTTTTTAATTCGTTTTTTGAAGAATGAACTTTTCATGATAATTTGTGCACGAAAAACGGGATATCTTCTAAATCAGTGATTCCCAAAGTGGTCTATATAGACCCCCAGGGGTCTATGACGACCTGTAAGGGGTCCACGTCAGCGAAAAAAATAATTAGGGGGTCCATGAGGTGTAAATGGGAGTCTATGATGGTGGGTCTCATTACACCAAATCGTGATTTTAATTTTAAAAGAAAATTTAGTCAAGGGAAAACCAGATTTTATCTATTTAATAGATTTATTTACTAATTTTAGATGAGGTTAATTTGCAGTTGCAAGGTGATAGCATAAATTTTATTAAAACAAGGACCATGTCCACAGTTTTGGCTACAAGACACATATCTGTTATTTATCACGAATTATGGAATATCGTGAGAAAATATTTTAATTATTTTCCTAGTGAGATGGAGCTTAGTTGCCGATCTCCAAAACAAAAAAAGAAAGGGGAAGGGGGGAAATAAGATATGAATACTAACCGAGGAGATTTAGGGTTAAACATGGCACGATTGATACCAAATGTTTAAAAATTGTTATTGAAGCACCGGATTTATCCCAACCCTTAAAAGAATTTGTTCGTTTCTCAGTTATTTTATGTATTAATTAAATTTAATTTAATTAACATGTTTTTCTTAAGTTTGAAAACACCATATTTCACTTCAGTTATAAGTATAAATCGTTTAAAGAAAGTAGCTCTATACCAACAGTCAAAAAGACATTTAAATTGGTAAATTTGCAAAAATTCAATTTTAAGTGAGCTGCGATCTACCCAAAACCGAAAAACATGACAAGAGGTCTATGAGACAAAAGAGTTTGGAACCTCTGTTCTAAATAATTCAATCAAATGCAATGAAGTTTATAACATATACGCTATGGGCTCTTCAGAGTGTAACAAATCGCAGGTTTTAAAACAGCTACATTTAATCACATTTTACAGCCATTTTTAGCTTAGAACAGTGGGAGGCAAAGACGGCTCCGGAGTCGCATGAGGCTCTTTTGCTCCTTAAGTGCGGCTCTGGCACAAATATCCACGGAAGGCGCAATAATATTTTCATTTTAAAAAATTTGGTAAAAAAAAAAATTCATCTTTTTTGAAAAATTTAAAAAATTTTCTATAAATCGAAACCGTATAATTTTTTTTTTTAAGTTAAAAGATAGATGGGAATTAAAAATTTTTACATTTGAAAAAAATACGAAAGAACTCAGTTTAATTTTATTAGTTTCTAAACTATAAACCATGCAAGCTATCGGATAAAATTGTATGTTTTGGCGTACCCGGTGTGATAGAAAGGACCAAAAAGTGTGCGTGCATACTTATTCTAAAGTATGGGGTCAATTGGCATCCCAAAACCAGTTGCATGTGAACGTTTTTTTTATCACCATGTCGCCGTTGCCCCTGCTTTTTAAAAAAAGTTGTTTTTTTTAAATCTGCTGCACATCTTACGGTAATAGGGTTTTTTTTACACCGCTATATATGTTTGTGGTTCCGGTACAAAATTTGTAATCGTTTTTTGATAATTTTATTAACCCAATTGTTGGAAATTTTCTTCCTTTTTTTGGGTCATATTAAAAGTTTTTTATTCTGATGAGGGAAAATTTTTTTCTTTTAGTGCAGTTACTATATTTAAAATTTTATTTTTAAAAGTTTTTTTTAAATTTTTATTTTCATCAATTTAAAAAGAAATTTTTTACTTTGGCTTTAAAAAAAATTTTTGGGAAATTTTTTAATGGCACCCAAAACACGGCAAAAAAAAGCAAAAGCAGAAAATAAAAAGCGTGAATTTAAAGTTGAGGGGATCAAGAATTTTGCGTTTATTCAAAATTTGAATGGACTTCCGAATTCTTTTTTTAAAAAATTCCCAAAAAGAAGTCAGTTTTAAGAACTTGAAAAAACCGCGTCATTTGCCTAAATACCCACCGGTATGCGGGAAGGCAGTTGAAATTTCCAGAAGAGTCAAGGTTCAATTTCGGGTTTTTAATAACGGGATGCAATTTTAAATATGAAATTTTTTGTTTTGGCCAAAGGGGGTGCTAAGAAACCGTACACGACCGGGAATACATAAAATTTTTTTAAAAATGCATCGAAAAATTTTCAATTTTAAAGAACAAACAGATATTCTGAAAAAATTTAAAAGGGGAGTTACCATTTCCCCCATTAAAATGAACTTAAAATTGTCAAATAAAAAAGCCATAAAAGATCAAAATTGGTTTCGGCTTTATCAATAGCGTTGACGGTCTTGAGCAAAATGATACAGCGCAAATTTCCTTTTTGTAAGATTTATCTCATTCGGCCCCAAAAAAGAATTTTTTTAGGTTTTTTGCCACTAAAAGGGTCAGACGCGTGGAAAAGATATCCAAATACTTAATTTGTGTTTGAAAACATCTTTTCCCCTCGAAAAAATTTGTCGTTTTCAAAAGATGGGGCCTTTTGACCGGCGTAAAAAAAAGGGGGTTTTTTATTTTGAAGAAAATAATATATCACGAGATCTTGTTTACCATTGTATCATTCCCAAGAAGCGCGTCCCAAAAACTTTTCCCGGATAAAATTTGGGAATTTAAATTAGTGATTACCATTATCCCCCTTTTGAAAAAAACCTTAATATGCAACAAAAAATTTTTTTATTTAAAATGGGGGTGGACGCGATCTTCTGTTCTAACAAGGTACGTTGGTTATAAAAAACTTTTTTAAAAACGTTTCGCACCCCTTTCCGGAATAAAGCCTTGGAGAAGGGCGTTCACTATCCAGAATTAACAGACGATCAGTGGATCCAAAACTTTTATTTCATGGGAGACGTTCGTCTCATCAAATCAACCAATGTAAACTACAAGAAAAAGGGAAAAATTTAATTTTTTTGTGTTAGAAGAAATAAAACATTCGGAAAAAAAAAATTTTCCGTTTTGCCGGGGGTTTTTGGAAAAAACATTTTCCTTTTTCCGAGTCTCTAACTTTTCAAGGGAATAATTCCCCTATTGGGGATAAGCACCATTTTAAAACAATAATTTTAAATATGAGGGAGCATTTCCCAGCGGTTTCAGGAATTTAAAAAAAACAGAGCAACTTTAGCATTTGTCAAAAAAACCCCAATGCTACGATAACCGAGTTGAAATTTTCTCCTTTAAATTAAAATTGTACTTTGAAATACAATTCTGGTTTTTTAAAAAAGATGGGTTCTAAGAACGTCTTTTTTGTTGGAAATATTGGGAAAAAAAAATGATCTTGTTCCAACCCAAAATGTCTCTTTGAAAATGGGGAAGGAAGAATGATCAATTTCAACGCTTGGAATGTATTTTGACTCTTAGGATCAACTGAAAAACTCGCACTTGCTGTTCTTTTCCTTTTTTGACTCTAAAATAATGCCAAAAACTTTTCCGCAGAACTACAAAAGTAAACAGAATCGTCTTTTTGATGAATCTCCTAAAATTAAAAAAAACATCAAACCTGACTTCTCAAACTTTCCAAGGAAGCCCAAAATTGTTGCATTTTTTTAATAAGTTAAATTTTGTTTTAAATTTGTGTATTACTTTAGTGTAATAAAAAATTTACTAAACAAGCTTTTTCTCCCCAATTTTTTTTAATGTTCATATTTTGGGTAATAAGTTTGCGACCACTGGCTTAGAACATGCAGTAATTTTGACGAAAAAACATGAATCAAACTTAAATGCTAATAAAGTATTTATTTCTTTAAAAAATTTTTTAACTTTTGTTTATGACACTTTTGAGGGATCAAGAATAATCAATGACGTTAAAATGGCATAATATCATTTGTTTTATTTTCATGTTTTCTTAACAAAAAAATTTTTTTTTTCTTTTTTTTTTAAAAAAGGGGGGGTCATTTAGTTTTTAAAAGTTATGACTTTTTAAAAACCCATTTATGTTATTTAAAAAAATAAAATTTTTTTAGAAAATCAATTTTTTTAAAAAAATTTTTCTCCAATAGGGTACCTTAAATTGATTTTTTTAGATTTATTGTTCTACTGTTTTGATTTCATTGATATGTAAAAAATTTTTTCCCCAAATTTCAAATTTTTTTATCTTAAATATTTTACATTGCCTGTTTTACTTATTTAAGCGGGAGTGGGTTTTTTTAATTTTCAGATACGGGCCAAATTTTGAAAATGGCCTTGGTGGTAAAAAAATTTCGCTAATAATTGTCCATTGAAACATAACATTTTTCGGTTCAGTTGTGTTCGGTTAAGCAGATACTACTGGAAATTCATTTCCATTTTCCCCCCAATTTTTTTCCTGTATATTTGAATTTATTCTAAAGAGAAATTCAAGGTTACAATACCTTTTTTTTACTCTAAAATTGAACATGAATATTTGGACGTACCAAATAACTTTGATTTCATAAGCAGCTGTAATATAAATGTTTTTTTAAAACTGTACTTGTGTTTGTGAACAGTGAGTTTTATTTACATCCAAATATTAAGCAGCATGGGGGCTATTAATACCCGAATTTGGAACAATGGCCCAAAAAAAAGAGAAAACACCGAGCTGGCACCCCCTATAAAAACTTTTCACCCGGCCCAATGGGTGATTTTGAACCTCCACAGATTTAGTGTGCTTCAGCCCTCTACATGGTAGGTCTTCATGGTAACCAACCTAAACCCGCCATGAGTTAAGGCCCAGCCACTGGGTTTCGGTGTCACCGGTTTGTGAACAGATAAATTTTTTTAATCGGGATCAATGGTGGTAATTAATAAAAATTTTACATTTAAATTACCCACCCAGTATAGAGTTGGGGACACGACGCGTGCCGTAGGTTAACCCCCGGGCCGGCTGATGTTTGTAAATGATGGCCCTTTTGGCATGGGGAACTTTTAAAAGCCGTTTGGCCCTTCCTCGTAATTGGTAAAGAAGAAGAGGGGAGGGGACCGCCACATGATGCTCCCCCCTTAAAATTGGTTTAACCCCCAAAAAACACGTCACCCGGTTTAAAAAGTAAGGGGAAAGACAAAATTTTAAAAATTAGTTGATCTATGACTGTTGTTTAGGGGATAAGCAAAAAATTTTTTTCACATGTTCTTCTCAACAAATTAAAGAACTTAATGGGATAATAGCCTTTGTTGCTCCATCTCCCACAAAAACTGCACTTGATGTATAATTTTTACTTAAGATTGTGGCGGTGTGATATCTATATGAACTAGTACCAACATCACGCGTTGACGATCGTTTTGGCGTGATTGGTTACGTACTTGCGTTCGGAACGGAAGGTACCCAGAACGAACCTTCATGATTTAAAATGATTCGTTTTCAACCAGCACTTTCCCTCACAAAAAATGATATATAAATTAATTTCTTTTCACAATGAGCGTTTAAAACTATTTGTCCTTGTGTCAGGGGCCTTCACGGAACCCCTAGAACTACAAGGAATTTTCATGGAACCTCATTCCACAGACACACTTTGAAGAATATATCGTAAAATAACATTTAAAGTTGATCAACATGTACAGGTACTTCATGCAGAGTATTATATTAATATTAAAAAAGTCTTATAATTTACTCATTAATATTGTAACCCAAGTGCCACCAACTAATGCATTATTTTTAGTAACTGGGATATGTGTTTGCATTTTTTTACACAAACTGTCGAAGTCAATTTTATTGAACTGATCTGTAGTCGCATTTCATATTCTTTGTTTAATTTGTGTTTGTAGCCATCCATTCACGAGAAATATTTTTCATTTTAATACATTGCTTCATAAATGGCATTAAATAATTTACAGCTGAGTGAGTATTTTGTATGAATTTGCAATCTAAAATTGAAGATATGTTCTTGTTTCAATTTTAAAGTCTAATCTGTTCATATGACAATCAGTTGTTCCCTCTCATTTATTGTGTTTTTTCCACAAATGAAGAAAGGTGCATTCTCTATGATAAAACTATTTGGTTTTGCAAAACATTGAACTAACGAGTACAAATTACTTTGTGCGGAACCTGGAATAGTAAACATTAGAACATTCACAATCTAGTAGGATGGAAAAAAAAAAAAAAATGCTTTAATATTATTATAAGTTCAAATATTATTACAAAATAAAAAAACCATTATGTGCAAGTAAAATTAAACCATTTTGTGAAAGTTTGTAGTACTCCAGGGTTCCATGGAACAGAGTTTGAAGATTGTGTTGTGAATAATAATGTGAGACACTATTTTATTCAAATTTTGAAATATTTTATTCAATATTGTTAGTTTTTTTTTAATGCTTCAAGGACATACTTTTAGTTTTTTGCTAAGTAGACTTAAAAGAATTTCTGAATTCACATTAATTATATTTTTTTTGTTAAAAATGCTGTTTTAACGATGGGAGAGAAAAAAAGCTTTACGATTTGTATAAAAATTTCTCCATTTGTTCTGGCATTGTTAATGTGTTGCCTCAGCAAAAGTAATTTCTTTATAACATTTTCAGCTTTCCCTTGATAGGAATTTTTTATACTGAATTCAGTATGCATTATAAAGCAAACCTTAAGTACAATTGAAGTTAATTCATGACAATCGAATAGTAAATCGAAAGAAATACCACATTCAAATATTTCGATCCTCTTAGGTGAAAACATAAATAATATTTAAGCAGAAATTTTTGTGAAATTGAAATAATTTCATAGATATGGAATGCTACTTGGTAATGAGTTTTAGATGTGTCCTAGCTAAAAATGCATGTATTCAGATGACATACTTAAACTCTCTGGCAAATATTTTGTCTGTTAGAATGTTGTATTTCAAACTGGTGAGTTAAGTTGTTCAATTATGGCTTAAATGTGATACATGTAAAATATTTGTTACTTTGCCCATGTATAATCTTTTTTTTACATACACAAGCAACAAAATTGTTTTTCTTGTTTATTACAATACTGCAATCAGAAAATAAAAAAATTGTAATTTAATTTCCTTCAAAAATTAAAACTGTATTTTGAACAGTATTTAAAAATTTTTTGGCACTTGAGCAACCAAAAAGTAGCTTAACTAAGTCCTATTCAAATGTTGATATACACACACATGAAAATTATATCAAATCAAATTTTTAGGAAAAATGAGCATTTTTTCAAACTTCAAGATTTATTCCATATTGGCTTTTACATTACTCAAGAAACTGTTTAAGTTTATTTTATAAAATATTGTCAGTTAACATTTTTATCAAATTTAACATTTTACAAACAAAAATATACATATTTAAAATAACAAGTTTAATTCTTAATTTTAAGACTTAGTAGCTGTACAACATTTTACAACAAAGAGTTTTTTACATGTTATTTACAACCTTGCTATATTTAGGAACATTTTCTAAAAGCTTTCCCAACAACAACACTGAAATGCAGTAGTCATATTAAATTCAAGAATCCTCTTCTGAACTTGAATCTGAATCAGACAGGACTTCAGTATTTACTTGAGCTCTCAAACTTGACTCAATGACATTCAAACACACATCATATTCTTGATCCAAGCCAAGATAGCTGTCACTTATGAGGTACAGTTTATACTTTATCCTACCTAGCTTTTCAGGTGTGTAAAACATCAGCTGAAAATAATAAACAAATTTATTAGCAATAAAGAAAGCTAAACTTTTAAGTAAAGTATTTCGCTGTTAATTTGATAAATTTGTTATCCAGTATCAGGTTAAATAAAACATTATATAAAAATTCTGTATTAAATTGTAATTAATTAATTTCTAATGATTAATAACTTTATTTTTATTTCACTTCAGATTAATAAACACCCATAACTGAAATTTGAAAGGTTAAGATAATATTGCTGAATTTGTGCACAGATATTTGGTTTGACCACCTTTAATAATTTACCTAACGTTTAAAATATCAATAACTATAATAATTGCAGTTTTTAACTTTAAGTCATCATTATTTTTACCGATATTTATCATCATATAATAGCATACATACAACGTAAAAATAATTCATAGACTTTCAAAAGAGTAAATCTATATTCCTGAAAAGAAGATATTTGAAATTTATGGTTTAAAGTAGGTTTTACACACTTTTACTTAGATATGGGGTAATTTTGATTCCCTTTCATCAATGATCCCAAGCCGCTTGTTTACATTCTACTGTCATCAAAACAAAGCTGCCATGAACTTTAACAATTTGATTTTGTCTTTTGAAAAAGCCTCACTTATTCTTTTTCCTTCTGAATTCCAGACTGAAAACAGTACTATTTTTTAAAAATAAGTTAAGACTTATGTAAGAATTTTTATTTCAAATTTATTCAAAAACTTTTTTGATTTTATTAAAAATATATCTCAACAAATAACTGAATTTATCAAAAAGTACATCGGAAGCATTTAAGAAACACTCTGACAATTTTATATGTTTAATGTAACAAATTTTATAGGATGCTTTTGTTACCCCTGCATTTTGTGATATTAGCATTGACAAATTATTTTGTTGCTGTTCCAAAGATTTAAGAAAACCACTTTATCTCATCTCGAGATTTTCAAGAAAAAGACCCATTGAAAGGTTTGTGCTTAGTAGTATAGTGGTGAGTAAAATTATATTTTTTAAGAGTAACATTTTCACAACAAAGCAAATAAGTTGTTGACTCATGTTTATTTTTCTCTAAGAAAATAGACAAGATTCCAATCATCTTGAAACAACATATATTTTTCGCTTGGAACACATGAGGGTTAATTAAATATTGGTTTCACTCAAAAGGTGGTTGGTACTCCACTGTTATTTGTTATCACTAACCATTACAGTTACAAAAAGAAAAAGTTGTGTTGACTTTATTTAGGCAATGGGCCATCACCGGCCATTGAGAAAGGTCCTATGGGCCACATGTAGCCTGCAGGTTGAGTACAGCTGGCTTAACCCTTTTGGGATGAAGGACGCAAACACGTGCGTACCACCAGGGCCAGAGGTTTCTGTCGCGAGTGTCACTTACAGGCCGGAGGATTTTGTGTAGTTAAGCCTAAATTTATAAAGACACCGAAATATGAACGCGTTGCTCAATATTTTTTGTATATTATATGAACGGCATATGCTTTATATATTTCGTATTAATATACTTTATTTACTTCAGCCATTTTCTGTTTAAGTACAAGTTTTTAAACATTTTATTATCAGCATTTGTAGAAGTCGACCTTGTAAAAAAGTAAGAAAAAAAAAGACAAATTTTGTCCCAGATCTAATTATCCATTAAAAACTAGACTGCAAACACAAATTAAATGCTTTAGCGAAAATAAATCTCTCATCTTCACTATAAACAAAAACCACATGTTCATTTCAAGAGCAGTCATAAAGCACTCAATTCGAAAACATTCCCTTCCTCATATGTTTATAAAACAAAAACCACGTGTATGTGAGTAATATTTTTCTCATTTCGAATAGAAGGTCAGATCTCCATGTATCTCAAATCTTATGGACATAGAATGCCATCTATTGCCAAAAAACTGAACTTACAAAACGTTCCAAATGCCTGGCGCATCGGTGATTCGTTCGGTTTACGGAGAAGAAAAACGCTGTCTCATTTTTGAGTCATTCGGCCTCTGGCGGTGTTTCGCGCTGGTTCACATTTGGGACATTCATTCCGAAGGGCTTAAAGGCTATCACCCTCAGGAGACCACTTTAGGTTTTAATATATTTTAAAATATTTCATTGAGTCTATAAACAGTTAAAAAAATTTTTTTCACAATTTTTAAAATCAAGAGTAAAATTAAAAAAAATTATAACTGGCAAGGTATATTTACTTGTTGTGTGCTCCTGTGTAAAATATATGGCACTCGTTTCATTGCGATTAGTTCTTTTGTCTCAATGCTTCCCAAAACAACAAACCAACCTTCCTCCTTCTGCTTGGGAAATTTGGGAGCAATGGCTTTTCTGTCATTTCTAGGCCTACTCAATCTCCTGAAGTTTACAGTGAGCACATATTCCTGGTCTGCATGTACATCTAACCAATGAGAGTCAGGTCGTATACCACCTAAGGAAAAATACGATTTTTTATATAATTAGACTGTACTAATGTTAATGAGAACAACGTCAGTTCAGAAACATAGAACAGCTAAGGAAAATGTGACATTTAAATTTCTTCAAATAATAATAATAAACTGATGCAGATGGAACATGGTATGAATCTAAATGTAAGAAATAAAAGAATTAAAAATAAAGAACTAAAATTGAGCAGAAAAGTTCATACAAATTTAAAATTGGCATTTTGTAACCCTGATGGGGAAAAAAACCTCTTTATTTTATGCAAATACAAAAGGGCAAAAAATATATATATATATGTATAATAAGCATATAAAGCCTTGAATATAAGAGATGTCATAAAGCCTTTAATGTTATTTCATCAATGAAGATATAGCCATCCTTCGAGCAAACTAAATAGTGAATGCTTACAAAAAGAACCCACTGAATGAAAAATTCTATTCTGAACTTTAAAAAAGATTCCACATTAACAGAATACAAAGTGCATTGGTATTCAATACTAATGAAGTACTGCTGATGCATTTTTTGAGTAATTATGTAATCAACATGCGAAGTGTTGATTGCCAATACACTAGCTGTGTTAGCTGCCTTCTATTTATTGTTTATTTACATTGCACATCAAAGCCACATGAGGGCTACTTGTGATGGACTCCAGTTAAGTTATCAGGATGACACCAGAATTGGCATATAACTCTCCTAACTTTCACATTCTTCTAACAAAGGATGATTTTTACTCTTAGTGGTACCAGGACTGACTAGAATCCACTATTCAACACAAGCAATTCTACTCACGAATTTGTGGCCATGACCACTTGGCTAAATATAACTGTTTATCAACAAAGATATACATACTTACACCATATAAATATATACAAACATTAATATATCAGTGTAGAATGAACAGGAAAGATATATACATGCACCCACACACATTAGTATTTAATGTGTGAACATTTTAAAAGTGGGGTGGGCATTAAGGTGATCGACCAGTGAACCGCCTTCACATAAGACCTAAGACTCGTATACTAAAATAAATATTTGTGAAACATCAACACAAGTTAGACTGGAGTATCGGCTCTTCACAATGCATGCGACTGTAAAGATGACATATGTACCATTACTGGAAACACACAATGACGCTTAACACATTTTCTGCAACTATAAAGGGAAAATACACGATGCCAGCAGTAGAAATGCGTTCCCCCCACGAACTAAAGGGGAAAATATACGTTGACCAGCTCTTCTTGCGATAAATCCCGCTGAAACATCACCCCACAGCTCATGCTTCTGTTGCTATTAGGTCCCGTGATAGAGGGCACCAGGCAGAGAACGGGTTAAGGACATACATTGGTTACAGATTCATCAGTTCACGTATATTTGCTGCATTGAAAATGTCCACACTTCTCCATCTAGCTGTCACTCATAGTTGTTCAAACATTCGAAGATTTAATGTTACTTGTGTTTTTGTAGAAAAAAAAATTGTAATCAGTCATATTTTAAAAGAGGTGTATAGTGTTGGAAATAAGTGTTAAGAAAAGGAAAACATTCCATTTTAATGCAGAATGGAAATAACAGTTTTTCTTTATAATGGTAAATGCAAACTATGGCACTATGGTGGGCACTATGTATGTCATGCAAGTGTGGCACTTAAAAAAAAAGGAAACATTGAAAAGGGCATTTCAAAAGTATGCAAAAAGTTTTGATACAGATTTTCATTTAAAAAGCAAATTGCATAAACAGAAATTAAAATGCAATTAATCGGACAATTGTGGTGGTGTAAATCCAGTAGACAGAACACATGACCTATGGATTCGTAGCCAAGTAACACGACCACTAGACAAAAGTGATCACTCCTGGCTGTTACTGGCTTCTGTAGATACCACTACAGAAGTGGAAAATGCAAAGAAAAATTAAACAATAGTAGAATTGATTGGATTCATTAATATTTTCAAAAACAAATTAAAGCTAATATCTTTTTAGTTGAAGAAAGAATTAAAAAATTTTAAAAATATTTTTGATGAGTTGGTAAAAAACAGGAAGCACCCAGTGGTTGAGTGGTAATGTGTGTCGTGCTTCCACGCCACAGGTTGGGGGTTCAAATCCCGGGCAGGGCTATGTCGTTTCAGCCTTTCATCTCTTCAGTGGGTCTATAAATGAGTACCAAGTTTGTACTTGGGAACTGAACACTGGGGATTTCATGTCAGACTTTGACCGAAACATCTTCACATGCACCCCAGCTCCTAAGGTCACATGTACTGAGATAGGCACAATAGGCCATGACTCTCATGGGCTGTTGCACCACTGAGTTCAGTTCAGTTGGTTAAAAATGGAGGTACATTAAGCAAAGAGAAATATAATATAATGTGCAATAATAAAACTGTGTGTGCTCTCTGAATTTGAGAGTTTTCAAGAATTTACCAGACTAGAACTAATAGTTGCATTCATGTGTTACCCATTTGGCAATGTTGACTTGGAAAATGTAACTGAAAATATGTTATGTTATCTTTATCTCTCGAAGAAAACGCGAAGTTTCTCTCCTTAAAAATGACTTTTGGAATCCAAAGGACATATGCTAATTAAAAAAAGCTGCATTTCATTTAACATCATTCCCTTGTACTACCTACCTGTGTAAGCCAGCATTTTCATCGATGAATATAATTAAGACAACATATCATTCCTGTTTCACAGACAACCACTTGGAATCCAGTATAAGATTAGCAGTTAGTAATTATATACAGGGATATTCAAGATTGGAGCGGACAGTATGCAGACTAAGTTTTCTACTGAGACTCTAAAATTCTATGAGAACTAACTTTAAATGAAGATGATTTATTTTTTAATGATTTTTGAGTTGTTTGATAATAAATATTATTAAATTTGTGAGTATAATTATTATGTTTGTATCTTGCATTTTGCTTAAAACGTGGTTTTAAAAGAGTAAGTTTTTTTTTAATTATAATTATGTAGGTAAGTGTATATTCTCTATTTATTATTGTTAGAATATAAATATTGTTGAGTTTTTTTTGTAGCTTACCACACCTACATCACTGGGTGGATCATAACACCTTTAAAAAATTAGAAGTAGACCGTACCATGTAAAAGTCTGCCCACCCTGTTTTAAGATATTCAAATGAAGTTTTTATGATTTAATGCTTTATTTGAGCAGCATAGTAGGCCATTGTAGTTATGGATCTCCTAACTCTGGGAGTTACAGTATAGAGGATAAAATAGACACTTGATATATTTAATTCTTTAATATGGTTTGAAGAACTAAAATACTACATACAGCCTACTGCATTTCTAAAAAGAAATAATTCACAGAAAGTATTAAACATTGAAAATGCTTTTTACTATTTACAATAAGAACTAAAAAATAGTTTTAACACTAGCACAAAATAAATCCTTCTTTAGAACAATAAACAAGCATATAAACATGTGCTATTTTATATATTCATTCAAAAAATAATGCTACAAGGAATTTTACTTACGGCTTTCTTTCATGTTAAGAGGTCTCATTTCTTCATTGGCTGATTCATCCCACCATCCCTTTATTGCTGCAGTAGTACTTATTTTTGGCAGAGATGTTAAAGTGTCATGGATCTAAAAATTTAAGATAAAACAGAAATTAAAATCTATGAATGAACATGATCAAGAAATATGTTTTTTAAATTAGAAATAATTGTGACATCATTAGCAAATATTTTCTACACATTTCATACATATGCATTTTATAGATTAAGTAATGTAAGATTATTATGGAATCTTAAAAGAAAAATTAAAAGAAAATTTTTATATTAAAGTCTCGAGTTACAATGGATTTTGTAAAATTTTAAATCATGTCCAGAATTCAAAGATTTATTCAAATTTCAGACATAACAGCTCTTATTATTTTAACAATTGGGGTTGTAAATAATTTCTCATGAACAACACCATTAACCAGATTCTAGTAATTCTTTCAACCAATTTTATAATTATCTTTCATATAAAATTATACAGTAGAGTCCCGAAATCTTGGCCTAATGTGGACTGAAGGGGAGGGAGCAATTTTGTGAAAATGCTGGGTTATCGAGAACGGAATTAATCCCTTAAGTGCCGCGAGCGTGTATACACGTCCTTCCAAGGGAGGAATTTTTGTATTGTGCTACTCTGTTTAAAACTAGTCCTACATCTTTGGAATACAATAAAATGACATTGACAGTGCTTCTAAAGAATTTACTTATTTTGGAGAAGAGATGGGAAAGGAATTTGAAAGGGTATATTCCTGGAATGATGAAATTCATAGATCAGCTTTATTTTGTTTGTTCTTCATTTGAATGTGTTCTTTTCTATTCTTCATTTGCTGTCATTTTCACTCTCCATGTGCAAAAGGAGCTTTTTAATTTTTTTGTACGAATGCACTCAATGCGATACTGGTTTATGTTTTCAACCATGTTTTTTCAGGATATATCACAGAATAGATAAGTTATAATTTTTATTTTATCCTTTTCTTTTTTTTTCCAAAGTAAAAGTAAGCAATTTTTAGGTGGAAAAATGCACCTTTTCTTTCTCCCTGATAAACCATGTAACAACGCTCGCCTGTGGGAAAAACAGTGGCACTGAGGGTGAATTTTATAGCTTTTCCTCGGCAGTTAAGTAGTTAAAAAAGAAAAAGTACGCGTGTTTCCTCAAAAAATGTTGTACTGCACTTGTATGTATTGTTTGTCTGAGAATGTAACAGAAAACACACTGCTCAAATACCCTTAAACAAAGGAAAAGTATGTACTTTATGAAGGCATAGAGCATTTACAATATGAAAATAAAAATTAATGAATGCATAGTATACAGTAACTTACCTGATCAGACAGACCTCAGAAAAATACTTTATGAAGGCATAAAGCTGTCTATAAAGAAACTTAAAATGCCAACTTTGCAGAAACTGTTTACTTTTTTTTTAAAGAAAGAAATGTTGGGAAAGGGGGTGTGTGTGTCCTGCAAGGGTGTTGCTGAGTTATCTGTTCTACAGAGTTATCATGTGCTGAGTTTTCAGGACTCTACTGCATTATTATTTAAATGTACTTCCTCTTAACTACTTTGGACATTCCCCATTCATGTGACATATCAACTTCGTGAGGATATAAAAGAAAAGCTGCTTTAAGGTTTAGAAACTATACATATTTATTTCACTTAGCTTAATAAAAAAATAATAATGGTATTCATAAAGCTACAGCAAATTCTGCTTGCTATTATAATTAATGCTGTATTTTTAATCAGTAATCATTCAATAGGCAAAAATTTATTTGCAATGCCTGATATATTTGGAATTAAATTTTTCCATATTTTTTGTACATTAACAAATGAAACTAGGAAGGTATGGTTTGTAGCATGCATCAATGTGACTCTAGCACATAAAGCTGTTGTAGCCAAATAGCTTCACGAACTTGGGCTGTCATTGTCACACACACACACAAATTATGGGTTTGAATCTTGTGCCACTGAAGAGACCCACCATGCAAAGGGACTAATGTGAGGAACATTAAATTTGTTCTAACTCAAAGTTCTCATATTGGTGTGGCATGGAATTTTGTATAGTAGGGTGCCATTTAGGTGCTGCACCATCACTTGATTATGGTTTAAAATTATGAAGTACACTATATGGATTCAAAGTCTGACATTAATAAAAATCAAATCTAGCGCTTGAGTGATTTATTTCCTACAGTTGCCAATGAGATAGGAAGTGTGAGTGATAACAGATTTTTTACTTTTGATAAAATGCAAAACAATTTTAACAATGTTATTGAATTGAATTTTGTGTTTGGCCACGAAGCTGAAAATACCTCTGAAAAGACAGATTTCAATTCAGAGAAGAAATTCACATATACGAGTACATAACACAAAGCCCATGAACTGATTTCTTAATATGACATAAAATGAAGTGAAACCAGTGTTTCAAACAAATATTATTTTATATTAATGAAAAAAACTTCAACACATAACTATCACAAAACTTCATTTTGGGTGATTTAGTGCATATTTGAGCCATAAATAATTAGAGACATATATACTTACATCTTTCATATGCCCTTCTTCCAAAACATCCCAGAGTGCACTTTCCAGTAACTCATAATTTTTAGCAACTTTTTCAATTAACATTGGCAAACTTTCAATAAGTTCCTTTTTTGTTTCATTTCTTACATCTGTGTTAAACCTGTTGATTAAGGAAAAAAAAAAGTAAATAAAATTCCCACACAGAGAGAAATTTTAATATAACAAGCACTTTTTTTTAAAATTGTCATTATGAGGCTAGATGCTAAGCAGGAAAACAAAACAGCTGATTTAATTTTCAAATACCACTCCATAAAATGAGTAAAGAGCCGGTTAGGTGGTGAAACTGGTTAGGCGCTGGCCTTGTGCGCCAAAGTTTGCAGGTTTGACCCCAGCCCAAGTTTGTAGATTTTAATGATGCAAAAAATCGACGAGCAGCATGTTAAAGAACCCTAGAGTGCCTGTTTAGATTGGGTGCCCTTGGGAAAACAAAATTCCTTGTGCAATTTGCATTGTCAGAGCTTAGGTGTCTCCCTCTGGTAAAATTACATTGTGGCAATTGGTATCTATCTATATGGTACCAAACTAAAAACTAATACCAGGTCCTGGGGAATGTACTATATCTGCAATGTTAATTACCTCTCCACAGTCCTATTTGAAAGGGGAGAGGGAAATGAGTAAAGAGAAAAGAAAGAGGGAACAATCTCAGAAGCATTAAAATGCTACTATATTTGTAAATTGTTTACCACAAAAATAACTGGGGTTTCCACTTAAGTCATATGGTATTTGATATTTCTACTACCTCATTTTCAAAAAAGTAAGGAACAACAAACTGGTTGAGTAGATTATCTACTATATTGCATACAGCAAATTATTAAATTTTGCCTTTTTTCCTCTTTATTAAAGAGAAATATGGTCACTCTGTTCAAAAAACTGTCTTGGCCTCGGGTGGATGGGAAACTCATTTATTAAGGTGAAAGTTATGCTATTTTCATCTTGATCAATCTCTATGTATATTTATAGTGCATTATTACAATCTTTTGTTACTTTATTTTAACATGTTTTTGCCTCTCATTCATTATGTGTTATTTTCATTCACTTTTATGAGTTAAAATATAACTGGTGAACAACAATAATTATATATGATAAACACATCCATATTTAAAAATTCTTTATATTTCACAGAATCTTTGCCATGTATTTACATTCTAAAATTAGTTCCCACTTTTTATTATTCAAGACAGAGGTATTTTTTTATTTAGTATGTATTATATTACACAAATTTCTTAGAAAAATATGAACGTAAATTACTTCAGTTTTTAAAATTATTTTTATATAAATTTCACATTATACTGAATTTGAAATCTTTCAAGTAACATTAAAATAATTACAAACTTAAAGATTCTTTTTTCGCTTTTGAAAGACATTTTTGTATTCCCCAATTGAATACATACACACATGCCTTATGAGAAAAAAAATCAGTAATTTAGTTATTTCATTTATAAATAATTACCTCAAGTATGTTAAATGGTTCTTTTCAAGATGAGGCAGAGTAAGCAGTACATTATCATCATGCCATCGTGCCTGTAATATCATTTGAAGCAAAGTCATAGAAAGGAGAGTAGGAGCAAGCCATCCCTTATCAGCACAAACATCAATCATAGCCTAAAAATAATAATAATAAATCTAAACATTTCACATTATTTTTCAGAAATGTTTAAGATCTCGAATTTCTGGTGAAGACTGCAATTAATAGAAATCTGTAATATCAATTCATAATTATTATATTTACTTTTTAAAAATGATGTTCATATGAATATACATATATGTGTCAGGTCTAGATAGTTAAACTTAAAAATTAATTGAATAATAAATAAATATAGAGTGAATTCTATACCACCACCTACAGATTTTAGGGTCAATAGGGCTATTTAAGGTAGAGTGCATTGGTGTAGATAGGAGAATAATCAAGAAGAGAGGCTGGTGACTCCTTGCTGTGTTGGTGGCTTTAATTCTATCTGATTAGGCACCAAGTGACCGCCATGTTGGAATAGTTATGCAAGAACAATAATAAAGCACTGATATTTGAAGATGACGACTTCCTTCATTAACCAGCAGGGGCCCGAAGCCTGACAAACATATACAGTCCTTTTGCTTACACATGCTATTATTAGGCTTGGCTTCATTATTCTCTTTTAAGTTTTTTCTTCACTTTCTATTGTGCTATTATGTAAAAATTTCCTGCCAGATGGGGAAGGTTGGATTCTGTAAAGCAAGCTTAACCCTATTTCACTGTCCTAATACAGTGACAGTTCTTGAAAACGTAATAATTTTCCATTTTGGTCTAATGACTTTTAAATGCCTATTAATATTTTGGTAGATTTTTATAGGTTTTTAAAATCCATTTTCATTCCTTCTTAGCTTTGAAGGAATTACAATTTGTCTTTTATTTTATTACTATACATAACATAAATATCATGTTTCAAGTCAACATCAAGCTTTATTAAAAACAATTACATTCAGCGAGCAATCTATACGTCTGGCGCTGAGAGAAAAAGGACGTCAAAGTGAAAGTCTAAGTGACTTTACCACTTATGTCCAGATGTGTTAAGTACCTTTATGAGTTAGTTATGCTTGAAAGTTAAGGATGACATATTGGGCTATAAAAATTAATGATCTGGGATTAGAAGTGTTCAGTTTGGATCATCTGTTCAGAGAAATAATTGTGTTTAATTTAAGACTTGAAGATGTAATGAAAAATAAAAGTTAAGTGTGATACAGGGAATTTAATTTTAAATCTAATTTAATTACCCATCTTGATATATATATATATAACATCAAATACTGTTAAATCTTAGTATATAGTACAGTATACAGTAGAATAATCTGTATATTGAGACACTGAAGTAATAGAACAATATGTTCAGATACACAGAAGTGGCCAACATGAGTCTATTTATCTGATTTATACAAGTACAATTTTAGAAATGATATGAAAGTTCATATAACTAAAAAATAAATTAAAAGTAGTATACTTATCACTGTTCTCATGGAGGTCAAATCATAGTGCACCTAGAAATTCTAACAGGTTGCCATGTATTCTGAAGCAGATATAAAAAAACCTTTCAATTAAAATGTTTATTTCTTTACCTTTTTTTCAAAAAACTCATTCAAAGGTATTTTCCATTTTCTGCATATTGAAGATTTACATAAAAAAAAATTGCATGTATAAAAAAAAGTGTAGCTGGATCCAATAAATATATATAAAAATATATTTATTTGCTCCTATATTTAAGTTTAGAAAATTGAAATATATATATATATATAGTCATAATTTTATTCATTGCAATAGTTTCGTAAAGAATTTTCAATATGAATGATTTTTATTCTTTATTGCATTTCTCCATTATAATTTTTCATTTTTGGTCCATCTTTAAAAAATTGGCCCATCACTGGTTTAAGTTAATGTTTCTGGGTGAGTTGGTTTAACACTGTTATGCTTTTTGTTTTTATTATAAATCTAAATAGAAAAGGTGTAATTATCTCTGACTAGATTATTCTCAACATAACACAAAGTTTCATCAAGCCTATAGTTTTATCTTCATAATCAAGTGCATTACATTTTAATTCAATTATTACAGATCACAGATGTTATGTTAATTTCCATTAATAAACCAGATATGGTTTTAAGAATCATAGAATGTACCTGCCATTGAAGACAACCTTCTCTAGAGAAAAACAAGAGGCACTATGTTTAATGCAACAATCTTCAAAATGGAGTTTGAAACAATTACGAGAAAATAAATTAATTCATGGAGCAAAACTCTCTCAAACTTTATTCTTTGGTGTAGAACAGCTCAAATAATCAACTTATTAACAGGGCCAATTTCACCTCATAGGAGTAGTCAACTTTAAGAAAGGTTCTATTAAATTTAAACATACATTCTATAGTTTGGACTTAACTAGCTTGGGCACAAGCCTTAATAATACTTAGATCAAATAAATATACAATATGCACTAAATTTTTTTTGAATATATCGACATGCCCAAGCAAATCAAAGAAAGAGAAGTTTTTAAGAAATATTACACTTATCTAGTGTCAAGTTACAACATAGTACTGCATTTAAATGTGATGAACTTTCATTTGTAATTGAATTTAACCATATTGTTTATCAATTAACTTCATGTCATCACTGGTAGAGATTTTAATTTCCTGGAAAAGAAACCCTACAAATAACAGAAGAGAGTGCTTCTATATGCCTGGAAATGTGAGTGGTTCTATAACCCCTTCGAGCGACTAAGTATTATAGTAGAGTATTTATTCTTGGGGTGAATTAGAATAAAAAAAAAAAAAAAAAGTTTATTCAAATTATTTTTAATAAAAACATCTAGAGCAGTGCTCCGCAACCTTTTTATCGCTGCGGACCAGTCAACATTTGATCATTTTACCGCGGCCCCCTGAGGGTGGGACACGTTGATTGTTTATATTTTAGATTGTTTTGATTTAACTATTTTAATTTAGTTACATTGAAATATGCCTTCAGAATAAAATATAGTTACACCAAAAATGAATAAAAGTGATTTAACGTGGAATATAAAGTGATTTCTGTGGAAAGTTGCGCAAATCTCAGAGAAATGCACCACTCTAAATAAAATGGCAATAGTTTAATGTTCTTTAGGTGGCCCAGCACCATTTGATCCACGGACCGGTCTGCGGGTTACGGATCACTAATCTTGAGTGTTAAATTTGAGAGTGAGTACAATTCTGATTCAATTCTTGGGTCAATAGTGTTTTAGCTATTTTTATAGCTTTCATATAAAAACTAATGTATTTAATTCTAATTTTATAACTTATTATAAAATTCAAGTAACAATAAACTAAAAAGAACATAATAAATTTTATTTTTTTACACAAGTGTATCACTGAAGCTTCAACTTATTGTGATTGTTTGTTTGAAATTTGCAATAAATTTGTATCTCATATTAAAAATTACTCATATGTCATATTTTAAAATCCCAATTGAATTTTGAGAGCAATAACTCTTTTTATATGATATTAATATGCAAGAATTAACAATGTAAAAATACAACACTGCTCTGGAATTTGTTAATTTGTAGTGACTAAACAAAAACCTTGAACAGTTTTTTTAAAATTTCAAATCAAGAAATCAGGCTTTTGAAAAGAAGAAAAAAAAGAGAATAATGAATTATATCAGTTTTTAAAAATCTCTCATCATAAGTAATAACCTTATTTAACATTTCTGAAACATAAGAACTTTTTGAAGTGATAACTTCTATTGGTGCGTTTTGTTGGAGAATGAACATAAATGAATGTCATGCTCGGGTATGTAACGCTCCTTCAGCTTTTTTAATCTCAAGTCGGAAATCCTACTCATACAAGGTCGTACATGACATACACACTGCTAAAAAAAACGGAGGAACGTTTCCCCCTGCCACTCTGAAACGCGGTAGTTTGTCCCCTTACAAATACGCCGTGAAAGTAAAGCTCCTAGCTTCGATCTAAGTGGGGCTCCCCCCCCCTTGCCACCTCTTTCTACTCCGATTCTTTCCAATCCTAGTTGAAGCATGAAAATGAAACATGTAATATTTTTTAAAAAATAGGCTTAGAAGAGAGAGAAAGAGAAATCCCCACCACTAAGATTAAACAAAATGTAGAAAAGGACAAATTTTTATAGAACTAAGTAAATAGCATAATTATCATTAGCAATATTGCAGTGAATTTAAGAATACAAATTTATTTTTGTAAGCGAATCAAAATAGCAATGCACAAATAGTTCTATTAAACACATTACTTAAATATACTTCGAGTCTAAAAAGAAAATTAAAACAATTAAAAATTTAAAATAACAAAATTAAGTATACAGGTATTAAGAAAAAGTTATATTAAATAATTTAAATACAAGAAAACAAAATATAATTAAGAAGACTTACCTTGCAGCAACACCGGATATATTTGTATAAAACTGCCATACAACGACAAAAGAGCTAGTATAAGATAGAGATTATGTGATATGAATATTCTGATTAAATCCTTTTTTAAAGGTTTAGACCTAGATATTCCTCTCTTTCCAATCAAATACCTGTCTTACTATCCCTTTGCTTAAATTAATCCATGGATAGAATTGAATATAGTTAAATTACAACCAAAATTCACAAAGCTGGATCAGGTCTTCTGAACAAATTACAAGATTTTAAGTGGGAATTTTAAAGTGGATTTTTCAAAAGGCAAATCAAAGCCTTTAGTTGATTTTTTAAAATCAAAATTCAATTTAATTATGTCAAATGATCCAAACGACAGCTCAAGGATGTACGGAACAACGTTTGACAGAGTTTTTTTTTATAGATATTTAAATAAAATTTTGTATCTAAAGTATTTATAACCTATTTCAGCTACCATAAACCTATTGTTGTCTTCTTAGAATACAATTAATTCACCAATATGATTGTATATTTCGCACAAAAATATTACTTTATGAGTACAGACATACGAATAAATAATTTTATAGGACAATACTAATATCCCCTTGTTTTTTATTTACCAAACTAATCCCTGAAATAACATTACAAAATTTGCAGTTATCACTTCTATCATGTGGTCATAAGCACACACACTTTTTTTATTCCTTTTCTTTACAATATTTCTTATTTTAAGGAAGGTGTGTGTGTGGTGGTGGGGAGATTAATTTATTTCCAGCAAAAAAAAAGTGTTACCTGAATGATACGGATTGCTTGATCTAATACAGACTTTAAATCAGTGTAATAATCAGTGCAGGGTAATTGAAGTCTACTAAAATGAGCTTGGAGTAACAAATTTGCTTTAGTATGTGGACTGTCAAATGTGAATGGATCAACAGCAAGCAGACAATCTTCAGATAGTTTTCTAAAAGTATAAAAAATGTTTATACAAAATTGTAATTTTAAAGAATTTTTTAAATAAATAATTAAAATATATTAAGACAAAAATTATAAGATGCTCTAATTTTTTAATTGATCTTTTCTTTAGAGATCAGTTATAAATTATATTTTTATTTTGTGAAAAAGTTGATCAAATGCACACATATTTATGTATAAAGCACAGTCCTTTTTAGTTCTAAAACATTTTTTTAAAAAAAAGATCAACTGGAATTTTAATCTAAGAAATCAAATTTATCAATGCATCAAGTTTCACTTTTCAATTTCTTTATCAATCTTTCACACAACATGCACTGAAAATTAATAAGCAAACAAATCTGAAACTAATTTTAAATAAATAAAATATTTAGGAAATTAAATTCATTAATACAAGAAAACACTATAACAAAACATTCTTTCTTTCTTCCTTTAAAAAAATATGAAGAGAAACTTTTCAAATTTGCAACATTTATATGAAGATATTATTTAGCTAAAAAGTAACCAACAGCTAAAAAACAACAAATAATGGCATTTTACTTGTTTACGGAATCCTCATTGTGACGTACTGGAAGCTCTTCATATTCATGAGTACCACAGAGTATATCTAACATGTCTTCTATACTAGCGTCTTTATAAAGTTTTTGGGAAAACCAAAGAATTGTTCTATGGTTTAAGTAATAATAAGAAGCAATTTTTCCTAGAACAGTTGGAGATACAGTTCTTTCATCCTAGATATAAGAGAATATTTACAAACAAGTTCTTAAAAATATTGTTATTTTTGTGAACTTTAATTATATGAAAAGGAATTTTAGAAAATAATGTCAAATATACTGCTATCTTTACAATGTAATTCACAGTTAAAACATAGTTATTAAGAATTAATGTGATATATATGTTGATTAGCTATAGATCTTATATTAGCAACATTATTCTTAAAAAATAATATAAATATTTTATACAGTATGAAGTAGAGAGAGAGAGTTACACATTTTATTATTCAATAATTTGCATATGACAATTGATTTAATGATCAGAAAGCAAAATTAAACATACAAAAAAAAGTCTCATTGCTTAAACAAGTGTTCAAAACATCCAAAACAGTCCTAAATAATTTAAATAAACATGATCTACATTAAAACGAAACAGTATTATTGAATTTAACTTACATCATCCACAACTAAGCATCCAGCTTCAGCTAAAGTTCCAAGGCACTGGTTAATGAGACTTGATAGAAATAAATTGATTTGTTCACCTTCTAAGTTCTCTAATCCATAGTAACTAAAAGTGAAAATTATACATTTACTTCATAATATAAGAGATAGAAGCAAATCAAACATGTATAACAGGGAAAAATTTAAATGGGTAAAAGCTATTATTGCAAAACCGTATAACTTTGGAAAATTTTGATAAACACATATTATTTTACATATTCATTGTAATACAAATGCATTTAATAACATTTATTTAAAGATATTAAGAGCACAAAATCCTCACATGAATTAAACCTATTAAACTTGTGTATGTTCCTCACATGAACATACACAAGTGACAAAAGTAAAAAGCCACATCCAAATATTTTAAAAAAATTATTAGATTTAATTAAAAAAATATAATTTAGAGTACCTGAGTATTATTTGAATGAACATATTGTGGAAACAAAAATTTAAAAATAAAGAGAAGGGAGAAGGAGGAAATTTATAGGGAAGAAATAATAATAAAAACATTAATACTAAACCTGCTGATATTTCATGTATACTATTCTTATTGTGAGTAATCAAATGGTCACATAAAAAAAGTATCTTAATGTAGAATGAGATCTTAGACAACAGGAAGTTAAAAAAATATTTTCATTCATTCAGAAAACTTTAATTTACATTTAAGAGTTTTCAGTGCAATTTTGTCAGAAATTACAATATTTTGCAATGCACATTTTTCACATACACAATTTTTGTCACTCTCATCGATCACCTTTTATAGGTATTTTTCAATATACCTATTAATATATATTTTTTTGCATTGTGTTTTCTGACTATTTGATTGGTTACATATACACCAAATTTTGATTTATTGTAAAACTTGATTGTCTCTGCTATATGGGCATCACTCCCCTCCCCCCAATTTCTATGGATGAATGCATTGAATTAAGAATCAATAATTTATAAGGGTTTAGCTTAGTAAACTGAAAGAACAAAATGATTTGATTTATACAATATTGGTGAGAAGTGTGTCAAACTATCCTTTGTGTCCATCTCTCCAATTTTGGGAGCTCTCTTTTATTGTTTACATTATTTTATTAATGGACTCAACATAGTTCGAGAAATGCATTTTTGGAGAATATAGTTCTAAATAACATGAATTATTCAAAATTGCTAAAGGTAAACTTGACAGGTTATGAAATCTTTTCAGAAAGTATTTAAAAGTTTTGAATATGGGGGGGGGGTGTATGCATATTACAGGAAAAGTTAATAAGTTACGTGGTGATAAAGTAATATTATATACAAGAAACTCTAAATCAATTTCAAGTAAGTTTCATTATAGTTTATTTTATAATCTGAATTTCAATATAGACATATTAGGTCACAAAGCCAATTTTGTTGTTTATGAGTGTCTGTAATTTATAAATTGTTATTATTTATAATTATTTTAAATTAAAGTTATTAGATATGCATAAATTTTCTGTACATAAAATATAACATTAGAACTTTTAAAAACATAAGTTTCTACAGAAAACCCTAAAAAATACATCACACTTATCAAAAATTTAAAAAATAAACAGATAGTATCAATACATACGTAGGATTTTGAAGAAGTCTTCTAAACAAATAGGTCCATGTTATGTAATCTAAACACTGCTGTTTGGAACCAATTGTACCGGCTACCACTTCGGCATTTAAATGCTCAGGTAGTACTTTAATGAGACTGAAATAATTTAAGAGTTAATGACATATCAAACATTTAAAATAATTTTCAAATCATGGAACACGTTTTGATAATCTTCTAAACAATTTTCAGAGAATTTTTAAAAGAATACTTTTTCTGAATCCTTATGAAAAAAATAATCAGAATTCTGCAACAAAGAACAAAGAAATAAACTAACCATGTTGCATACCTGCCAACTTTTGAAAATGACAAAGCATAATATAATGCATAAATATTTTAAATATTATAAAACAACACACAATATGCAAATATTTTAAAGATTTCTCAGCTCTATGAAACTTTTTTATCATTTCATACTTCAAAATATTAGAAAAATGAGTAACAGTAACTAATAGCTGAGGCATAAAACAAATTGTACATTTATTTTTCACTAAACTGCACATAAACTATATAAAGGTTATTTTATAATCTACAATCAAATAAGGAAATGCACAAGATGAAATATTACTTGTCGTACTCTCATCAGTAGCCTATTAATCATAATATAATATGCCACAGTTTCAATTTTCGGAAAAATATTTTCTGTTGAATCAAATTTGAAATTAACAATCCTATATTTTTAGAAAGCTTATGACCCAATCAAGCAGCTTTGAAGAGAGGATGCATTGTTTTCAGTGATCTTGTAAAATATATATATTTAAAATTATGCCCGCCAACGTCCTCTTGGACATAAGGTGTCTTGCAGTCCAATATAAAGCAGATGTTGCTCTAGCAGCGAGAACTCCACAGTTGTCTTGCGAGAAAACAAGAAATATAACGGGGCAATCAGATGCTCCCCAGTCATTGGCAAAGATTTACAGAGGGCAGAGTGATGAATCAGCCAGGCCAATCTTAAACAGATGGGCTTGCAGGTAATCATGTCCAGTGATGACTCTGAAACATGTCATACCCTCCACCCTATGTAGGGCAGAAAGCTGAGCATGACTTTGGCCATTGAGCAGACAAAATCAAGATTTGCCAACAGCTGGTCTGTAAGAGTGGAAAATCTCTTCTGTCAAAATTTGTCCCTGAGAAGTCGCTTGGGGTTTTGAAGAAGCATCGGAAAGGCAAGGTGGATGCAGCGTCGAATGATCAATGACCTGGGAAGGTAGTCAGTTTAAAGATGGGAAGTCTATTATTGGAAATACCAAAAACATTTTCAAGACTCTGGAACTCAAACAAGAAAGTATGTTGAGTTTTAAGTCTTGTTTGGGAAGGTATGTCTTCAGGCCAGAAATGCTCCTTTCTCATTAATTGCTCACCAAGAGAAAGAGCAGAGTATTGACATCTTTCAGAAGGACCAAAAATTTCAGTCTGCAGTTGCATAGCGGCGATAGGGGGTCGAAGTGGCTGCACCTGTGATAAATCTAAGTGCTTTATTTTGAACAATGTCCAACTTTGATAATGCACTGTCAGAAGCAGTAACAAGAAGCTCAGAGCTGTAATCAATAACAGGTCTAATGTAAGATGTAAAAGTAGAAGTCAAAACACTTTGGGATGATCCCCACTTAACACCTGCAATTCTTTTTAACTGAGATAGCCTACTTGTAGTATTCTCAACCACTTTAGGTATATGTTTAGTCCAAGTTAGTCTGGAATCCAGGTAAATCCCGAGGTAAGTAGCACAGTCGGTCCTGAGTAAAGCATTGTTGTTGTAAACCAGGTTTATGTTGTACTTAAGGTAAAAAGTTCAAAATTTGTCTTATCAGGGTACTTTCCATATAACACAAGTTATATTAAAATTCATTTAATTCATTCATTACCTTCATATCTGCAAAAATGGTTGATTACTTTGACTTTCCATCTTTACATCATGGCCAAGTAAAAAAGAAGAATGTGTTAGTCTTTTAATTTTTACTCCATGAAAAGGAATTTATAAATCCAGTTATGCTTCAAATACAATTATTTCATAGAATGGAATTTAGGTTTAATTATACAGAATTTAAAAACATGACTCAACTTTGATATTGTAAGCTATTAAAAATACCAATGACCACTTGACTATTGCAGTCCTTATGCAAAAGTGCAATTATCAATTCCAAATAAATGAGATTTAAATTCAACAAAGCTTAAAACAATTTTTGTATTAGAAGAAAGACAAAGAACAAACACTCTCAATGCAGAATATAGTTTAAGTACTGAATTACCTAGATTCTACAGGAAAGGGTTCATGCAAAAATTTCTTGTAAAAGTTCTTTTTAATATCATGTACTAAAACTACAGCAACTCCAGTAGTATCAAACTGTGGACGTCCAGCTCTACCAGCCATTTGCATGACATCTGCAAAAATAACATGAAAAAATATTAAAGTAACATCACTGATATTATTTTTGAAATACATAAACATTACCAAATTTTCACTGCTTCTGATTACAACATAAGTAAATTTATATATTAACTTTTAAAATTTTGAAGCTTTAAGTTTCTCACTTAAAAATATACGAACATTTCATTGTAATCATAATGACAAACAAAATGGATGTTAGTGTTGAGAAGACAATTTCCCAACTCTACACACTGTCCACCAAGCAGCATCTTTCCAAACCTGCAATATAAAACACTTCCTCTTAAACATTTATCTTTGTCCAAATACCTTGGCGTCAATCTCAACAGTAAGCTTCCCTGGGAGCACCTGCATCACAGTCATATCAGAAAAAGAGAGGCCTAAACCTCCTGAAAAGGCTAACTGCTACTAAGTGGGGAGCGACCCAAGATGTTTCATCCACAGGATATAAAAGCTATGTCTGTCAAGTGTTGGACCATAGTTGTGAGGCTGTGATTCTGGCAAGCACAAACAACCTTGAAAAGTATGACGCCAATCAGAGCAGCACCCTAAGAATTATAACCAGTGCAGCCAAAACTCCAATTACGGCAATGCAACTCCAGACTGGCATTCAACTTCTTGATAGTCATAAGAGACAAATTCACTCTCAAATTTTGGGAGAGAGACAGAAGAGTGGATTAGAGGTAACTGGGATTAGTACAGTTGTGCAATACAGAGACTCAAGACTCAGACTTCTCTTTCACATATGGAATTTCTCATGAAGAAATACCAGCTATCATTACTGATGACTCATAATGCTCCTATAGAGTACTACTCTACAATTGCACCTGTCCTTCCATTTAAATGGCTCAACCTAATTAGCCTGACATTAAATAAGGCTGAGGCCATTTCTGTTGAGCTAAAATCCCACACTTTGGAAACCATTGAACTAAGATGTCCCACAAATGAGTGGCTACACATTTATACTGACAGCTCATACCTACCAGAATCAAACTGAGCTGGTATTGGAGGGTTTTGCCGGCTAATTGAAGATTCATTGGCTGTGAGAAAAAATACCACCAATTATGATGGTAAGGTCTTGGCTGTGAAGCTACAACATAAATGCTCACTGCTAGTCTGGCACTTACAAAAGTTGTCTTCCTTATTGACTCCCAAGCTGCAATTTCAGCTTTAAACAGTAACACACCAAACGACTTCCTACACACAATTCAGTGTCCTACTAAAATTGAAGAGCTCCTTTCATATGGTTGGATTGTGGCCTAACAGTGGATCCCAAATCATGTTGGGATCTTTGGTAATGAGAGCCAACCAAAAAGACAAGAAAGGAGGTGAGCTGTCTCAAACGGAAGTTCCCTTGAACCTCAGAACAGTAAAGAGGATGATAACCACATATATTGACAAATGTACTACCACAACCTAAAAAAATCAAAAGTTTTGGAAAGCCATGGGAAACCCTGGCCACACTGGGTCTTATCCTGAAGCACCTGGAGAGAGCAGAGGCCATTGCCTGCTTTCACCTAACCATTGTGGACAAGACTTCCTAGGAGTATACCTCCACTAGTTTGGTCTGCCTGCTCTGTGGCCATGCCAAAATGGATGGCGACCACCTGTTCCAATGCATAGGACTTGATGAACATCCTGCTAACAACGTTGTCAATTGGTACTGGAAGGCTCTGTGTTAAATGGTCAAGAAGCCAAACCCGGGTGTTGGATAAACATAAAATAAATAATAATGAGATGTGAACCTTCATTTTTAACAACAAAAAGACCAATTGCAATTTTATGTTTCGTTATTAAAATAAATATAAAATTCAGATTATTATTTTAGTTGACTTTATTGATTTCATAGCAATAATAAAGAAAGTGAAACCATCTGAGAAGAAATTTCTAAAGAAAATAATGTCTACTATCTTTAACCCTTTCTATATACCACATATTTATGGCGAAGCTTAAATTTTTTATACAAAAGGTGAATATTGCATGAAAAATTAATGAGTATTTATCATTACTACTAATTTTATAGCACCTTCTGATTGGTGCGATCTGAATTTATTTTTGATAATCATGATTTAATTTTAGATTTTTATTGCACATTTAATACTATTAAAAGAAATATTTATATATAATTTAATTCTCTGAAGTAATTTAAATTTAATTTTATCTTTGATGTACAAAGATATAAAAGTATTTTAAAAAAGCATTTATTTGAAATTTTCAAAACTACAATATGACTACATGTTTTATATGCGTAAAAAAAATTTGAAATTTATCCACAATTCAATAAAATTATAAGCAAAAAATAATTTCTTTTTCATTTTAGGTTACAACACTTTCTCACCTGTAATTGGAAAGTCTACGTATCTTTGCACTTTTCCATCAAAATATTCGGTTCCTTTGATGACAACAAGATGAGCAGGTAAGTTGATTCCCCATGCCAAAGTAGCTGTGGCTATCAACACCTATCAAATACAACCATTATTGATTATTGTTTTTAAAATAACCAAATTTCTAGATGAATTTTTTTAAAAAATTTCAAAGATCCAAACACAGATTAGATATCAATGATATATAGAGATAAAAAAACGTATATATGCTATAATAAACAGTTTGCCTTTAAATATTTCTTTTATGTCATTACCCAATTTATACTTATTTATTTAAATAATTGTTAAAAATTCAATTCTTTTGTATTTTGTAAAAATTTCACACCTTTTTCCACTTAAATTAAAGCCTTATTTACTTAATATGATCATGCTTACTTTCATTTATTTAGTATGCATAAATATATATTTTTGAGTGATGAAAAATATTCACATAGAAATACTAAATAATACATTTAATAACTTATAATTGATTTTATTTGAATATTATATTCAAAAATACATACTTGGATTTTTTGATGCAAGAAAAGTTCTTCCACAATTTTACGATCTCGCTCATGTAGACCTGCATGGTGAAGTCCGATACCAAATGCAATAGTAAATTTCAAATTTTGATCTCGAATAAGATCAACAACTGATCTCATCTGAAATATTAATTACAATTAGGATTGCCAACACATTACAGCATAGACACATAATTTTCCATAACTTGATTAGAAATCAAATGTTTTTTTTTTTTTAACTTAAGGGGAACAAAAAAAAATATTAACATCAACATTTTTTTTATTATATTCAAAACAAAATTTGGGTATTTACACAACTCAAATTCAACACAGAAATTACTTTTATCGGCAGAAATTTACACAGTCACATCAATCAGTACAAATCTTAACACTAGAAATATGCCAGCAGTTATTTTGACCAGAAATCAATTTTAACTCAACATAACTGTTTTTCATTTATTTATACTTTTAACATTTTTTTATTTTATTTTTCCAAAAAACTTATGTGAGATTAGATAATTTTTTCATTTCAAATAATTATTTTTGCCAACATTACAGTATATATCTAGAACTAGCTGAGTATACCCGTTCTTTGCATGGGTGAATTGAAAAATTAAACAATACAGATTGAAGGATAAAAAAGTTTTTAATGAGTTAATTTTACATGAATTACAAACTAAACAAAATAAAGCTTTTTTTCAGCTCAGCTGAGCAAAAAAAAAAAAAAAAAACCAGGTTTGCTAAATTTTAAGTCTGTAGATCTAATAGCTAATAAAAAGGATTCTTTTATATTTATAATGCCCTGTGGGTCAACTCTCTTGTGGGTCAATTTTTGAAAACACCTTCCTAAGCTGATCTCTGCTCAGTAAAAGTAACATATTGTTAAATTTTGTGTAATGAACGCTTAAAATAATGTAAATAATTTATATCTAGAAGTGTAATATGTTAATACTACTTTCTGTTGTATTTATTTTATGTTAAAATTGTAATATTAGCAAGCAACACCATTCCTTAAATTATAATGGCGATTCTATGGAAATATAACGAAATGTTGGCGATAGAGTCAAGTTGGCAATTGATTGAATGGTGTAGAAGTTGATATGCTGTAGCGCCACCTGGTGGGGAGCTGCAACAAAGAAGATAGTACAAAAACCTTCTCTATAAAGAAATACATATACATGTAAACTTTCATAGTGATAGGTTGAATGGTGTTGGAGTGAAGCGAGGTCATACAAACATCCTTTTTTTTATACATAGATAAACAAATAGCATTAAGGAATCTTAAATTTTGGAAAATAGTTTATAGAAAGTTTACATGCAGTGAAAATCATTTAGCAAATTAAGCAAAAAATTTCCAGGGCATCAAGAAAAAAAAGGCCGCCTTCACCAAACTCAACTCGTTGTAATATTTTGTTATGAATGTCTTTTTGTTCAGTTAGCAGGTGTGGCTCAGTTTCACTGACCTGAGCATTTAATAAAGCGGTATCGTAGCTAAGCTCTTTGATCAAATTGGTCAACAGCTCTCCTCAACGCTGTGGTGTGGGCATACCAAAGTAGAATAATTTCTTTCCAGAAATCATTATTATTTTGTCCTCTATAATTCTAAGTGCTTCATTCAAGCACTTGATGATTGTTGACTTGATCCATCCTTTCAAATTTGAGCAAGATATCCTCTGATAATGCAGTTTTATACTTATCCCATAGTTGAAATGGATTGGATAAACCACAAGTGCATATCAATATTGCAAATAGCTCTCTTATTTGCGAAGGAGAGCGAAATAGCACGTTCTCTTCCATTGTAGCATCCCAGTGGTTGTCATCTTCCAACAACCCCAACTTCTTACACCCTTGTTGGAAAGTTTCAAGTTCTTAGCCACCAACTGTTTTTAGATTCAAGAAGTTAGTGGGGCCCTGTATTACATTCAGCAGCATTCACAAACAGTAACATTCAAAGATACTAATATGCACTGTTTAAATGTGCCCAAGAGCATCTTCTGCCTTTACTCCTGGCCAGCCGTCAACAGTTGTTCCTTGTAAATGACGTTTCCATTCTTTCAATGACATATTCCACGTGGTACACAATCTGGGTGTGTCACAACCTTGTAATTATCGCTAGTCACTCTATTTTTAGCCATTTTAAATTCATGCACTAAAATGTTGTGATCATGTAGAACTTGTTGTATTTTTTGAACCATGTTTCTTTCCACACCTTGTACTCAGAACGTCTATTAACTTGTGCTTCCTTATCGCCCATGAAATAAACTTGCAAAAATTTTGGTTGCATATTGGTAGCAGGAAGCAACGAGCCAATTGTGTGGTATATTTGCCTTTGGATTGTGAAAGTCGGGCAAAATTCTTGCACTGAAACAATGTTATCTGCCCCAAAAGATGTCATATGGAAGCATGTGTTGTATTTCTTTATGTTTATTAGAAAATGGCGAGACTCATCTGTTTCATAAGAGAAAAGTTCTTTCAGAGGTTAAATTGGCTCGTCTATTGAAGGAAGGGCTACTTTTCTTCCCGAACAACACATGCCTGCAGCTTCCTCTTTCCATTTAAGAGCACCACAAAATCTGCATTTTTTATTCACCACTTCTATTTTTATAAGCTTGTGGCTTTCGTAATCAAGAGTCTCGTCATACTCAAATGCAGCTTTATCGAATACCCCCACATGTTCCTTGTGAATATTAGATGTTGCTGTTGTGCCCTTTCAACAACAGCGCATTTGAGAGATTCAGCTGCTACAGTGGTTTTTGTATCTCTTTCAGATGCCATGTAAGTTGCCTGCTGAAGACGTCGAGCTTGGGACTGTTTGGGTGTCTCAGAAGCCCGTTGAGATACCATATATTCAGCATTCTGTTGAGATGTCAGATATTCAGTGTTCTGTTGACATTGAGCTTGGGACTGCTTTGGAGTCTCAGCAGCTCTGTGAGCTGCCTCACGTTCCGCCTGTTCAAGCCTTCGTAGTTCGGCTTGTGGAAGCGTTTCGTTAAGACTAGCTACTTTCATAGCTCGAGCTTTATTAGAGCTTTGGGAAAGATTAGACTTATGCTTTCGTGGCATAATTCTTAGTAGGTACTTTTTCTACACTTCCGAAAAATACAGTACGGTAGTTATTATTATTTTTATACTTAAAAAATGCAATACCTGCATATTCAACTAAAATCATAGCGTTAAATGTTTCAAATTTTTATGTTTCTTCCCTTCCCCCTTTTTTTCCTTCTCAATCTTTAAACCTTATTTTTTTCTCTCCCATAATATATTGCAGCTTCCAGGTTTAACTCTTAGTCAACAATTTGAGTATACTTTAAGGTTAATTTCTTGTTTTTTTCCTTTTAGCAAAAATGGTATTTTCAATAAAATTCAATAATTTCTCTCTCCCCCCTTTTCTCTCTCTTTATTTTATTTAGTTATTTTACCATTCTTCCTTTATGTTTCTTTAAAATAAAAATGGAGGAGGAGATCTCTAAAAAAATAACCCTATTTCCCATGTTTTTTTTCTAAACTGAAGAACCAATTAAGAGAAAAAAAATATCAACAGGAAGAATTGGCGTCAACTGAAAATATAATTTAAAAAAAAAAATTTTTTTTTTTTATTACTTTTGTTTCCTGTCTTTCTTTTTTGCAGATGGCAGAATTTTTTCCAACTTACTTGACAATTATCGTTATATTTTGGACACTTCACACAATATCTTTATAAATTATAGCCTATGTGTTATTTTGACGTATAAGCTATATTATTGTAAAGTTACATTAAAATCCATTCCGCTGTTTTTGCGTGAAAGAGTAACAAACATACATGTTTATAGCATTAGTAAGGATTATAGCTACCAGTCAATTAGACAGTATCCACAAAATTATATTTATACTTTATTTTCATGGCTTTCTTATTTGATACAGTGATAGAGCAAATGCACCTATGGGAAGGGGATTTCTGTATTTCACAGAAAAGCACAAGTGAATTGAGAAGGGATGGGGAGTAAAAACATCCACTTGTTATTTTCATGAAACAGCTTCTGATTGTGTTGGGCATTTTCTTTATGTTAGAAATGTTAAGATAAATATATTTAACTCTTTTTTTTTTGTTAAGAACACTTTTGGTGGTTTTAGTTTGCATTTTATGTAATCTGCGGATCATGCCATGTAGAAGCGTTAGTAAAAAATTCTAGTTCAAAACTTGAATCTGAGGTGAAATATTTCATCTCCAGCAGAACATCTTATGAATTAGATGAGCCAACTTTATATGACAGAGAAAAGTTGTTGATACCAGCACAAGGAAGGAGGGGGGGGGGTAATTGCATAACATTCAACAGTGCACAGAAAAAGAGGCACATAATAAATCTAAATCTCGACTGATTGTTCACTCAATGAGTTTGCAGCATTTTTCACCCAGATAATGGCTAAAGACAGATTCCTGGATATTATGAAGTACTTTTACCAGTCTCCAAACTGATTCATTTTGCCCTTGTTCCCAATGTTTAGGATAAATTGTTTTGATATGGTATAAACTGAGTGGAAATAAGTCAATGAACAATTATTTACTTTGAATACTCAATGCCAAATTATTCAGTATATGCCTATATACTATCTGTGTGTGACACACATTAAATTTAAACTTGCTACTTAAGTGCTAAAATTATATGCACGACAAATGATTGAAAATTTTTTCTGAAAATCTTGAAACAATTTTTAAAAGTCCTGTTTAAAACTGAAAAGTAAGATAGCATTCTTTTGTTTTTGTTTCTCACAAGACTTTGTTTAGTTAAGATGTCAAAATGCATACAATTTGAACTTGCTCAATTTGATTTTTGAAATATTAAGATACATGCTTAACTTTTTTAAATGAGTGATCCTGCCTATTAAAAACACTAAAACTCAAACCATAATGAGTCTTTCAACATTTTACTGAACTAATTCTAATCTGAAAAGTAAATGTTCTTTAAATTAATATCTATAAATTAAATATCCTGAAATTGGTAATAATTGCTGAATTATGCATTCCTTACCATATCTCTTGATTTACATGAAATTTTCAGCTTTCATATTAAAAATGCATAATGTTATCTTTAAAACTACTGTACATACCTTATTAGGTATGAGGGAAAAGCTCTGTCATTTTTAAACAGATGCACTTTTATGCACTGTTGATCCTTAGCAAGAATTTGGATCTGACTGAAACCAGTTTAAACAGTTAATTAATATATGACTGATGATTTATACACATTTTTTCGTATTTTAGTCAGTCTTTTTAAACTTGTAAAGCTGTCAACATGAGTGAAGAGAACGTGCACTTAAGACATTATATACTGTATGAATTACCAAATGGGAATAAAGTGATGGAAGTAAAAGAAAAAAATTGTGCAGCATGTTTGAAGAGGTTGCAGTAACAGCTCAAACATGCCAAAGATGGTGTATGAAATTTCGTTCAGGTGATTTTTCTTTGAAAGATGAACCCAAATCAAGAAAGCCATTAGATGTCAATGACAAAGTGCTATGCATATGATCAGGACAAATCCCTCATTAACTTCCACAGAAGTGGGCTTCAAGCTTGAAATTCCACAAACTACTGCTTCGGATCATATTGAAAGTCTTGGGTTTTTGTCCAAACTCTCTGTCTGAGTGCCACACAAAGTGAAAAAAATTAAACGGGCAGTTTCGATATGTCCTTCAAACCTTGCTTGTCACAAAAGGGAACTATTTTTGGACCATTTGGAGACAGAAAATGATAAGTGAATTGTGTATAAAAACTTGGTTAGAAAAAGGGCTTATGTTTACAAATGGGAGACACCAATGTCCACCTCCAAAGCTGGTGTGCATTAGAAGATGGTTATGTTGTGTTGTTGGTGGGACCGCAAGGATATAGTGCACTATGAGTAGCTGAAAGAAAATGAAATGTCAATGCTGATAATTACTATTCACAACTTGATGTTTAGAATAAAGAAGTTCAACATAAACATCCATCTATGGCTATCAGAAAGGGTGTAATTCTTCATCAAGACAATGCTAGAACACATGTGACAAGAAAAATTGCAGAGTTGGGCTGGTAAACTTTATCTCAGCCAGTATATTTTCCTGATATTACACACCATCTGATCAGGTTGCTGCAAAACTTTCTTGATGGAGATGAATATATAAATTATGAGGGTGTTCAAGTATCAGTGGAAGAATACTTTGTCGCCAAAGCAGAGAACTTCTTTTCTAGGGGTTAGATAAACTGCCAAAATGTTGGTGGACAGTTGTAACTAACAAAGGATATTACATTTTTGATTATACTATAAATAAAAGGTAAAAAGAGAGAGAAAAAAAAGCTTTGCTTTTTCTTTAGAGAAAAATGACAGAACTTTCCTTGACACCCAATAGGTAAAATATGCACAATGATATTCCATTATATATACATTATGATAGAAAAATCTATAAATTTCACAAATTCATGTGTTTTAGTCGTTACTGCCAAAACACCCTTAGTAGCTAAACTAGACATTTTCACAGGAGAGAAAATAATTTTTGTTTAATGATTCATACGAATATTATAGAGAAATAAAGAGCCATGAATGGTAAGCATAAATTCATTGATGCATTGCTACAAATCTATTAGTTCTTTAATTTAATTTCATAAAATCATGAATATAAATATATCTTGACTAATTCATATTTTAATTTTCTTTAATACTATAGTTTTTTACCATTAATGAATGCAAATACATTTATAAATGCTGGAATGCACAGTAATTTCTCATCAAAGACATTTAATGCGTACTTAGAAAATTTTGAATCCTGTTTAAGAACATTTTGTGATGTAAAGATTAGCACACTTAAGTCATGCAATATGTTTGTTTTGTTTCCTCTGTTGCATTGGGAACTAAACAGAAAATGACTGGTGATGGATATATGTATGACTTTTAAACTAAGAACAGTGACAAATCAGACAACTAAGCAGTAAACTGTTATCCGAATTCCATAACTAATAGCAAGAATATTAGCCCCAGTCTTTAGATTTTAGAGAAGTTAGGTCTTGTTACTATAATTAAATTGAAATAGGGGGAGATACAGCCAATAATATGAAATTATAAAAAACTAAGCATTCTACAAAAATATCTATTACTTAAATCAAAATTTTTAACAATCATAAGTTTAATTACTTCTGCTTCTTCCATATGCATCCATTGTTGATGGTTACTTCCAGCAACTAAATAGGCAATTAAATCTATAGCAGTTAAGCGTGTTTGTCGTCTTGATGAAACAAAAATCAATGCAGGTTTATCTGGTGAATGAGTCTGAATAGCTGGGAAGGGGAAAAATACATAATTTAAATGATTATGAATATTTTTCATTAATGCAAAAAATACAATCTGGTTTTTTTATACCTTGGTATGTAGGTTTATTCATGAGAGCCATTCGAGGACAATAATGTTTCCCATGATGACCTGAAACATGAATTTCAAGTTGAACAGGTCTTACAGAAGACCTGAAATTGTAGAGACCAACCTTAAAAAACAAAAAAAGAGCTATTTATAAATATATTTCAGCATTTAGATATGAACTTGAAAGTATTAATAGTATTGTAGCATTCAGAAGAATCATAAAGAAGTACTTAACAAGTAAAAATAAATTAAGCAACATTGGAAATAATTTTCATATAATTTAACATACAACTTTATACTCAATTTATATAATTTTTTTAACTCATAAGTGAAATTTATTAAAAAGATTAACGAAACAATTTTTTTTTTTGCAATTAAGGAGGAAAAAATTCCTTTGATTTAGTAGCTAACTAAGTGACAGGAAAAATGCATTGTATTTTTAGATTACACACAAAACTGAAACCTCGACTTATCATGATGAGGACAATAAAAAGAATGAAAATGATGAGATTTTAAGTATTAGTTACTATATATCTATATAACTATTAATTAAAACCATACTTATAGATTCAAATTTTACATATTTTAAAAATGATCATCTAAACAAATGCATAAAAATTATCTTTTAAAATTTGTTAACCCCTTAACTGCCAAGGAAAAGTTACACAATTCGCTCTCCAGTGCCACTTTGTTTTGCACAAACAAGCATTGTTATGCCATGTATTGGAGAAAAAGAAAAGGCATAAATAGTAAATTCTTTTATGAAATAAATAAATTCTTCACAAACACTGTCAAAGTCCTTCTATTGCATTTTAAAGCCTTTGGAATAGCTTCATTGATAGCAGTGCAATGCAAAGAATCATACTTTGTGTTTAATCTTACAGTCCACAGATGGCACACTGCGTATTCCATTGTAATATTCCTTTGATAAATAAACAGTTCATGTTCTAACTCGTTCGTGTGTGGTTGTCCTTTGCTTTCAAGATACTATTTCTTTTCAGACCAATTCAATTATTAAGAAATTAGTAATTTATTCCAGGTGTAGCAAGAGATGGTGTTTCAAATCGAGTTAAATAACAACAAGTCAGGTAAGAAAATTTCAAACCATTTCTTATTCCACTATTTTGGTCCGTCGAGCCGGAGTTTTGAATTAGAATGTTTCACAAATGAACTCCGGCTACGGTAGGACCAAAATGGTGGAATAAGAAATGGTTCGAAATTTTCTTACCTGACTTGTTATTTAACTCGATTTGAAATGCTATCTCTTGCTGCACCCGGAATAAATTACTAATTTCTTAATAATTGAATTGGTTTGAAAAGAAATAGTATCTTGAAAGCAAAGGACGGCCACACACGAACGAGTTAGAACATGAACTGTTTATTTACGCAAAGGAATATTACAATGGAATGCACAGTGCGCCATCTGTGGACTGTAAGATTAAACACTTTGGAAAGGTGTATATATGTTAGAGGCAGTTAACATACTAGCTGAGTGAAGTGAATATATATGCTCAAGGCAGTTAAGGAGTTAATATATATATATATATATATACTTCTCCATACATCTTTGATTCCCAACCAATGACCAATATCACATGCATTTGCCAAAGCTGTAGATAATCCAATAACTCTTAGATTTCTTTGGGTATGAGAAGAAATGAAGTTAGTACGAGATACAATAACTTCCAAAACAGGACCTCGGTCTTCCCCTAAAAACAAATGCGGAATTATATTCCTCATTGACTATTAAAAATTAAACATGAAAAATTAAAGATTAATATAAAAAACAAATTGCATTCACTGTTTTGTATTGACTAAGAAAAATAATATCAAATAATTCACATAAAATTGTCATTATTTTATAGAAATATTTCTTCTTTTTATTTTCAAAGAATTCGAGTTTTCTAGAGGTGAGGGAGATCATTAGCTAATTTTACAGTCTGGGTTTCCAACCCTTGTGTTACTCTCTAACATGTTTTTAATATCACTGCAGTGATAGCAAAGTTTTACTATCGAGTTACTACATAGCATACTCAGTAAATAAACTTTTGCAGTTACACTTCACAGATTATTTTCTAAATTTCAAATCCAGTCTTTAAAAAAAAACTATTTTTTAATGATTTTTCATCATCAATATTTAACCAGAATGTTAATTTACTTTTAACAATGACTACTTTATGTGTAAATACAAATAAAAAAAAAAAAACGTTTTTTATTGAAATACAGACTAGCTTAATATGTAGTATAAGATTAACTTTCATCAAAACAATATAGATCTTAAATAAATTTGATTACATATTTAAAAAAATTGCCTCATCTATGTATTGTTTTTCTAGTATATTGAAACAGAACATTAAACTATCAAAACTTTAGAGAAATGCTCAAAATTTTATAGAGAACATTTTTATATTTGACAAACCTAGTAAATGTATTTCATCAATAACAATGAGAGCTACAGCCTTGACATAACTTCTTGTTTGCCAACTTCTGCTGACACCATCCCATTTCTCAGGTGTAGTAACAATTATGTCTGCTCTTCCAATAGCAGCAGCATCAGGAGTAACATCTCCAGTTAACTCTTCCACTCTAGAAATGTAGTTAAATTATGCATCATCAGTATTATGACTCAAATTAATTTATAAATAATTATGGTGATTCTCTTTTGGTGTAAGAGCTATATCTATTACAAACTTAAAAACTAAAAAATGCAATAATACTTATTTCTTTAATAATTTTAAAAAAAATAATTCTAAGGCAAATAAAATATGACTTAAATTAAATCACATACATAATATTTCAAAATGGATATATTGTAGAACACAAGTAGGAAAATATATTAATTAAAATTCATAATACATTTAAACTAGATTCTGATTTTAACCAGAATTCTTTTCTAATACATTTATAAATTTAAAAAAAAAAAATTCAAAACTTAGCATATGAGTAACTTAAATGTTTGGTAGTATCTTGAAAATACGTTTAGTTGAATTAATCCTAATTAAATGCTTAAAATTTTATAAAGAAAACACACATATGCAATATCTGTAATTTATAATTTTACTCAAATCCTGAGGAAATGCAACTAACTTCTTTCCTAGGTTCTGTTGCAATCTAACTTTCCAATCTTCAATTCTTTCTCGAACTAGAGCTTTCAAGGGAGCAATATAAACTACCTGAAGAGGAAAGTAAATAAAAATTATACATATATGCAATAACTTAATGTTTACTTAAGATTTTCTAATCTTGTGTAATTTTTTGTCTAAATCATAATTTCAAATACCCCATTTTGAAACGTGTCTCATTCATCTTGCATTAAAGGATTAGATCTTGAATTTTGGACAGATTTATAAATATGATTCCTAATTAAAAAAAATCATTTCATACATGTGCTTTAAGGAGTGGTGGAAACTTCCCTCTAAAATACTGATGTGACTTCTAAAAATAACTAATATTTCCCATTAATTGAACATGTAATCATATATTTTAAATTACATTTTTCTGTTTTCCCTCATATATTTAAATGTAGAAAAAAAGAATTCATCTTCCTGCTTGCCCGGCACTTTAGCATACAGCATGCACAATTTTCTTTTCTGATGTCAAAGTTAATAAAATAAACTATGATGTGATCAATATCAAAAAGCTTTTTTTGCGGCCACAACTATAAATTCAAAAAATGAATATTATATTATAACATTACATATACATATATATGTTTCTAAGAATCTAATTTCTTTCTTTTTTGGCCTTGTAGGCAGTACAACTTTGTCACTTATTATTTTATTTTACTATATATAACAGTCAAGACTCTGATTTAATTAATTCATTAGGACCAAACATTTTATTCATTAATTCAGGGTTATTCGTAATATTAGGATGCAAAACATGCAATTTTTTTTGCACTTACCTTTTGGAAATTCTATATTAAGCAATTACATACAAAATATCCTTAGTTAGAAATAACACACTTTTTATTCAGCAGCTAATATTACTGTTAGCAAATTTTTAAAAATTAGTGAAATTTTTTTACAATACTAAATAATAGTAGTTTAACAATTTTTTTATTCCTGACTTGGAAAAAAGTTCTTTGATTTTATGCAGAAAAGAAGATATTGCATCATCTACATCCTGCTGCAAGAGGAATGTTTTCATAGTTTCTAAACAATGCATAACATTAGAAAAAGTAACAGTTTTTATAGGTTTCATTATCAATTTCTGCATTAGAATGGCTATTCACTGGTTCTGAGAAATTAACAATTTCCTCAACTTCAGGTGCACAGAATTTTCTGCAAAACTATGAATATAATAAACCTCACTTCTCTAAAGAAAAAGAACAAATGGTAAAGAAATATACCCTGTGTTGTGGAGTGAGATGAGATAAAAGAACTTTATGTCCTATTCAAAATTTTTGTGATAGGTGACTCATGACTAATCTACACCTGTAAAGTTTAATAATGGACCACAGTTTTTCCCATTGAAATTTGCTGCTTACAAAAAAAGTTTTTCTGTTCTGAACAAAAAGCATATGCTCATTTGAAAAGAAATCCATTTTTCTTCTGTTCCAAACGTAATAAATTTTTTTTTTAGCAGATTAAATAATTCATTAATTTAGAATTTATAATTCATTCAATAGGGGCTTTTGCCTTCATTTTAATTGGAGGGGGGAACAAAAATTTGGCAAATGGCAAAATTCATTAAATAGGGGTTTGGTAAATTAGGGACCAACTGCACTAATAATCCACTGATATTAATTCTGTCATTATTTCTCAGCTCAAGTTTAAAAATTATCTTTTAATTTATTTTTTAATATATGTTTCAAAAATTTAAAAGCTTTAAGTTAATCTGTAATTGCTGTTAACAGTATCACTGATTCTGCACTTTTTTTATTCTGAAAATGAAATGTGGAAATAAAATGTAATTTAGCTAAATCATCAACTGAAATTCAAAAATTAGGAATTATTTTTATCTCATTTTTGTACAATCAGTCTCATAGACTACAACACAGTACTTACACGATAAAAACCATAAAACCTAAAATTATGTATAATTGAACTATTTTTATGAAACTTCAACAAATGGACTAAAGACTTCCTATAAACTTGCCTTTGAATTTGGATATTCATTAAATACACGAAGAATTGCAATTTCAGCTGCTATGGTCTTTCCTGAACCAGTGGGAGCACCAAGTAAAACATTATGATCAGTATGATATAAAGTATGGAAAATCTGTGTCTGAATAGGGTTGAAGTAGTCAAACTTATATAAGTTTTCGTACTTTGAATTCTTCAGAGCAGTAGTAGGTAAAGGAACAAGTTGCAACAAATCTGAAATAAGCAATGAATAGCAGAATTAAGATATTTTTTGGCACATATATTTTATGTGCTATAATAATTGCAAAAAAGAAATATTTTCAAGTTATGAAAACAATATATAAAAGAAGAAAATAAAAGTTCTCTATTTAGTGATATTAAAATTAAAATGGTGGTACACAGTAATGTCAAATAGCACTAAAAATTACACAAAATAATTTTCTTTTCACATTTGGGAAAGATTAACAGAATGTTTTAAATAAATAAATGTAAGAATTATACCTTTCTTAATTTACTATTTATTAATATTCACATAAACAAATTAGCAAATGCAAAGAATTTATAAATTCATAATTACTTAAGGTATTCTAAGCCCCAATGGCACTCAATTTTTTTTTCTCAACATCTCTTGGCTGATAATAATCTAGATCTAATGGACTTTCAAGACAAGATTATTTCAGTTCTATATTAAATGTTGGATTAAAAAATTCAAATAAAGTAAGAGCTCATAACTGAAAGTTTTAAAAAATATCAGTTACTGTTTCATTAACCCTTTGACGGTTGTTAGGGAAATGAGCAGTTTTCGTTTACTTAATTCATGCAGTATTACGAGTAAACAGTAGTCGAAAGTGGCAGCAGTTTTCTCCCGCCGTTCTTCCGAAAATATCACCCTTCTCTGGCAATGCTGTAGATAGCTTGCCTCACATGCTTTAAAAATTTCTTAAAGTATTTGTGGTACATAAATAACGGTTTTTACGTACTTTAAAATAAAATATTAAGTTCAAAGGACTAAATAAATACAACTACAACTCGAATTCATGAGGTTAGAAAAACTAGGAGTTTCAATTAACTTTCTTTTTGACCAATACATTCTTACAGTTGGTCTCATAATTATTCCTTGGAAAATTAATGTTGCAAAAAGTACTCTCAATTCATTTGCATTAGTTTCACTCCAATGATGTGAGTTTGGGAATGTTCTTTGCTCTTAAATTTACAGCAGCAAAAATTTTGGTTTCAGTAGCAATATGATTTACAATCTCATTAGTAAAAAAAGCTTGAAGTACTCTAGTGCAGTGATCCGCAACCCCCGATCCGCGGGCCGGTACCGGTCCATGGATCAAATGGTGCTGGGCCGCCTAAAGAACATTAAACTATTGCCATTTTATATAAAATGGTGAATTTCTCTCGGATTTGCGCAACTTTCCACAGAAATCACTTTATATTCCACGTTAAATCACTTTTATTCATTTTTGGTGTAACTACATTTTATTCTGAAGGCATAATTAAAGGTAACTAAATTAAAATTGCTAAATCAAAACAATCTAAAATATAAACAATCAACATGTCCCACCCTTAGCAGGCCGCAGTAAATTATCAAACGTTGACCAGTCTACAGCGATAAAAAGGTTGCGGAGCACTGCTCTAGTGGATCAGAAATATTTGTCCCACAAGCTTTCATGAACACATCTCCAGTAAAACTAAATCAGCTAGGAGCGTGAGAAATTGAATCAATTTTACACCACTGTCGAACACTCAAAAAATCTTCTACATCACTTTAATCATCTTCTGAGCTTGATATACTGTGTAAAAAGTCTTCATCTAACTCAAAACTTGATAAACTTTCTGTATCAAAATCATAATCATCATCATAATTATCTAACTTTCGCTTTTGAGCCATTTTACTTTATGAACACCCTAAAAAACGTGCCAAAATACACTTAAAAAGAACAAGGTAAAAAAAAATCCCTCTTCTTTATGAAAAGAAATTCATATGGAGCATGCCATCTGAAGACAGTAAAACTAACTAAATTTCGCGAGTAGGATTTGTTCGTAACATAATCAATGCAGAATAATGATGGTGAACAAGCTCAGCTTGTCAGCAAGCATTGGGAAAAAATTTCATTACGCAATTAGTGCTTGTTTCTAACCATTTCAATCGAAATCTTGTTCCTGAGCGGAACTAATTTGCGCGCATTATGAAGCACGATTCGATTGCGAGCTGAACTCGTTCATACCATCAAAGGCTTAAAAGCAGCATTTCTTGTTTTAGAAGAAAAAGATCCTAACAGGTAACCCTCCAAGCGGTCTGCACGTAAAATTCCGCCATTCCAGAGATGTTTTTTCTGCCTTCAAGCAAGATTCCCAAAAGCGTCCGAGCCGCATTCTTAAAAATACGGCTCAACTGCTTTTGAGAACCCCACCTGAAAGCAAAAAAATATGTGCAGTGCATTTTTGAAGCATCTCCAGAATGGCAAGACATCAAGTGCAGACCGCTTAGAGGGTTAAATTGCTTAAGAATTGTTTTTAATTTACCAAAACACATCATACTAGTTTCAATCAGTAAAATAATCATTGTGCTTTGTAGAAATTAACACAATTTTATTTTAATTTGTTTTGCTTGAAGTTGATATAAATAATAGTGAAAATAAAATTGATATAAACAGGAATTCTAATAATTCCTTACTGGAAGAAAATATGATTATAAAGATCAATTTTATTTTGGACAACAATAATAAAAGAGCAAATCATATTCCAGGAGGAAAAAAGATGTAAATATTTGTAAATGTTAAATAAATTGCAAATGCTATGTGAGTAAGTTTAATAGATAGTGATTTTACTTTGAATGTGGAATTTTAAAATATTTTTTCATCAATAATTAATATATTATTGTGTAAAACTAAATAATAGAAAAATTTCATTAGCAAAAGTAAGAACTTTAGAAGCTTACCAGTGTGAGGCTGTCTATATTGAGGCAGAATCACATCTTGAAAATAAATTGAAAATTCTCGGTCAGAGCCTAACCAGCGGTCAGAAACAGCTCGTATTAAATACTGACTTGGTCTCTCATCTTTTCGAAGAGGAATTGTAAAAACTAAAGACTGCACCTCTTTATGAATCACCTAGGAAAAATGAGTTTTTTTCATTGTCTTTCCATAAAAAAACAACCCCTTTTTGAAAATTTATTGTAACAAAGATAATGCAAATATTCAGTGATTTTGCATTAATAACTCATATAATTTGTTTTTCTTCTAAATAAGTGCTAATATAATGAAAATTATATAAAGATTTTTAATTTTAAGAAATATTACTTTTTCTTTTACTATAAATTAAATTATAGATTACTTAAAATGAAAATTCACTTTCAATTAGTATTTAAATAGATTTCACTAATATACCTGCTTTTTAGGAAGGAGAAAGTACTCAAAATGGTATATATGATCACTATCTGGATCAGCAATCCATATCCAAAATGTTTCAGAACCACTCCCATGATGTTTATCTGACCATTTGAAATCAGGTTTAACAGATAGAGTTATTCTTAAAATACTGTCAGTTATTGGTTGCACTGTAGATTCAATATCCAAATTTGGAATTCGTTTTAAACAATCTTTAATTATATGGCGCTCCTTGTAACAATGAAGTGTCTGACCTAAAGTGAAAATATGAAACAGAAAGATAAGTTTATTTAAGTCAAGAGTAATTTAGCATTCATGATGAATACATATCAAATTATGATTCATTTATTAGATATTAAATTAGAATTGAATATTAAATGGAAAATAATCAAGATTTTACATGAAGCTCAGATGATTGACATACCATTTCTCAATACCAAGTCATAAAAAAATTTAGGTAAAGAAAAAGACTGCAAGCAATAAAAATGAATTTCTAATGGATGTTTTTATGGTCTTGAACTAATCAAGTCAGATACACAAAAAGTAACTTATCAGCAGGATGTCAACATTCAATAATATACAATGGTTAAGAGTTTCATCTTTCTCAAGTTTTAGGCAAACATACACATAAAATTGGTCATAAGTCACAAAGGTTTTATAGTGAGGTAATGACTAATACACACATATCAAAGTTTCACCCTCGCATAACGTAAACAGAAAAGAAGTTTAATATATAATCAGATACTTAATTTATTTAAAGCAAAATCTTCTTTAATTTTTTTACTAAAAACTTTAAGATTCATTAAAAATTTTATCACAAAATATTTCTATTAAAATATTTTACAGTATTGATGTTTGAAAAAATATTCATTTCAATGTAGAAAGTATACAATCATTTCAGGTTAGCATAATTTAAAGATACAAGTTTATAGGTCAATGAAATAAAATAAGAATATTTTTTTTATCATTATAAGTCAAAAATCATTGCTTCATAAAAAAAAATGTTCCATTTGAAAAATTCAATAGAAACAAATATTTATCATATCTTAAAGAAAATAATCAATGCAACAAAAAATTATATGGATGCAAATACGGGTCATTGTACAAAATGTTTGTTTTTTTTACTTACTAAAATAATTAATTTTTTAAATCAAATTGTACATTATCTTTTAAAAAATTGCCCAAATGAATTTTGATAAACAAAAGTATTGAGCAGGTTAAAAAGCAGAGGTCATCTGGTATAGTGGTTAGTGACACTGACTGCTGTACCGTAGGGCCTGGGTTTGAATCCTGAAGAAGGCATTGGTGTTTGTAAATGTATAGTACTTTTGAGGCATAGAGGTACTCTAAATAGCTGTTGAGCCACAAGTCCTCTCGTGAAGTTGGTGGAAGGCACCTGACCACCTCCAGGGTGTTCTCCTTCAAAATTGGGGTGGAACCTAGCCCAAACATACTGTCCCCTACATGGTGCTCAAAACTACAGCTAACAACAGGCATACATCTAGCTTGTTGCCAAGATGAATTTTGTGGGCCTCAATCTGAGTCTGTCAAAAAGGTGGTATTAGCAGCAACAACAAAAGCAGAGGTATGACAATGCATTTTTTTAAAACTTGGATAAAATCTCAATGTTTTAAATTTTTGAGTTCTTTTAGGACACTACTTCTGTATGTAAAATAATACAGCTTGTTAAAATAAATTTTCCAAGCTAATTAACCACTTTCAGTATGAACAGAATTGATTTTCCAGATTAATGTGAATATGCAATTCTTTAAAACTTTTTCCCTATACTTTTAGTTAATGTTCGGAAATGAATTCCCCAATTTCTTGAATTCTAATGATTGATTAGTAGTTCTTGATACTGAAGATTATTTAATAAATGAAGAACAGCTGTAATTCTCATGAAATGATATTTTGTTTGAACAGAAGTTATCATTTATTAGAGGATTTACAATATTTAGTGCTAAAAAAGATAGTTTGAGTATGACAAAAAACTATCCCAAATCCAAGGTTTAAAAAAATGTTCACATATTTTCAGGAGCTTGATAACAGATAAGATTTGATTACATTAAGAAATACTATTGGGTTGGCAAGGGAGTAATTTCAGTTCAGTGTAAAATTTTTCTGCACAAAAAAAAAACCCACCCTGTAATTTGTCAAACATTTTTCATTCTGTTCAATTGCCTGTTGCCATTTTTCTGATAACTTCCTTCTCATTGACTTTCTGGTCTTTATCAGCAAAATTCAAAATAAATGGTGATTAGATGGTGCAAGGTTGGGGCTATATGGAGGATATGACATCACCTCCCAACAAATTTCCAATAATTTCGTACAGTTTGCTAAAGCTTATGTTGAAGATGCATCAAGTTTGGACCATAATCTTTTTCGATTACTGTTATTGTAGACAATCCATTCTTCATCCTTGACCTTTCTCTATAGGATTATCATTTATATCGAAGTTAACGAAACTTTTTCAGTAATAATGATGACTTCAAAATGCATTTGGTTGAGTTTTTTCCCCTAAGGACTACAAACTCAATCAGCTCGAATCATGAAGTTGCCAGAAAAATGGCAACAGGTATAATCAAACAGAAGAGAAGATATTTGACTGATTAAAGATTATTTTTAGTAAAGAAAAATTTTACACTAAAAAATCAAAATTACTTTCTTGCCAACCCATTTATAAAATTATTAAATTTATGTTAATATTGCATAAAAATAAACCTAAAATATAAATTGAAAAAGAGCTAAATATGTACCAATTTCATCAGCATCCATGTCTAGTAATACATCTACATGCTTTCTAGATCTGTCAATTTTACTTAAAGCATCACGACTTAATTCTGGGAATTGATGAAGAGGACTGTAATAAGAAGGAGGATTTGAACTCCACATTTGCTTTTCTAACATCTTGGAGACTCTCAAGAAGGAAGCAGTAAGCATAGCCCAATTTTTACGAAGACTAACTTCGAACAAAGCACGAACTATACGAGTAGCATTCTGAAAAAAAAAGGCATTAAGTGGAGAAAAATGACTTTTTAAATACAAGAATGCATTTTAATTTTAAAAAAAATTAAGTCAGTAGCAAAATAGTATAAACAGTAAAAATATCACTCATTTTGTGAGTTCCATAGAAATCTCAATTAAAATGGATAATTTAATATGCTAATCATGTCATTTTAAATGTATTTAAAGAAATCTTAATATCTAAAAAATTTACAGAATGTAATAATCGGCTTTCATATATTAGAATTCCTATGGAAGGTGAAGGAAAGTATTAAAGCTTTTGAATGAATTAAAAATTAATATCACAAGCACTCAATTTAAACACAATATAGTCTTCATGACTTATAAGTCACAATTTTTCTACATTTTCCTTAGTTAAAACCTAACACAAATCGAAATTGACTAATTATTCGGCTTAATTTACAAAATGCAATTTTTTTCCAACTCCTTTTTAGAAAGGTTTAAGTATTGAACTTCCAGTACACATTTTAATAACATTGTGTAAGTGAGTGTTGATTTTTATGGCGCAAGAGCCAAATTTGGCTATACTTTGTTTAAGAGGCGGCAGACCTCAAACAGCTTTGAATAATCTTCTAGCAAAGGAAGTAACCCCTTTAGACCCTGTTTGAAAAGAGTTGAAGGTATGACCAAACATTCTCTTTTTTGAATTCATAATCCTCCTTCATAGTATGATAGTGATGAGAGACTACAGTGAAAATTGAGTGGCAGAATCTTAAGCAGATCATCATCAATACATCTAAAAAGACAATTCCAGTGATGCAAGGAAAAAAAACTAACCTTTGGTTTGACGAGGAGTGTAATGATATTACAAAGAAGAATGAGGCATATAAAATTATGATCCAGAAACACAACACAAGAGCTGCAGAGGAAAGGTACAAAGAACAGAGGAAAAAAGAACCCATCAGAAAAAAAAGCGAGAGTATATGGAAGATCTACTATGAGATATTGAAAATTTAAAAACCTAAAAGGAGGCCAGAAAATTCTATCAACTTGTAAATAATGTTAGAGCTGATTTTAATCCCTGAACTACCACCTGCAGGAAGAAAAACAGAGATCTTCCATGAGACCTGGAAGAAGTTTTGGTTTATAGGTGTGAGCATTTCGTGGAACTATAACTGGGTAAAGATAAAATGGAAGATCTAACCACTTGTAGCATGCTGCCAACCATGAATTCTGACAGTAAGGACTTGGAGCATAATACACCAACTAGGTATGAAGCAGAAGTAGCAATTAGGAAGCTAAACAATAGGTTGGCTGGACCCAATAGCATCAAAGCTGAACTCTTTAAAATTAATGAAAAGAGTCTAAACAAGGTAATCCTTGTTCTGATTTGCAGTATTTGAAAATAGGAACAAATGCCCACTGAGTGCGAAGGATTTGTATGTCCTATTTACAAGAAAGATGACAAGTTAGAATTTGGTAATTACAGGGGAATTTCTTTACTTAATACCACTTACAAGATCTTTTCCATTACTTTATTCAACCAGTTAGAAACCTACACCACCAAACTACCAGTGCAGATTCCAGAGAAGAAAAAAAAAATGGACTGATCAAGTACACACTATTAGGCAGATATTGGAAAAAATCAAGGAGTATAATACTGACACCTACCATCTTTTTATTGATCTCCACAAAGAGTTTCTTGTAGAAAAAAAATTTTGTTAAATCTCTCAGTACCATTTTTTACTGAAAAAGGTCTTTGACAGGAAGACTCCCTTTCTTGCTTACTGTTTAACATTGCTTTGGAAACACATGTGGTACTATTTTACAAAGAACTGTTCAACTTCTTGACTTTGCTGATGATAACCATTAAAAAAAGCTCTGTTATTGATGCTTTTGTAGTGCAGCAAAGGAGACGGGACGTTATTAATACAGGCAAATTTTTTTTTTTATTTCAACTAATAAATCTCCAGATTTGTCTCCTTTGAAGATAGGTAACTATACTTTTAAAACTGTAAAACAGTTTACTTATACTTAGGAACTCTGATCTCATGTAGCAACGATATGGAAATTGAAATAAACAATATAACTTGTTTGGCTAATAGAAGTTCTCATGGCCAGAGAAACCAATTCAAGTCTAAGTTTATTTCTATAAGCCCCAAGTTAAGCATATATAAAACTTTAATCAGGCCTATTGTTCTATATGGAAGTGAATGTTGGACCCTCAATAAAGCAGAGAAAGAAAAGTTGTTCATTTTTGGAGAACAATGAATGAAATTATTTACAATAATGAAATTTACAGGAGAAATATGACAAATATAGCAGAATTGACATTGTGAGAACTATAAAAGCATCACGTATTAGGTGGCTGGGCCATCTGTACAGATAAGTTCATGCTTTTCCTACCAAAAAAGTAACTTTTTTGAAAATTGAAGGGACCAGATGTAGAGAATGACCACCTACATGATGGTTAGACAATGCTGAAAAAGACCTCAAACAAATGGGAATCAATTGATGGAAGGCTATTGTGATTGATAGGGTCAACTGGAGGAGGATCAGCGAGTCAGCCTTAGCCTACAAAAGGCTGTTGAGCTTATGAAGAAGAATCCTCCTTCATTTACGAGAGTAGAAAGAGAACTCAGTAGAAAATTTATTCCAATCTTATTCACTTTTTATTTCCCTTTCTCACTTTCAGTTTGATACTGTTTTATCACATTTATAAAAACTATAATGAAGCGTATTATGATATTTTCGTAACATTACGCTACATTATTATTTACATTAGTAATTTATGTTTAGTGTAGTTTCATATACTTGAGAGCATGATCATATTTTCTTAAGTACGTTTATTAACAGAAGTCTGCTGTAATGTAACTAAATCAAAGACTTAAACTGAACTAAGTAGTGCAACAGCCCATGGCAGGCCAAGGCCTACTGTGCCTATCTCAGTTTTCGTGCACAAGCAGACATTTTGGTCAGGTGGTCAGTCCAATGGGTTTTATTTCAAAGCAAGTTTGGTACTTATTTACCGACCCACTGAAAGGATGAAAGGCTGAGTCGACCTTGCCCAGCCCGGGGTTGAACCCTGGATCTGTGGCATGGAAGTGTGATACATTACCATACAGCCACTAGGCTTCCAATTTTAATATAATAAATATTAATAATTGAAACTGAATTTGATGTGCTTTAAAGATTTTGTTATTTAACAAAGTAGAAAGGAATATGTTCTCTCTCACTAGAAAAAAAACTCATACCCCAGTAAGTAATTATGCGATAAAATAACCTGTGAGGAAAGAGAAACAATTCTATTAATATAAAGATAAAATATATTCATATAATTTGGGTGATCTTAGATTTTTTAAAGTTACCTGCATAACATAAGCTTGATCAGATATGAGAGAAAAACCATCAATTTGAAGTCTTGTTAAAGCTGCTTGCAGCAAGATATTAACTTTTCCCTCAGTATTCTCACATCCCAATGGAACATTAAGATAACATTCATGAAGAAGATGGTCTAGTTCTACAAATTCATCATCTCTTACCTAGAAATATTGAGTGAGAAAAGGATTAAATTGCAAAAAAAAAAACTCTTAATACTTTAAAAAAATATTACCAAATAAATGAGGATAGACCCTTTTGTATCTTATCCTTTAAATCAGAGGTGTCAAAATCATAGGCTTGGCCAAACTCATTACTT
>BMAV01009764.1:237984-250057 GCA_019973955.1 Trichonephila inaurata madagascariensis
GAGAAACTTCTTCATGAGTCAAAATAGATGGAAGTAGGAGGGTGTCAAGTCAGAGCTGTATGGTGGGAGCTCAAAATTTTAACTGTATTCTATGTAATTCTTCACAAAGTGTGCCACACATGCAGACACAAATGTCGTGCAGCAGTCGAATGTGTTGACATGCACTATGTGAATGGCTTTTAGCAGTTTCAATAGCGTTACAGAAATTACAATACTCCTATGGAACAGGCACTCTGCCAAAACACATCTTTTATGTTCCAGAGGATAATGAGCATCAATTTACGAGTGGAAGGCAAAACTTTTCTTTTGGCTAAGGGATGAATGCTACTAAATCATTCTTAAAATATGTCAAAATATTCCTTTATTTCATTTAATACCATTTGATGATTTATCTTGTATAACTTTGTTAATTTAATCAAAAACTGAACAAGCTGAAGGTCTGGAAAACATCAGTACTAGGAATCCTGAGAGAGAGATCTAGCATTGTGCCTCTAGTTCCTTTTTCAGTAAATTCCATTTTTACGAATTATTTTTTTACTTAAAAATTGATGTGTGCATTACTTATTGAGACACTACCATAATATTAATGCAAAAAATATTTATAGGTGATTAGAATATATTAATATTTGATAAAATTGTAAAAGGGGAGAAAAATAGTAGCTATAAATACAACAATAAAACAGTGAAGTAAATGCATAATTTTTAAAAATTAATAAACATTATTCACCTGTGTTTGCATTATCTCAGTTTTGGTTAATTGCATATCACCAGTAAGTTCTTTCACTTGAATATTTAAACATTTTAAACGAGACCCGAAATTCCTGACCATTTCTGCAGCTAAAGCTTTCATGGGAGCTACATAAACAATCTAAAAATACACAAATAGAAATATTTGTTAATTACAAGAAAAAGTTCAACTGTTTTCTTTTAGAAAAATAAATAAAAAAAAAAAACAGTCTATTATAGCTTATAAAAGGTGTTAAAAAAATGATAAAAAATCTTATTGGAAATGAGATATTTATAGTGAATTTGATTTTCAAGCTTTGCATTAATATTTCGACATTAATCTATCTTCCAGAGAAATTCCTCGAATAATTATCAAACTGTAATTTTAGAATGGAAACAGATAATAGAATAAAGTTTTCACTAAGTAAATATTTTATTTGTGCAACTGATTATTATAGTATACTTAACACATTTCCTTTTCTTTTTAACAAAGTATATTTTTAAAACAAACTTTTTATTCATATAATTAAAAACATGAAAATACACAAGGAAATTTAAAATAAAAGAAACACTCAAACAGTTATAATCAATATTTATCATAAAGATGCCATCAAACTTTGTAAAAGAGTTGCAATATAATTTTTTACCTCAAATTAGCATTTCACTACACATCTACTTCTTAAGAAATTAACTTACAAGGGGAGGGGACAAATAAGGAAATTTATTTGAGGACAAGATTTTGTGTAACAGTAGTACTGCTATAGGGTATTCAAACACCAATGTGATTCTACCGAATGGCCAGTCAATTGCGAGAAAATAGCCTTCGAAACTCATACTTAGCTTATATACAAGTTATTTTCTCCCTGATATAACATCGCCGTGGCATGATTGTCAGCGTATCGGAGTACCATGCAATGGATCAGGGTTCGATTTGCGCAAGCGGCCAACTTCCTGTTCTTACTTTTTTTCTCCAATTTATTTTATTATTTATTTTCAGTATTAAATAACTTTATTTTTCAAAAAAGACTGATTGGTTTTTAAATGATGTTCTATATAATTAGAGTAACTATTTTACTTTTTTAAAACACAAAAACAACTAATATATGGTATAACTACAATTACTTCTGTCATTAAAATCAAATTAATTGCATTTTTTAAATTATTCCTAATACCTAAATGGCCATAAAATTTTACTTTCATTTTTAACAAATCAATTTTGATCAAGAGAAAGGCAGCTGTTTTTAAAGAGCAGGTGTTATTCTTTCAAGAACAAAGAATTCTTTTAAAAACAAAGAATATTCCAATAAAAAGAGAAATCAGTAGGATAACAGATTTTGGCTACTACACTATTGCTTAAAATTTTTTGCTATTCTTACCCCTGTTTTTACAATATAATCTTGTTGCTTAAAAAGCATTGTTCTTGAGCAAGGGTGCACAACCCAAATCGGTTGGTGGGCCAAGTAAAAATTTACTAAACTGAGGTGGGCCGCACATATCAAAATATTTTATTACCTTACAATTAATGTGACACTTGTTTTTGTATTTTACTTCAGATTTTTTTTAATATCAATGGATAATTTAGTTGACGCACATCGTAGTTGATTGGTCATGTTTTCATCGAGCAACCTGCTGCGATACTTTGTTTTTACCAGGTTTAATTTGGAAAAAAATGACTCACAGTGATAAGTAGTTCCAAATGCTGATATAATGCGCATAGCCAATCGTTTTAAATTTGGAAATTTATCTTCGAGGATATATTTTTGATACTGTTCAATCTTATTCCTTTTGCACAGGCTTTTTAGCTCGATGCTTGATAGTAATTCTATTAGCTCCATTTGTAAATTTGGAGGCGCTGATTTCACCTCTATATTAAATGGAGCTAAAAATATTGCAAACATTTCCTCAAACTTTTGTATGTAGGAGATTCTGGTGTTGAATTCTTCAAATAATTTTCTGATTTCCGTAGAATATTTGAAGAGGTTTTCATGGTCACTTTTATAGTCATTTAACAATGGGAAATGAATCAAATTGTTTGACCGCAATTGATTTTCATAAAGCTGCAGCTTTGCTACAAAGGCTTTTATATCTTGATAACAATCAGTAATCAACTTATTTTCACCTTGTTTATATCTTGATAACAATCAGTAATCAACTTATTTTCACCTTGTTACTTCTGGTTTAGCTCATTCAGTTTTATTGTTATATCTGTTAGAAAACATAAATCTAGAAGCCATTGGTCATCCGAAAGTTCACTTATATTATGACCACTATTGTTCATGAAAGTTTTAATTTCTTCCCTTAATTTCCAAAATCGTAATAAGCAGTTTCTGCGACTTAACCACCGAATTTTGGTGTAATAAATGATATCACCGTATTCAGATTCCAGTTCCTTAAAATATTCTTGAAACTGACGATGCTTCAATGGATTGTTTTTAATTGAATTTTAATTACCTTGGACAACAACTTTCATCACATGTGACATAGTTAACACTTGTGCACATAGATTCTCGAGGTGCAAAAAACAATGACAAATTAGCATTTCAAAATCATTCAAACTGTTTCCTAAAGCTTTTGTGTGATCGAAAATTAATGAAACAGTGCCAACATTTTTTCCAACCATTGAAGGGGCTCCATCTGTTGCAATGCCTACAAGATTTTTCAGATCTATCTGATGACCTTGCGCGCAATTTATGACAGCATCCTTAATATCTCTTCCGGTAGTAGTACCTTTCAAACTCACAAGTTCGAGTAGTTCTTCAGTAATATTCATTTGACTATCGACACCTCTAATAAAAATAGCAAGTCGAGCAGTATCATTTATATCTGACGCTTCATCCAAAGCCAGTGAAAAATATACGAAGCTAGTTGTAATTGTGTTCAGCGATGCACAAATCTCACGTGAAATGTTTTCTATTCTTCTTTCTACAGTTTGATGTGACAGACTAATTTCAGTAAAGAGATCCAGTTTTTCTGGACAAATTTCTTCAATTATGGCAATTAGACAGTCTTTGATATAGTTACCGTCTGTAAAAGGCTTCATATTTTTAGCAATGATGTGGGATACTCGAAAGCTAGCACTGACAATACCATTTGATTGGGCAGTTTGCTTATGAAATATGTATTGTTGAGATGTCAAATTGTTCTTCAAAGATTGTAACTTAGCTTTCCGTTCGCCAACAATTAGTTTATCAATTTCTCCATGTTTTTGTTCATAGTGTCTTTTAAGGTTGTATGGTTTTAAAATTGAAATTGAATGATGACAAATCAAACACACAGCATTGTCTTTTACATGAATAAAAAAAGTATAAATTTTCCCATTCACTTCGAAACTGTCTATTTTCATCTTCAAGTTTCCTTTTCTTCTTTTCAATTTTTCTTTCAGCCATGTCGAATGAATATATAATAGAAATTTATTCAATAAGTATTGATATGAACAAAAAACAGCAAGTTTACCTTTTACTGGATCACAATCACAACAAAGTTGAAAGTCGACCGATTGCACTTGTTGGTGGAAGAATATCTCTTAACCTACAAGGTTCTTATCTACAGTAGATTTATGCTGCCATCTGAGGTTACATAGTATAACAACTATGTGCGTAACATCTTCACATTTTATACTTGTGTTACAGAATGTTTGCATAAAATTGATTTAGATTTTCAAAATTTTTATTTCAAATGCAAAAAGGCAATTAAGCAAAGAAGAATAGTATTGTTATTACTGTTTGACAAAAAAAGTTTTTTTCTGCCTGGTAGCCAAATGTTTAGTTTCTTATTGTATGATATTAATTATTGCACCATGATTAAAATATATCATAAAATGAAAAAGTTACATAATTTCAGAAGGTTAAAATATTAAACATTTTTATTCTGCTGCCGTAATTATATTACATTTCTACTAGCTGGTCTTACAGTTCAGAGACAACTCATTAAATCCATCATCGGATTCTTTCATTGCCAAATAAAACAAGAAAAGGACTACTAGTCTGAACTTAAAAATATAGACATAAATTATTTCTCTGACAAATAGAACTAAATACACTACTCACTCTAAACGAAGTTCTTGTTGAAAAAGAGGAATAACATACCCAAGCTCATCTGCTTTCCTTCATCCATCAACACCTGTTATTACAATTGCTTAGAAGTCAAATGAAGGAAAAAAATTATTTTGGAAAAAACTGCACTGGGAGAGGTGGGGGTGGGTCAAAACACGATATTTTCGATTCAACCGTTTGTAGTTCAAATGTCTAAAATAATATAGATAGAAACTTCAATTGTGCCGCAAAAAGTCTCCAAATGGGCCACAAGCAGCCCATAGGCCGTGGGTTGGGCATGCCTGTTCTTGAGGTAATTTTTCTTGTATGTAATAAAAAAAAATTATGTAAGAAAAAGTTAACTTTTTACTTATATTTATATATTTAACTTTATTTATTATAATTTAATTTATTTTTACTTTTTATTTATATTTATTTATTATTATTTTATTTATTTTTAATTTTTATTTATAAGTATTATTATCATAACAATTAGTTGTTTTGGATTTAACAAAAGTAAAATAGTTACTATAATTATGCAGAATATCATTTAAAAATCAATGTGAGTTTTTTTAAAAAAATAAAATTACTTAATTCTGAAAATAAATTGGAGAAAAAAAAATAACAACAGGAAGTTGGCTGCTTGCGTGAATCAAACCCTGACCCATTACACAGTACTCTGATACGCTGACGATCATGCCACGGCGCTGTATCAGGGAGAAAATAACTTGTATATAAGCTAAGTATGAATTTTGAAGGCTATTTTCTTGGAATTGACTGGCCATTCGGCAGAATTACACATTGGGATTTAAATACCCTATAGCAGTACTACTGTTACACAAAGTCTCGTCCCCAAATGAATTTCTTTAGGTGTGCCCTCCCCTTGTTAAGACACAAATTCCTAACCAACTAAAAATGTGTTCATTTACAAATATTAATTTGATGGACTTTTTACGTTTTAACAAGTTATATCAAACAAATTTTAATCCCTAAGCATATTATAATACATATTAAATATTTTAAATAAGTATCTCTAATACCTTAAACTTATTTTTCTCCAACACTCCATTAACAATGTTGTTTTTTATTTCTCGCAATATAGTCAACATTGCAACATTAGTCTTTCCAGCACCAGTGGGGGCACATACAAGCATATTGTCATTTTTTGTATAAGCTGTCTCGAATACTTTCGACTGAATCAAATTGAGAGCTTCGGTACCTTGGAATGCTAATTGAGCAACCTATTTAAAAACATTCAAAAGTTAGAAGAAAAATATTTTCGTTAAACAATTCTTGCAAACAAATTATAAACAATTAAAAAATTTTTTTTAGCCATACAAAATGTTGAAGCAACAACTTGTTACATTATAATAAAATTCTAAACATAAAAAATAATACACTATAGAGTTTATTAATGGTTCAAAATATTGCAAAAGAACAAACACTGACAGGGTGGGCAGGTCTAATTTTATTTAACCGAGAATGAAAAGTACTTTCATTCATGCAAAAATAATTGCACTTAAATAGTTGCAAATTAAAAATTAACACATAAAAAGTTTACATGAAACTAGTGAAAAATAATATACAGTACAGGATGCCTTATAAATTTTTATAGTGATTATTCACCTGGATGCAAAGATATGATAGTGAACAATTTTGTATGTGATTAGTAAATTTTGTACCACATACTGATATACAAACATTACCACAACATATAAATGAACCTAAAACCATTGGATTTTTGAGAAAAAATATATTTAAGTCTGTTTTCACAAAAACTTTTTTTTAAATAACATTGCCAGAAAAGACAGAAAATTTAATCATGCGGAAAAGGAGAAAAGCATCAAAGCAGATGGAAAAATTACTGAAAAGTATGATCAGGATTTATAAATTATAAGCAACTTGCAATGGGTCAATATCAAAGAATCACATAATATACATCAAGATGGTAAAATCATGACAGTTGAGACAGTGCAACAATATTCAAACTTTCATGACAATCACGTAAAATATGCAGCAGCAAATGTCACACATAACAGTGACATAAGTATTCAAGATTTTTAGGTCCACATCACCTCCAAGATAAAATGAAGCAGATTTTTCAACATTAGAATTATCTTCTATAATGCATAATTGAAGAAATTTTTAAATGATGATAGATATAATAGAATAAATTGAATACGATAAATTGATCTATTCCAATGAACACTACTATTTCAATTTAATTTAAAAAGTTAACTAGCTGAAATGCCCATTCTTTGCATGCGTTAAGTTTTAAAAATATAAAATTCAGCTATAATAGCAATTATATCTTTTTAGGGAGAGTAAAACCCTGTGTAAAGTACCATAATCGAAAGTTAAAAATATTTTTTAAAATGAATGTTTATATTATAAATAATTTAACAAAAACATATATTTGAATGTAATAGGGAAAATTAAGATGCTAAACAGAAATAATGAAAGAAAATATAAACAAAAATTACAACAGAAAAGTATAGCAATAATAAGTTTCTACCATGGGTGAAATAAGTTGGAACAGATAAACTGAAAGAAAAAATTAATATTGATAAACCGATTCACAAAATACTATGATAAATAACATATATTAGGAAGCCTTCAACTGGGAAAAAATTAAATTAGTATTACATGAGGAAAAGATGTATTACAGAGATGTTAGATAGAGATTATTTGGTATGAACTAAAATAATAATAAAATAAACTATCTAAAACAGACAAAACAGGTCCCCATTGAAATAATTCAAAATCAACAACAGTACTGAATGAAACAAATAATAAACCATGTTACTAAAAAATTAATTGTTGAGATAATACTTTTTTGCAATATCTACACTATTAAAATTTGTAGGTAAACAAACGTATCTATGTGTGTCTATCTTCTTACAAACTGCACCACGCAGAAGCTCACCGAAGGTACTATAAGATCGGAAATGATCCTCAGAAGCCGTTTTGAGGATTTATATTTCAATATTGTAATTAGTTGAAAAGATATTAATTCAAAACATGAAAAACATTCAACTCAATTTTCGTATGTATTGTTATAACAATGTTATTGTTATAAAAATGATGTAAATTGGCGACGAAAAACGATTTTTCAGCCAAAATAGGTCTGCATTGTTACAAAAATGCAGACGAATAATCTTTTTAACTAATTGTAATTTTGGAATTCAAATCGTGAAAAAGGATTCCGTGGATCATTTTCCATCTTTTGGTACCTTCAGATGGCATTTCGCGTCTAGCGATTTGTGAAAAGATAGCCTCACTTCGATATATATACGATAGTTTACCTATGAATTTAAAAACACGCATCCAAAAAATAAGCAGTCATTTCAATAGCTAACTGTAAGAATTTTTTGATTCATTATTTAACAGAAATTGAAATAAATCAATATTTTTTTTTAAAAAAAATTAAAGCTGTATTGTTTTTTTATTATTCATTACAAAATTAATTATTTAATAATAAATTCGTAGATTGTCTATTTTCTTATGAATAAAACTGGATTAGCTTTGTAAATTATTAATCAAAAATGGGAATTTGAAAAAAAAAAAAACTTATCCTGGGGGAAAAACGAGTTTTATACTTGAAAAAGCCCATGCACTGCCAGGCTGAACAAAGGGAAAAAAAATTCTGAAAAAGAAAAGCCTGTCTGACAAAAAAAAGTGGAAGAAACTTCAGAAAAGGGAATTTACATGACAAAAATATAAAAATCACTCATATCATGTATGACACACACCTAAAACTGCTGGTGTCCAGAGAGAAAGGGAAAATTTCCATGGGGATAAAGTTATACCCACAGAAAAAGCCAGTGCAATGCTGGACTAAATGGAGATTAAACAGAAACGCATGACGGGGTAAAGAGGTGGAAGAAACTTCGAAAAAGAGAATTTTAATGACATTAACACAGAAATCACACAGACACCAGGAAGTGATGACACTGAGAGGGAAAGGGAAACTTTCCAAGGCAAAAGCTATACACTTGAAGAAGCCTATGCAACGCCGGGCCATGCAGCTAGTTTCTTTTAATAATTGTTTTACAAACCACATAAGTATCTAACAAATAGTCATAAACAAAAGTTACACAGATACATAAATCTGATTGGCTGGATACAATCCTCGGATGTTGATATTACAACAATGAAGGTTGTCGGTCCCAAAGAAAGTAAAGCTTAGAACTAAATCATTGTCTGAATATCAGTAACTTTAGCGGTATGTCTTGCCTACTTCCATCCACATAGCATGGCCATTTGGTCTATAAAAGCTGTTCCAAAATTACATCCTTTTTGTTTGAAATTACGGAAAAGGATAAAATATGTTTAATTAAAGAGAACAATACATAGTGGAGGATACCAAAATTCAACTGCAAACAAATCTGAGTTGTCAAACTGAAAAAGGAAATTTTGTAAGAACATCTTTCATGATGATTTATTCAAATAACAATTATAATTCTTCTACAAAAAGTTTTAAAAAAAAAACCTGAATAAACACAACCATAAAAAAATATATTTATAGTAAAATATATAACAATCCCCCTTAAAAACTGCTTGAAACATTCATTTTTGCTTAGACTAGTGATGTCATATCACCAGTTTGTAGAAAATTCGCTTTAAAATTGAATTTTTGAAAAATCCAAGGCAAATTTAAAAAACATCTTTTTGAGGTTGAAATAATTATGACCTATAGCTTCTACTTGTCAAATTTCATACTTCTGGGTTACTCAGTTTGGCCGAAAGGGATGAAACACACAAACTCTTTCTTTTACAAGTATAGGTAACATATAGCTAGACAAAAATTTTCTTAGGTTAAGGATTTGAATGGCAGAGAATTTCAAATAGTGATCAAATTTAGGCAAAACATACATAAATTAACATTCTTTGCAATAAAAAAAATATCCCAATGGCTATAAAATATCAGTAAGCCCAAAATTAACTATTATCACATCTACACAGTGCGTAAAATAAGTTTTAAGACTTGTTCCGGAGAGCAGGTTGTAATATCCTCATGAGTGTTGATGTACATGCATCATAGCACCCATCATCTGCTGGCACACTGCCAACAAGTTGTGTGTATATAGTTAGGTAGTTTTGGAGAAGATGAGCATTCATTGCAAAAGTGCTTTGGAAACATACCAACTCATGAAACAAGTTTATGGTGATTGCTGTTTAAGTAGATCAATTGTTTTTGTATGGCACAAATGTTTTTTGGATGGAAGAGATTCAATAAAAGATGATCAGCATGTTGAAACACTATTTTCATCTAGAGTACCTTAAAGTACGAAATTTCACAGCAAACGATCACTGTGTATCATTGAGAATGATGGAAGACTTTTTAAACACCACCAACAAAGAAACAATCTGAAATATCCTGCATGAAGATTTTGGAAAAACAAAAATGTCTGCTAAATTGGTTTCGCATACTTTAATCCTTGAACAAAAAGCAATAAGAAGTACACATTGCAGAGACATCATTTTAGATGCTGAAAACAATCTGAACCTTTTGAAGACCATTGTTACAGGTGATGAAACCTGAGATTTCCAATATGATCCTGAAACACAGCAACAAAGAGTGGAATGGAAGTCACAAAATTCACCACAAGACAAAAAATAAGGAGAGTTCCATCCAAAATCAAAACATTACATTCTTTGATTCACAAAGAATTTACTTGAACTGGACAAACAATTACAGGTCAGTACTATTTAGCTGTCTTAAAGTGTTTGACTGCTAGAATTTGTCGTATTCCTCTAGAATATTGGACTGAAAACAGTTGGTGTTAGTTACAGGACAATGCACCTAGTCACATCTCCCTTATTGTTAGTCGATTTTTGGCAAAAAATAATGTCTGTGTGTTGAATCATCTACCATATTCATCTGATTTAGCACCGTTATTATTCCTTATTCCTAAAACAAAATTGTTAAAAGAGTGTTATTTTGAGAATATTTCAACCATACAAGTAGCTTTGACATATGCTTTGCAGGCCATTCTAGAGTTTTAAAACAGGCTTTTGATGCATTAATAAATCGCAGTGACAAGTGCATTGAAGCCAGAGGATCCTATTTTGAGTAGAAAACCAAAACAAAAATTAATTTTTTGTTTCCATTTTTTTTACAGACCAGTCTTAAAATTTGATACAATATGTATGTATATGATTAGAAACTAATGTGGCAAGAGCTTTTAATCAACATGAATCGGATACAAAAATAAGATTTTTTGTTAAATTTGATTGGGAAGTTTGTTCAGTAATAAGTTTGCTAACTACAAATACACCACACTAAAATCTATAGGAAATCAATACAAAAGTAAAATTGGGTCTTTTTATTATAAATTTATTTCAGAAAAAATATAACATTTCAAATACCTTCATAACATTTTTTCAAAATAGAAAAAAAAAGACAGATTACACAAGAACTAAAGTAAGTCACTTAAAGTGCTATTTTAATTAAAAGAAATATATGTCTGAATTTTAAAAATCAAAGCAACTTTGAACAAGAATCTATTTTGTCAGAAATAACACTAACAAAAAGTTATTTAGAATTTTTTTTAAAAATATGAGTAATAGATATGATATTTTCCAATGATTAAATAAACATAATATCAGAAAAAAATTAAAGACACATTCTAATAAATTATATACTATAATAATTACTACTAAAAGCATACAGTGGAAAAAGAAATTATAAAGTAATAATTACAAATATAAAATATTTACATGTTTTAAAATTCTTTTTCTTTTGACATATATTCACATATTTTTTAATTTTGAAATTATGTTTCATTTTAGAAAACCATTTAATAACAATAAAACTCAACACAGAGTTCTCTCCTTTTCTTTTCATTTATTATACAGACATCTTTATTCTAATGTTTTAAAAGCTAGATATAAATTACAAAAATATATCCTACTAGTTTCCCATGTACTGTAATAAGGGAAATAAATTAAAAAGAAAATAACTTAAAAAATATCAAATACTTTCAAAGGTAACAAATAACTTTTTTACCTGATCTAATGAAGAAATCAGCACCCTGTCTCCTTTTAATATATCCAAGTCATTCTTAGAAGCTGGTATAAAAATTTCCTCAAAAACTGAATTATTTTTCCTAGTATGGTTTTGAGGCAAACATAGCTAAAAAAATTAAAATGAAGATGATAAATATAATTAATATAAAAAAGACATTTGAATAAAGTGTTTAAAAAAATTTGCTTAGAAATACTTATTAAAATATGAAATGACCTACAGATTGCTTGAATCATGAGCTCATACTTTACTGTTGTTCATAATCAGCAACAATAATCATGAATGG
>BMAV01009764.1:255057-273586 GCA_019973955.1 Trichonephila inaurata madagascariensis
GCAGCTGCCATCAAAGTTAGGGGTGGTCCAATAAAATATCAGTCATAATAGATGTTATTATAAATCCTGTTTTCACCTTTGGCCAACAACCAATTCACCATATATTAGGCCCTTATACAGCCAATAACCCATTATGCCACTATGTGGACACTCAAACAATTTTACATAAGGGGTGAGAGCTCAGTGGTAACAGAGTTGGAACCACTGACTTGACAGAAGCAACACCAGTCAAGTTTGCAACTATGAATACTTGGCTATCACAGCCACAATAAACTTTACAGTGGGGAAAAAATACCGGTGTAGTATTAAATTGTCATTCTCTCCTTAATAATGAATATTGTTTTTTTTAATCAAAGAAAAAAGTTAAACTTCATAAATTAAGATATAAAACAATGTAATTTGTATAATTTAGCAACAATTATTAAATTTAAAACAAATGTGTCATTTAAAGGTGGTAAATATATATATATATATAAAAAAACAAGAAAAAGAAAAATTACAAGATCTATGATTGTGACAAATGCAGAAAAATATCACTTTATACATTAAATGTTTAATATGTTACAATTTTAACATAACACTTGAGTAATTGTACAACATAGTATATCTAAACTAATAAACTATTTTCATTCCAGTCATTTTAGAAATAAAAATATGAAAAGATAAAACATATTAATGATATATATATTTCATGTCGGCTTCTCTTAAACATGCTTTCCTTTTTACTCACATTTCACAGCTTTTTAAGTATCTCAATTGTCTAAAATTCAAAAGCTGAATATAAAATTCAAATGAAACAAAGCATTTTTTAAAATTGATAGTGCAATTTAAATGCACAATTGTTTTACTATTATTAATATTATACTACAGCAATATAAGCACTATTTGAGGTATCACACATTACCTTTTGTCCACTTATGAAAGATGCTGACATTCTTATCTCAGCATTTAAGTCATATACATTTGGATAAATATGCGACATAGTCTGGATCGGTTCTGGAGTAGGGTGATAAAAAATTGGTCTATTTTGAGCTTGGATCAAGGCTTCTTCCCTAAAATAAATTTAAATTCTCTTAACATATTCTGAAACAACAACACAAAAAAAAAAAAACCCACAAAGGAACAGACACAATTTACGCAATAAGTTTTTGAAAAAGATTCAAGCAGTTTTCATATTTTTTGGAGTTTAGAAATTTCATGTTAAGCTTAATTATTATGATTGAAAAATTTTGAAATAAAATTATCAACACTTTTGTGGGTACCATTAAGTTTATTTGCTATTTATAGTTAAAAATTATCACTATTTAAGGCTTTAATTCTGTATCCTTATTAATAATAGAGTTTCATAAAACTAAAATTTAAAACTAAAAAAATTAAAAATTATTTGCAAAATTTCTACATTTAAAATGAATTCAAATTTCACAAACAAAAAGAAAATCAAGTGTAAAAAATAAGTAAATAAAAATGACATAGGAAAATAAACTTAAAAATGTCATTCAGAGATTACATATATGTCCCTTAACTTTTTACAGGGATAAAGGACGTTAAATAAAATTTAGGCAATAGGTTGGTTTAATGAGAATTTCTGGCACTGAACCTTCATGGGAACAGACATACAGTGAAGAGACTGGATGTCATGTAAAAATTTAAAACTGTAACTTTATATAATAGAAAAAAATTTAGACATAAACAAGCAAGTTTTAGAATCAAGTATATATATAGTTAATATAAATACAAATTACATTAACCACTCAATAAATTTAAATAAAAAAATAAAATGTTGCAATGTTTAACAGTTAAAATAACGATTTACAGAGAAATAACTTAGCATTGTAGTAAAAAAGCAGTAGTAATAGTATAAACAACACCAAACATAAAACAAATCATCCCCCCTTCAATTTTAATAAGTGTCAATATGCAAGATTTTTTTTATATTCATGGTCTACAGTGATTTCTGTATGATTCATCCATACATATACAATCATATCTGTCATTTAAAATGTTTGATAAATAAACACTTTTTTTTAGTTAGTTGGATATCACTTTCATTTCAATGTTAAAAGATGACTTCTTGGTGTAAGATTCAAGCTATTTTTCAAAATCTGTTTTTCTTCCCTTTGTTTTAGTATAGTTCTTAAGATTATGATAATGGACAAATGTAATTTTGAGGGGTGTGTTTTTCGCTTGTATCAGATATAAGAATATTAAAAGAACAAGATGATTTAATGATTCAGATGATGATACATTAAAAGATTTACATGACAATTGTGTAAATAGAATAAAAGTACGTTTGATTTAGAATCAAATCTAATAAGAACCTGAATGAAGCCTTTATTTTTTTCTTTCTTTAGACTTTTTTTTTACCCAATAAGAAAGTATCAGAATTTTCTCCAGAAACATACATCAGATCAAATTTAGAAATGATGCCATGACAAAAATTTAATGATCTATTAAAGCTAACAGTAAAGGAATTGAATTGGATTGTGAAAGATATTTATTTTAAGTAATGAAATTACAATTTTTTTAATGGATTCTGGATCACTACATATTTTTTGAAGATCTTTGTGGATTAGCAAATAGAAATTTTAAAGAAATTTACTGTTTGACAAGGAAAGGGTAAAAAATCAAGAGAGAACAGCAATTTTTATAAAGTTCTTCAATACCACCACAAAAAGAAAAAAAAGATTAATGTACGAGAAATTCAGCCCTGTTGCACCTTTACCTACCATGGACCTCTATGAAGAAGACACAATCTGTTAGTCGCCATACAATTACAATATGTTGATTACTAACAAATCATTTTCATTTAATCCCTTATCTTTATATAAATATATACATATACACAATTAAAATAGGGATAAAAATGTGTTGAATAGTTTTCCAGATTCATTTGTCTACAGCAAAGGTGTCAAACTCAAACGCTAACTTTGGCCAAACGTACCAGGTTTAACTCTCGGTGGGCCGCAAAAAAAATCAATATTTGTTGAAACGTAAGTTTGTTTCAAACTAGCTGAAGTACCCATTCTTTGCAAATACTTTATAATAAACATAAATAAAACAACAAGAAAAATGTATTGTTTACACCCTGACACCTCTTTCCTGCTACTATCTAACTTTTTTGGGAGAATTTTTGATATTTTATTATATATTATTGTGTGCCAATATATTGGCTGGGCTGCAAAAATATTCACTTTGAGCTGCATGCAACCTGCAAGCCACGAATTTGACACCCCTGGTTTACAGCACTCCTCGGATTAAAAATTCTTTAATAGAAATCAATCCCCTTCACTTGTATTCTGTTTTAAAGATATGTATCAACTCAAAATGCATATTTTCCTTAATGATTCAACATCATAAACAAGTAAGAAAGCTGTCAACTAAGAGTTTCCAGACAGTAAAAAAAAAATCTCCCATGAACTAAGATTTCCTTTCTTTGAGCAACTAAAGATTCCTCCAGTATTTTCCACTTGGACAGCCACATCAATATGTATGTGCAGTGCATTTCCAGTTGATCTGGTTAATTTCAATTTTGTTTATGCAACAGTAAATATATAAATTTCTTACTTTAGTAAAATCATGAACACTTTAAAAAAATGTAAATTTAGTAGCGAATATTGTGCATATAATGAATAGGTAAATGAATATTCGGTAATACAGGAAATAAAGTACTGAATGTAATGTGTCATGAGAAAATAGTTGTATTTAAGGAACACAATCTGAATCAACCCTGTAAAATTAAATATCACCAATTTGGCTGCAAACTTTCCAAGAAAAAACTCAAAATAAAAGTCAGGGAGCAGATGAAAAGACTAATGGAGCATCAAACATTACAAAGCAATCAATACTCAAAAAATATTGGTACAGACGCAAATTTCTTGACAGTCTATAACCTTGTTAAATATAATAAGTATTTAATGGGTAGTGAGTCTATTAAGCAATGTATGGTAGAGTATAAAAGGGTATTGTGCCCTGGTGTGAGAAATAAATTAAAAAGCAGTTTATTATCAAAAAGGACTGCAGTGTGTAACAGTGACTTAATTAGTAATGAACTAACAGAACAGTTGAAGGCTGAACTAATGTTTTGTTTGGTTTTCTTTAGCACTAGATGAAAGCATATATAATGAAAACATTGCATAATTAATCTTTATCCATGGAACTAATGAAATTTTCATCAGGGGAGATATCTCAAGATTTTTGTTAGAAAAATAGGATGCAAGGGGTAGATATATAAAATATTTGCAGCTGATATAATTCAGAAGTTTAATGAACTGAATATGACATTGCATGGAAAGAGGTTAAATACATTAAATATGAAAGCATGTAAAATCATTCAAAGCAAAACTAGGTCTATTTGTTAGGCAAGCAAGTGCAAATAATTTTTGTCATTTCCTTTTATTAGGTAAACAGGAAGTGCTTGAAAGTGTTTCTCTTAAGATTAGGGATATTCTAAAGAAATAAGAGGACAAGGCCTCAATAAAAGATTTCAGAACTTTAAGAAAATTGAACCTAAATTCAATTTGCTCTCTTAACCTATCACTGTTGATATTAACATAACACCTGAGGTGCGACAGCTTGAACTTATCAACATCCAATCAAACTGCAATGTGAAAGAAATATTTAATACCATGATATTAATTTATATTCGCAAATTCTTGCCAGCTAAAAAATTCCATGCAAAAAGAAATTTATTGGAAAAATATTCTTTATATTTAAGTCTGTATATATAAGGAAGAAAACAATAGAACAATAGGTGACCTTTGACAGACATTAGATTTATAGGCAGTGAAGAGAATTTCAGCAAATAATCTCATTCCTGATTTCCAAACAAATTGGTAAAAAGTGTGAGTATTTATTGATTTTAAAATTAAATATGCTTGCAGTTATAGATCATATTAAGTCCATGATAAATAACCACTAGTTGCACACACACTAATAATCCATTTTAGAAACTGTTCTCCAAACAAAACAATTGTTCACCCTTATTCTATTAAAACGTAATTTCTAAAGGCCTGAGTTCACTTGTTAGTAGAAGGTAAAATCCTTCTCTGTAAACTAAACTCAGTAGCACAACAGCCCATGAGGCTCAAGGCCTACTGTGCTGTCTCAGTTTTCATGACATCGGGCACTGAGGTGCCTGAGCAGATGTTCCGGTCAGGAGGTCAATCTGATGCAAAACCCCAAAGTTTAGAAACCAAGAGGCTTGGTACTCATTTATCAATCCACTGCAGGGATAAAAGGCTGAGTCGACCTTTTTCAGCACAGGGTTTGAATCTCAGACCTGTGGTGAAGAAACACAATATGCTACCACTCAGCCACTGGGTTTCTCATTTGGTGTAATATGTATACTTAAAATTCTAAATACTATAAAAGAATTGAAACTTTATACAAATAACTGATAATGAAAAATAAAACACCATACAGTATCTACAATTAGTAAAATATTAAATAAAATAATCTAAGTACATAAAAAGTTAAACAAATTTCAAAATTTACATACTTTTGTAAATGAAACTAAATTACCATAATTACAAAGCCAATATTTATTTTTTCCAAGTACACACTGCTAGATTCTTGCATAAGCCAAAGAAATCTTTAAGAAACTTTGCAACTTTCAATTTTTATAAGCAAATTATAATATCTGGAATCATGTTTTCTATTGCAATGCAAATAAAAGAAAAAGTTACTTATATTTATCATATAATTTAAAAAACCTATGAATCATACATATTAAATTAAAAAGGATAGTTATTTCAAAAGAATTTTCTTTAAGTTTCTTGAGAGACATTTACTTCACTAAATCATAAGTAATTTGACCGTCACAAAAATATTTTTTTAAAGTTCAAAAATAGAGTTTTCAAGAATAGTTTTATATTATAGTTAAGTTTTATTAAGTACTATTCTTTTGTAAATTTTACACATAATTTATTGAACTTAACCTTTTAAAAAAAAATCATTCTGCATTCTACTTGGATAACATGCAAAATTCAAGAATTAATGAATAAACCCCATTCAAATTTCATAGCAATTGCATGAACTTAAAACATATACAGTAAGACCTCCCTTAACACTGTTTCAGTTTAACACTCTTTTATTTGAATTTCGGGGAATCCCACAAATAAAATAAAAGAGCGTTAAACCGAAACAGCGCTAAACAAAACAGCGTTAAGCAGGATTTTACTGTAACATAAAAATTATACAGACTAAAAATTAATACAAATTATAAAAACTATACAAATACAAACCTTAACTGCTTCAGCTTCTTGGGATTGAAGACAGTTTTTTCTTCTTCGTACATTTTGGATTGATCTCGAAGAATTCGCTTTTCATCTTTGCGAATTTGTTTAGAAAGTAACTTTTCTGTTTCAGACTGTAAAAATAAAAAATATAATTCACATAATCCAATTACAGAAGCTTGTTCATCTTCCTTAAGGCAGGAAATTCTACAATCCTGAGTTAAATTCAAAGACTGATAATAAAATTTGTGATTCAACTTTACATCCCTTCCCTTATACAAATCATTATATAATACAAAAATTTTAAAAAAATGCATTAACTTTAAATATAGTACATATATACTGATTCGTTCCTTAAGATTATCCTTATTAGGTTACAGTAAATCCAGCAGCCCTAAAGCCCATAAGATTTCCATTCATAAAAATTAAATCTTAAGCAAATAACATTATAGGAGACAATGGAATTGAATATTTATTTATAATTATTTACATAATATTGGTATTAAGCATGGTGATTTTTAAAAATATTTGAAGAAAATACATTGAATTACATCAATAGGAAAAAATTTCATTTGAATACAACCACTATATTGGCTATGTGCATGGAATTAAAAAAAATTGTAAAAGCATGAAAAATATTCTTTACCACCACACAGAAATGTTTATATAACTGAGGCAATTTTTAAATTACAACAATTCTAAGAAAATAATTTTCCTCTGAAAATATTAATATTTTATTTTTTTATTCACTTAAATTAATGACAAATTTGCAAAATTATCCAGACATGCAAGCATTACTTCAAAAATGTTTACTCTCTTTTAATGCATTCTTCTATGTAAGTATTTCACAAGAGATCTTTTCCCATTAAAATCCACATATCATAAAGTAATATAAAAAATAGAATATTTTTCACTTTAATTAAGTTAAATCATTTATGTTTGCATATTAAATTCACGACAAGCATGCCAATTTGGTACAAGAAAATTTAGATATAAAAAAGTCTGGATTTATTAAAAAAAACCTCTTTAACACAAAAAGTAGATTTATTTAAAATACTATAAACTTGACTAAGTATATATGTTCTGAAACATTAAAAATTAATAATGCTACAAACCTGAACAACAACTTGAGTCATACAAGATGGGAGTTTTTTATTCTTATCATCTTTTGCAAAAGGATCAACAACTTTAACTGATAAAAGCTCATTTCGATTCTCTAATATGTTCTGAATTAATTCAAAATTGTCAAAACCAAGAAGATCAAACAGCTGAAATAAAAAACCAATTAAAACTTATTAAAAAACAACTGAGCAAAAAATTAATTAGAGGAAAAATACATTTTAGTGAAAAGTTAAATTATTTTGGAAAGATTTGTGCAATTGCAATTAAAATTAAAATTGCCTATATTTTATTAGACAACTACAATACTACAAGAATAATAAAAACAATTATTATACTTCAGTCCTTTAAAAATAATAAAATACAAGACTGCTTTCCTGCTATTTAATTAAATCTTCCTGAAAAAAAAAATTTACTAAATTTTTTAATACGAGCAATTATAAGTTCTTTGTTTGATATAACTGTTTTAGCTAGATCTCTATTATTGCAATAGTTTCTTCAGTAGTTCCAGCCCTGTGAGATATAGAAGTATATTTTAGAGAATCAAATGCACAGAGAAATGGTTTTTATTGATAAAAATAAATACAGCAACAAGAGTAAAAATTATACATAAATGCACAAAAAAAGTAAAATTATTCAGATATTAGGTATATATTAATCAGTAGAAACGATATAAAACACATACTCACCTCATTTTGAACTTCATCATTTGATTTTGATTTTAAAAGTTGCACTACAGTAAGAACCAATTCTGTTGATGATAATTGTCCAGAATTTGATCCCATGCATTTATCTAGTTCTTCTTCCAGCCATTGTTGATCGAATCTTTTAGGAATGTATGGTAATTTAGAAACTGCAGGTGCAACCACTTCTTTTGTAGGAGGAGGAGGTGGTACAAATTTAAAACTCAACATTTTGAAAGCATCTTCTTTTTCTTCTTCAATATATTCCTTAACAGGAATAAGATAAAAACTATCATCAGGAGGTGATTGACCAACAAATTTTATTTTTGCACCAAATTCCTCACTCATGAGGTCATCAATGCACCTTGGAAAACCATTTAAAATAAAATCCTCTTGCACATCTGAATTTATGGATTCAACAATTTTTTTAACTAGATTGTAGGCTTTGGATACAGTAGATGAAGGACAGTCTCCAAATTGTCTTTTCAATTTCTGCTTTTCTTTGTTGCCTATTATTTTACAATCTCGAAATACCTCAGTCAGAAAAATTGCAGAGCTTTCTACAATACAAGTTGACGCATCTGATCCAGCTAAAAAAGATAAAGCATACTACAATCAATATCTTTACTATATATATATACACATACATATATATTGTTATGTTGATTGAGGTTCAAAGATTTTATGTAATCAGTCTCAAAGAGCAAGACAGTTCTTCAGGAGCGATGAAAATTTGTCAAAAAACAATCCTTGAAATACAGGCTTCAGCAGCAAAAGTCGCAGAATAAATATCAGAAGGTCTTCACACCTATAGTGCTCAGACACAACTAAAATACAAGCATACTAGATTATTCACAAGGCCCTTGTCTGTCCTACTCAATAGCCGAACTAATTGCTGGTCAACTCTTGGTCAAATCAATGCTACTCTTTAACGGTCAAAACAAGACTAAGTTTTGATTAGCAACTATTTATAAGCCTAAAGGATCTTTCAAGAAAATTCGGCTTGCGTCATGGATTGTGACATTAGTAGATTTCTCCACTAATTTCCAGAAGAATCTATAGAGTCACAAACTTGCCAAAAATGGTTGCCATGTAACTTGACTTTATCACCAAGATTTCGCCAAGTTTCCATTGAATTGCCATTATAATGAAAGGAACAACATTGCTTGTGAATATTACAACTTTAACATAAAATAAACACAACATAGAGCAATATAAACATATTACACATCCAAATATAAATTTACACAATTTTAAAAATTCATTACACAAAATTCATAACAATATGCATACTTGCCCAATACCATGTTTAGATTTTTACTGTAAAAGGTAATAATGGATGTTTCAAAAAATCCTGCAGATTATTTTAATGTATAGTAAAATCCGGCGCATAATATGCACTTTTAATGTTAAAAATAAGAGCAAAATTTAAGGATGTGCATTATACGCGGGGTATAAAAACGATAGCTTTGAAAATAACAAAAGAGATGAGTAAAAAATAAAAATGTAACTTCTATACATATCGAAATACTGTTTATTTAAAAGAAATGGCATGCCTTATGAACTAAAAGAGTTGTAGTTCTACAAGTACACTATTTTTTCAAAAGTCTTCGATATTACCTCGAATAAGTTACTTTAAAGCATAAGAGAACCGTATACTAACATTTCAGGTTTCTACGTAAAAAAGGGGGTGCACGTTATACAGCGAATATACCTGAAAACTAAAAAATAGTTTGAAAGTATAGGTGCGCGTTATATGCTGGATTTTACGGTATATGCATTTAAATGAGCTTGAAATATATTCTATAACCTTTACATTAATGTTTTTTTAACATTCATAACCATATATTTGAAAGATAAGTCATATTCTCTTGAACCCATTTTTGCATTTTTCTCAATCTCACACACACAAAATATTTTATTATGAAAAACATCAAAGAAATCTGGTAATCAGATCTGTACTCCTATAAAAGTATCAATAAATTTATTTTTTGTTTGGCAAGAAAAGTTTGTATAAAAAACACTACAAAGAAGTAAGTTATTCTTGTCTTTCATTAAATGCCAATTTCAAAACAAAAATGAACTGATATGAATTGTTTGAAAAACAGGTTTGTGGCTATAATTATTCAACTCTATAGCGTAGATAGAATTTTAAAAAATCAGGATGAATAAGATCTTTGGTTAATTTAATCACTTCTCATAAAAATAATAAAACACCTTAATTTTAATGCATAAATAATAATTGCTTAAACATAATCAAACAAAACATATACGAGGTGTGGCAGAAAACTAATGAGACTGGCAACACTGCAAGCAATCTGGCAATGTTGCACTGTTGTCCTTGATACAGCACATGCAGTAGTACCCTCCCATAGCTCCGTGCTAGTTTCAACTCTTTCCGTTAACTATATGAAGTTATATTTTGGTTGTGCATCATGCAAAATGGAACAGTGGAATTCAGAACAACGTTGTGTCATTAAATTTTGTGTTAAGCTTGGAGAATCGGTAAGTGTGACATTTGAAAAGTTAAAACAGGCCTATGAGGAACATTTTTTATCCCGAGCTCAAGTTTTTCGATCGCACAAATTATTTTTAGAAGGCAGAAAATACATTGAAGATGAACACTGTTCAAGGAGGCCTTCAACTTTGAAAACCGATGAAAACAACTAATGTGTGAACACTCGTGAGATCAGACCATTGCTTAACATTAAGAATGTTTAGTGAACAATTAAATTTGAATAGATTCTCAGTTCATCAAATTTTGCTGAACAATTGCACATGCGAAAGGTCTGTGCCGAAATTGAGCATAAGGACATTAGAAAAAGTAAGTGTTTTGATCTTCTTGACAGAATTGTTAATGAGCAAGACTTCTTTTGTCATGTGATCACAGGTGATGAATCATGGATTTTTAAATATGATCTTGAGACCAAAAGGCAAAGTGAGGAATGACACACTGCAAACTCTCCTCGACCAAAGAAAGCTCAAACGAGCAAATCGAAGATCCATTCCTGTGGTTTCTCAGCCCCCTATTCACCAGACATCAGTCCCTGTAACTTTTTCCTTTCTCCTAAACTAAAAAATGTCCTTAAAGGACATCATTTCAGAACTTTAGAAAACATCCAGAAGAATGTGACGAACATGCTGAAGACCATACTGGTTGAAGACTTCCAGTGCTGCTACCAACAATAGAAACAACATATCCATCGGTGTGTAACTGCCCAAGGGAACTACTTTGAAAGGGATAACATTGATGTTTAGAAAACATAAAAACTTCAGTAAATAAAAAATCAATCTCATTTCTTTTCTGCTTTATCTCGTACATACTAGGACCATGCATTAATTTTAAAAGATTTATAATATATGGTGAAAATTATTATGTATTACATCAGACACTTCTGTAATTATATTCAAGTCAAAGCTTACTTTGCATTTTGCTCAAGTGAAAATATTATATTTAGAATGTATTGACCAAAGATGTTGAATTATGAGTCAACAAAACACCACTTGCGGGAACTTCTGCTTTTCCTGTTTCATGCAAAGAAAAATGCTGTTGAAAGTCATTGAGTGTCATTGGAAACTTACAGTGAGCAAACTCTATCAATAAAAATATGTGAATATTGGTTTCAACATTATAGAAGTGGGGATTTCAATACATTTTAAAAAGAACACCATGGTCAACAGAAAAAGTTCGAAGATGAGGAATCAGATGCATCTCATTGACTGAGATTCAAGTCAAATATAAGATGAACTGGATGAATCATTGTATGTTGCTTGCATAGCAGTTATGAAATGTTTAAAAACACTCCATATAATTCAAAAACAATGAAATTGAGTGTCACAGAAATTGAAAATGAAAGATGTTGAATGGTGATTTTTTCCATGAACAATGAACTGCTTTAATGGAAATATTCTCATAATGGAAAATCTTGTGATAATTCTAAGTATAACAAATCATGGGTTTTGCTTGCTTATGCATCAAAATTGATGGCAAGACTGTACATCCAAGATTCGAAGATCATGTTCTGTATTCAGTGGAACCAGCTTAGTGTTATGCACTATGAGCTTCTTCAACTGAATGGAACCATAACTTGTGAATGCTACCATACATGACTGATGCATTCAAATCATACATTAAAGTAAAAAAAGCCATAATTCGAGTAAAGGCACAATAAAGTAATTTTTTAATATAAGCAACTGCATGTCCCTCATGTAATAAAAAATATCTGGAAATGCTGGAATGGAATATTTTACCCCCTACCATATTTACCAGATGTTATTCCTCCATATTACTACTTGTTTAGATCAATAGATTATGGACAAGCTAAGCAGCTTCCAGTCTTAGAAAAATATGAAAAATTTGATACGTGGACAGAATCAAAAGATGATTTGTTCTTCCAAAGCAGCATTCTTACGCTGCTAAAAAGCTGGGAAAAAGTAGTTGCTAGTGATGGAGAATACTCTGCAAAATAATAAAGTACATGTTTTTTTACAAGTCATAAATCCCCTTCCCCTAAAAAAAAATTATTTTTCAAAATTAATTCAGTCTTGAAATACACAACCTCTGACAATAGTTTGGTGAATAGTCCTGTAACATTAACATAGATGAAATATTAATGAAAATTACCCTATTGTCCTTTAAAATAGTCACCTCCCATAACTATGCGACGCTGAGATCTGCTATACTTCTGGAAACTTTTTGCAAGAAGTCTGTTTTTGGGATGTTCAAAAGCCTCATCATGTTTCGTTGGATGTCAGAAGTATCGTCAAATCTCTTTCCTTTAAAAGCAAGTTTGAGTCATGGAAATAGGAAGAAGTCTGGAGGATTAAGATCTAGCGAGTATAGTGGATGTTTAATTAGCACCCCCCTTTTCTTTTTGCCAGAAACTGTTTGAGGATATTGGCTGTGTGCAGGAGATCATTGTTGTGAACCTAAAACCATGAACCTTATGCATACTTAAATCGTACCCTGCATAGATGTTTCATGAAATGGGTCAAAATTTCAATGTACCTTGCAGCATTCATCATCGTTCCCTCGGGTAGAAACTCTTTATGGTTAATGCCTTGATTATCAAAAAAGGTGATGAGCATTGTTCGGATGCGTGATTTTTCTGCTCTGACCTTTTTCCAACGAGGTGATGCAGGAATACGCCATTCCATGCTTTGCCATTTCGTTTCAGGGTCGCACCTGAAGCACCAGTCATCCTCAGTGGCAGTAATTTATCTTCATAAACACATCTCAGCATCAGTGTCTTGCTAAGCTTAAAACAAAACTTTAAATTGATCTTTTGTTCGTTCATTTTCCAATTCTCAGTTCAGAACCAATGTACTTAACTAATACTTAGTAAAACAAGTCTTACACGACAAATCAAACATAAAAGGCGCTCAACTGAACAACTGGGGACAGACGATCAACACCTGCCACTACACATGTGTAACATTTTGTTTCGCCAGTATTGCCAGAGCAGCCGTTCTGACTTTAATCACTGAAATTTATTGTCAGAGGTTGTACAGAAAAACCTAAAGTAGAACAAGCTCTGATTTTTAAATCATAAAAGTTGCTTTCATGCCTATATATATAAAAAAATTAAACTTTGTATTTTACAAATCTGTATGCATAAAGCAATATACTCAATAAAACTAAAAATGATTGAATCAAGAAATAAGTAATATAAATAAATAATTACTCACCTAATTCTTTAGCTACAGTCATTAGCTCCTTAATAAAGTTATTGATTTCTTCCGATGAACATGTAGAATTGTTTCTAAGGTAGTCCTTTACCATATTAATATTATAACACCTAAAAAAATATATATAGTTAAATTTTGATACAAACTAAAATATATCAAAACTTAATTCTTTACAAAAACCATGTGTGATATAAAAATTCAAAACCTTAAATTCAAGCCAGTTGTGAGTCTTGGAAGAGATTAGACATTTCTTCTAACAGGCTTGAATTTAAGCTTTTGATATTTGATATTGTACGGTTTTTAAAAATAAGGATAGCAAATGAATATTTTTGTTTTGATTTAGGCTTATTTAGAAATTTCCAGAAGAAAAATATGCTTAATATTAAATCTACTTACATGTAAAAGCAAATTTATAAAATGTAAAATATAAAATGACACATATGTTTAGCAATTCAAAGACACATAAAGGAGGAGATTTTTAAGTCTCAATTTAAGTAAAAGGTTGTTTTTTTTTTTTTGAAAGTGAATAATGCATGTCAAAAATACAGAAAAAACGTTGGATTAACGAGAAAAAAAACTTAGGAGTCTCTCTCTATTGCAGAATTAAATGGATAAAACTTTAAAACACAAAAATAAAGAAATGTTGCACTATTAGAAGACACAGCAACTCAGGGAAAAAGCAGAAAATACATATGTGATATGTACATGTCATTATACATACCATGTAACTACAGACAAGTAATAAATGCACAGCATATTACAAACAAAAAAATATATAGAAGAATTATAGCATATATATAAAAAATATATATAGAAGTGAAACAAAATATTTATGCATCTTGTACAGGGATGGGCAATTAGTGGCTCGCAAAGACAGAAAATCCACATTAAACTGAGATTTCTTTCTCATGTGTGATCTAAGATTCTTTTATTTTTCACTATTTGGAAAACAGAGCTCCTTTATTAGGAAAAAAAAAAAAGAACCTGAAAATGTTTCTATTAAGAAATCATCTGCATAGTTTTGATGACAAGGTCACAAAAAGTTTTAAAGATTGTAAGAAAATTTAGCCGAAATTCAATTTGCTCTGTTACCTCATTGCTGCATTTATTGTTAAGACACCTGAAAAGCTACAGCTTGAACTTAATACCTTGCAGTCAGATAACAACATGAAGGAAATATTTAATACTCTGACATTGATTTTAACAAATCTTTGTCAGCTGAAAAATTTTCATGTATGAAGAAATTGGCTGAGAAATTGTTCTTTATATTTTAATTGACATGTATTAGTGACCAAAGTTTTTTTCTTGCATAAATATCAACAAGAGTAAATATAGATGCAAGTACTACAAGATGACCTAAGCTTTCAAGCCATCATAAGAATTTAAACACTCCTGATTTAAAAAAAAAAAAAAAATATAGAAAAATATAACTGGGTACATTTGTCTCATTAAAATTATTCTAAAATTTAATGTGCATACAGCTATAGATAATATGCAATTAGTTTACCAAATAATTGAATAAAACTGCCCCACTATTTTTTAAAATTTCTATTTATTATTTTTTATAAAGAAGGCTGTCATTTTAAAAAGGTGCAGCCCTCCAGTATCCTTTGCTTCCCCAATGTGGCCTGCAAGTTAAAACAAGTTGCCTATCCCTATTCTAGTAGATACAAGATAAATGAACACTTCCTTTAGAATAAATTTTGCAGCAAATTTCTCAAAGAAATAATTTAAAATTCAGGCTACAAAAATAGGTGCAACATTCGAATAAAACATACTTGGATTGCTTTTCATAGTAATCCTTTTTTTTCTGGGCCAGAGTTTTAGGATCATAAAAGATATCACCAGATCCAGGAGCAGCAACATCACCGTAGGTTCTTAAGAACTTCGTTAGACGAGGTAATTCTTTTTGATGAAACATGGCTTCATTTAATCAAAAACCTAAAAAAATTGAATAAATAAATATTAAAAAATAGAAAATTTTAATTTATGACTAACAATATTCAGGAGAATTTATATAAGACTCTATTTCATGTTATAGAATTTTTGAATGTTTAAAAGAAACATTATAACAAAGCAACTTACTAAAAATAAAACTCATGTAACTAATTAGTCAACAAGATCATAAAATTAAACTGAATATTGAGTTATATCTCGGATATCTTTTTGATAATAACAATTTTGATTTAAAATTTACCCAAAAGAAAGTTGAAATGCATATTTCAGATTACAGAAAGGTATGACATCAAATGCAGAAGCTAACAAGAGCCAAAAGAGAAAAAGCTAAACTTGTTAATATAAAGCTTAAGACGTTTAGTTCACAACTTTAGTGGATGACAAAAAAAGAAGCAAAACTATACCACAACACTTTGTTTTTCTGTGCAGGTCTTCCATACAACATGACAATAATTCACCAAGTTAACGTTAACTAGAAATGTACTCTAAAATAAGAACCAACCAGTTTTTAAAAATAATCTCAGAAATGTCGTTATTCAAGAAATTCTAACAATTGTATTGTAACATACAGTTCTTTTAAAGGATTATTTTCTTTATTCAAAAGTTTTGATTAGAAGATAACATTTCTAATGCAGTAAGATTATTGTGAATGAAAGTATTATCGATAGTACCAACTTTTTGTTCTGTTTTCCTAATTTAAAATTACTCTGTAGTAAATTTGAACACTGATATATCTCTCTTCAGCACATGTAAAATTTATGAATTACAAAAAATACAAAAAGTTCTGATCCCTATTGTTTAAATTTGAAGAAAAGAATTTTAAAAGAAAAATTTTACTGTCACAAATAAAAAAAATGGCACAAACAAATGCTTTGTTCTGAGAGTTAATGTTTTTTTAATCTTGGCAAGAATCAATTCAGCATTATATGCATAGATTATATAAAGTTTACTTTTAAAATTTCTAATTAAAATAAAAAGAGATGTTGTAGATGAAACTATTAAAATTTCAAACTTACAGAAGTGGATATGATTTTTCTGGTTAGTTGGACAAAAGCAATGAATCACGAAATGCTGCTACAGACTGTAGACAAAATATCGTCAACTATAGCCATTTCTCAATGTATTCTGTGCCACTTTCAGCAATTGAATCAAAGCAGTAACAATTAACTTAAGGAGCCTTTTAATAATTAATATTTTATGTGTCATCTCCAAAAATGTCCATTTGATAAGTTCTGTGCTTGGCTTCATGATTAGTGCCCCCTCTCGATTTGCAAGTTGTCAGTTATGAATATTTCAAAATAAAAGATAGCAATAATGTTGTGTTTATCCTGTCACTGACTGTCATACTCATTGTTGAAAGTATGTAGGTAATAGCAAAACTAAGAAACAAGCTTTATACATCCCTATTATACAAACTAAGCATGTTCAACTGAATGTGTGTTTATAATTGTCATTTCTCTATCATAGTGGTTCCCAAACTGTGTTCTGCGTAACCCTGGGGTTCCATGAGGCATACCCAGGGGTTCCACGAGTCACAATGAAAAAATCGAGAAGAAAAAAATATGTATTCAAAATGGATTCACACATTCTCTATCACATTTATATAATTATAAGTATCTATAGCTCGTCCTAATCATTAACACTGTGAAAATTTTATTTATATGTAATAACTTTATTATGAAACACTTTTTGAAATATTATTATAATATAATAAATCAATATTAAAATGCTTTATCTTTATATATATACTTCCTACTAGATTGAGAATATTCTATAGTTAACTATCTTGAGTTCCAAGAGAATTTCTACTCGTTAGTTATAACAAAATGCCTTGCAGAACTAAATAGTTTTCTAATGGAAAATTCACCTTTTTGTATTTGTAGTAAAAACACCTATAATGAAGGATAAGAAACAACATATCAACAGATTTGTGATGTTATAATATAAATTTAACAAGAACAGCATCTTAATTTTAGGTTGAAAATTCATGCGAAATACACGGGTTTTCTCATACAGCTATAAACATTTTAATGCCATTCAGAGCATTGTGTTTAAGTGAAATATATTTCTCAACGTGAGTGGCTACAAAAACAAAGTATAAAACAAATTAAACTCTGAATAAGTAATGCGACTGCATTTAATCTCAATAGATTTAGACAGTTTGTATGAAAAAAAGTAAGCATGTATCCCTGTTATTAAATAATGCATGGATAAGTGACACTTAGATCCCAAATTAATATTATTAAAAAGTAAAATTATATTAAAAAATTGGATTATAATTTTTTAATAATAAATGCAATACTTTTTTTTAATTGCCTTTACGTAAAGTGCCCATAACATGTTGATCTACTTTAAATATTATTTTGAGATATATTCTTTGAAGTATGTGTATGGAATGGGATTCCAGGAAAACACTTTCTAGTTCTAGGGGTTCCAAGAAAGCATCTTCAAGTTCTAGGGGTTTCAAGAGGTGAAAACGTTTAGGAACCACTGCTCTATCAGAATAAAAAAGAAAGTCAATGCTCTTGTTTCCTACTTCATTCAAAGGTTATAATTTGAAATAGCATTTTTTGCAAAACAAATTTAATGCATATTGAAATAAATATCATGACAAAATGGCTAATTTAAAAAAAAAAAAATGGTAATTTCTTTAAAAAAAAAAAAAATAGCACAAATAGATTCAATCATCCAATTATATTGCTACAAATATGATGGAAAATGAATCAAACACAATCATGAGATTCAAAACATACAAAGTCTCAGATACAATTTGCCTTGATAATTTTTTTTTCTATACACAATCTTACATGATTATAGCCAGATAAATTGCTAAAATTGGAAATAATTAAT
>BMAV01009764.1:273986-290903 GCA_019973955.1 Trichonephila inaurata madagascariensis
AAATAGAATATGAAAAATGTACCAATGCCAAAAGAAAAAGGAATTTACAAAAGGTTTGCAGTAAAATTTAAAATAAATTAATAAAAATTTGAGGCTGAAAAAATAACTTTAGAAGAAATAAAAATTGACTGTGAAATGAGGACAAACTATGAAATTATTTGTCAAAAGTGAAAACTCATGATTTGCTTTCAGTAATTAAAAAAAAATGTTATACAAATAGAGTATGGCAATATACTCTTATAAGAAAAGGCATTCATGAACCCACCACATTTATTATAACTAAGTGTTGACTAAGAATAAAAAAATCTGCACCATTAAAGAATAAAACTGACAATCAGAGAGAATTTGAATAATCCTTAGATTTATAATTAAATACACAGAGCCCTAATGTTCATTAAAAATATAACCTGGCACACACCAGTAACTTCTGCAATATCCATAAATCCCTTGAAATATTAAAATAAATGATAAGAAATATATCAATTACTTGAAATTAATAAGGATACAGTATTAAAAATAGATAAAACCTAAAAAAAGTTATACATGTATAATCACTATAGAAACCACAGTTAAATAATACATGTCATGTGGATTTAATTGTTATTAATGTTGTAATGTAAAACAACAGGAAGGCTATCGCCAACAGAACCATGTAATTTTGAATCTCAGTCAAGTGATGATCATGCCATTTGAGCTGGCAAATCATCCTCCATATATCCACACCACACCAATGTGTGGGCTTTGAGCCATGTGACAGATTTAACCTGCAAAGGCACCACTACTTGGGGTGAGTTTTCAGACACCAGGATTCAAACTTCTAACTCACAGGCCATGAATTCATAACCATAACCATTCAGCTACATGTCTTTTGAGAAAAATAATGATAAAAATCATAGTTATTTGTATCTTAATGCTATCTCCCAACTTAGCAAAAAATTACCGTCTATTTGGAGGAAAAATCCGCAGAGCGAACATACATCAATCTAGTAATCCTACACAATTCATTAATAAGTTATTTCTACAGTTAATAGGTTTAAAATATATTTCAAATATTTTTATTTAAAAAATAATTTTCTAAGAAATCAAGAAATAAATTTAATGTACTCCTAATATGGTTTATTTATAATCATATAAAAAGCACACACACATACATACGCTGACTATAGCTTCCCAATGATTCAGATCAGTGATTCCTAAAGCAATCTATACAGACCCCCAGGAGTCTATGATGACCTGCAAGGGGTCCACATCAACGAAAAAATCTACGATAGTGGCTCTCATTAAATCAGATTGTGACTTTAATTTTAAAAGGAAATTTAATCAAGTGGAAACCAGACTTACCTATTTAACAGCTTTATTTACTAAATTGAATGAGGTTAATTTGCAGTTACAAGGCAACAGCATAAATTTTATTAAAACAAGGACCACATTTCAGCCTTTCTTACCAGAATTAAGTTCAGGGAATATAATAATGAACATCAGAAATTTTCCCAGTTTCTCAATTGTCAGACAATCTACCAGTAAAAATGATGTTTTAACCTATATTTAGCATTTAAATGTCTCTTTTTTAGATTTTAAAACTAGGTTTGAGAATGCTTTGACTATCGTAATACCACAGTAGGCAATGAATTCATACGGTCACTTTGAAAAAAGAAAAGTTAGATTACAAGAATTAGGCACTAACGAAAATCTTAAAATAAAGTTTAGAAATGGATGCCAATAATTTTGGTTTAAAAAAGATATACCTGTTATTTATTCCATATTATGGAATATCTTGAGAAAGTTTTTAATTGTTTTTCTGATTGAGAAGGTGTAACAGTGCACTTGCCAATCACCAAAACAAAAAAAGAAAGAAGAGAAGAGTGGACACTATTAACCGAGGAGATATTTAAGGTTAAACCTGACAAAATGTTGAAAATTTGTTATTGCATTCCGATTCATCCCTCCCACTAAAAACATTTGTTTGTTGCTCAGTTATTTTATGTATTAATTAAAGTTTCATTCAATTAATTAGCATGTGTTTTCTTAAGTTTTAAACACTATACTTCCCAGCAGTTAAAAATTTAAATCTTTGGTTCAAGTGTAGTATAAAGGGGCCACTTGGCGCAGTCCTTTCTTTTGGTGACTAAAAGCGGTCGCCAAAAGAATTTAGGAATTATTTATTATAGAATGAATTCGATATCTCACCATGACATTTAAATAAAAATCGCCAAATTCGAAGAAAAATCGCTAAATCCGATGTGGCTCCCCTACACTACACTTAAGCCAAATCTTTTAAAGGAAGTAGCTCTATACCTGCTGTCAAAAACACATTCAAGTTGATGAATTTGCAAAAATTTAATTAGGTTAGTAGAGGTCTACACAAACCGCAAAACCTGTCAATGGGTCTATGAGGCAAAAAAAGTTTGGAAACCTCCGATTTAGATATTAATCTTACTCAATATACAATTATGAAAAAGTTTCGCAATAAAAATATAATGACCATGTTAAATGAATAATTAGATTTTTTTTAAACTTAGAAAGCGAAATATTAAACCGAATTCGAAATTGATAATGTTAATATTGCACCACACTTCGTAGCACATTATGCAACAAAAAAGTATAAAATGAATTATAAGTAGAAATTCCAGAGTTAAAAACACAAGTGATACATGTTAACTGATTCTTAAATGGATAATTTGTTTTTACTTCTGATTTTTTATTTAATTACTAAAATCCCACTTACTAATTCGTATACCTCGTAAATACATTGAATACACATTCCACAACCATAAATAAATAAAACAGAGAACTGTCGCTCGTTTCGGTTCGCAAACACGTTGCGGCCTGGTTGCATTTCACTTCATTCATATGAAAAAGTTTATCTGGGTTAAAAACGATTTATAAGATAAACTTTTATTCGCATCATAAATATGTAATAAAAAAACAAAAGAGAGAGAAATTCGATGGTGAAAAATTTTTCAAATAACTTGAAGACGTATAATACGAAATGTCATATCAGAGGAGATAGTTGACTTATCTGTTTATGTTTTCTATTGTAGTATTAACTGTTCAAAATCCATTTAAAGTTCCTTTCTCGATTTGTTTAGTTAAAACTTAACATGCCGTAACGTAAAACTTTTGCTTTCGTCAGGATTATGTTGTTTAGTGTTTGATAAAATTCTGGAACCATAATTGATTTATTTGCCGCATAAACTTAAACGAAAGAAATAACCATAAAATTTTTCATCGCTAGTCTTTCAGCAGTTGTCACTGCGCTTGTGCAGGAATTGTTATGGATTTCAGCATGAAGTCTATCAAAGGTCTAGCCGCTGAAGCAGCTACTGCATTTAGTCGAGCTGTTCAGGTAATTTAATAAAAGTTTCATTGATAAATATAGTAGATCTGATGCGTAAAAGTTGTTCTGACATAAAACTGTGTGGTATAAATGATCTCTATTTGTTTAAAGGCGTGTGAATCATTTCATATTTTATTGGTGTTGAAGGGTGTGAATTCGATTGTAGAAAATATTAAAAAGCATTGTTTAGAAATTGACTAGTTTCCTGATTAGAATTAAGACAGGAAATTGATTATTAAAATAAATTTCAGATCTCGAACCGAAACTGTGTTATGGTTGTTCCTTAAATCGGAAGTTTGAGTATAGATAAGATCATTTTTTTTGTTGTTGTTATCTTTTCCTTTCCAACTTTAAACTGCTTTCTACTAATCTTTTAATATAAGAATTTTTGGAACATTAAAATATGTACATTGTATTAATATTTTAAAACTGAAACTTGAGTGTAACTGATTCTTATGTTTCTGCATTTTCTGAAAAATTCTTCAATTTCACTATTATCTATTTTGTAATCGTTTATTATCAAGATTTGTTCTGGTAAGATTGTATAACTTGCTTACTCTTTGAATCCATGTTTAATTTATTGATTACCAATGAATTGTATGCACATTATTTTTGTCTTCAAATCTCAAAAGCATAATTGTAATAATGGTATTGTGTATCATTTTGTAAAAGTAAAATAAATGTTGTTACATTTCCTGGTTTTGTTCAAAATTATGACTAATATAATTTTAAATGAAAAGTACTGAATTATTTTTAAAATACTGCTGACTAAATTTTTGGATCAGCAGCATGCATAAATGTAGTAATAAATTTTTTTCCAAACTTTTTTGTTCTTGAAATATGCATAGTGTATCCAAAAATAGCATTCTAAAAATGGGTACTTATGTATTATCGCAACAATTGCCCGTGTTCAAGATAATTTGCCAGGTTTGCAATCTCAATTTCACATGTGTTGTATGCACTGAATTGGTAATCACAGGCTTAGTTTCATATAAAGTTGCCAATTGGTTGTGATAATATGTAAGAATCTGAAAATGTCTGTAAAATTATCAGTTAAATAGACACATTATGATACTTAAGAATCCCAGCAATATGCTCCTATCTTAAAAGTAATTGTAAATTCTCATTTTTTAAAAAAAAATTTAATTTGTGTTTCCCCTTTTCTTGTGTAAATATTTTTTGCTTGTTTCTTTTTGCATTCAAAATTTCTTTTGTGATTGAATCAAAAGTTCATTGTCTATCCTGTTGAATACTTCTTATTTGGGTACTTATGTATTATAGTGCCGACCAATTTCACTGAATGAAAAGACTGTCAATTCACAAAATGTTGCCAAGCTCTGTTTGTTTACAATCCAATTTCTTCCTTCTCCATAAGAACTGATGAGCAAAATACCAAACAGGCAGAATATGAGTAACTGAAGGCCAGATTACTCCAACTACATTCAGTTAAAATGTAATGGACACAGGGTATATTAGTCATTAAAATTGTTCCAGCTTAAAATGCACATATGTACTAAGAAGGTACTTGAATATTAACGTCACTGTAGCCAAATTAGCACTTTGTGAATTGTACCAGTTTCCACCAAAATCTGACTTTTTTTTTCAAATTAAACATGTAAAAATCTGTTTTTGTTGTTTTTTGCTGGTATGATATATCACGATTCCCATATAGCCAGTTTGGCTGTGGTGACATTAATAAATAAGTAACCTGTCAGAAACATCAAAAGCACTAATGATTTATGGAAGCTTCAACTCCAAATAAAATTAGAATTATGTGAATTTACAACAAGAGACAGTGGTCAAGATAAAAATAAAAAGTTTTAAAAAATCTTGGATTTATTTGAAAGGCAACATATGTTTCATGAGACTTTTAAGAATAAAAGTACTTGATTATTATTACACCAACTTTATTAAACTGAGTTAGTTCTGCTGTCATTTACTGCTTAGAAAGTTAGTAGTATTTAGTTAAAACCATAGTTAAATATAAATATGAACTTAAAAGAAACAAATGTAAAGTGAAAATGCCAAAACAGAATTATTAGATAAAATATTTTAAATAAAAAACTACAAAAGTTTAACAAATTTTAATTCTTAAAAATTTTTAATGGATTTTTAATTAAATTGCATTGTATAAGTAGGAGTTTATAATTTGAGTCAAATGCTTAATCTAATATTATTAAAACTTTTGTATTTTTGTGGTCAAAACAAAGTTATTTTGAACTAGAGAAATTGAGAGATTTTTGTGAAAAGAAAAAAAAAAAACTTTTTGCATTGCAAATTTATGAGTTGTGTGCTACTTTTCAAAGTATATTTTTCTTTCCTAATTTTTACATGTTTTGTTATTTTATAGTACACTGAAGAAAAACTTGGAACTTCCGAAAAAACTGAACTTGATGCCCATTTCGATGGCTTGGCCTTGCGTGCTGATCGAACTAAACACTGGACTGAGAGACTTGTTTCAAGGACTGATGCAGTCCTACAACCAAATCCAAGTAATTCATATGTTTAGATCCTCTCTATGCATATGTGTTGATTTAAAATTAACATTAAATATATTTAAGTTTTGTATTAAATAATATTGTTTTATTTATCGTGTTATATGTTTTTAACTTAAGACTTTTACTAAAGATTTAAGATATGAAAAATTTTCCGTTTAATGCTACTTATTCAAAATTCTCTTTTGTTAGTCATCCTGACTCATTAAATTAGTTTTAAATGTCTTTGCTTTTATGAGCACATTTATTAAAAGTGAATATAATTTACAGTATTGTATCATAAATACCGTAAAATCCGGCATATAATGCGCACTTTTAACACAAAAAATAAGATCGAAATTTAGGGGTGCGCGTTATACGCCGAGTATAAAAATGAGAGCTTTAAAAAAATTTAGACTTATATATCAAAATACTGTTTATTTAAAAGAAATAACATACCTTATGAACTTTCATTGTTGGATAACATGAAAAGGCATTCTTTTTTGACCATTTTAAGGCCAATAAACGTACACTGTTTCTTGTTACAATTAATCCATTCAGGCGATTTTCTAGGACCCAGTTCGCAACACTTTCTTCTTGAATAGGACATTTCGTTACTCCTTTACTTAAAGCACATTTCTTCTTTGGCATGTTAATTATTGTCATTTTCTTTTTTTCCCACTCCCTTATGGAGCTTTCGCCAATATGAAACATCCTTGCTGCAGCACGATTTCCATTTTCTTTTGAAAATTGAATCACTTAGATCTTCAAACCGGCGCTGTGTTTTGCTTCGTTTACCAGGACCCATCTTGACTGCTTGCTATATGAAGCATATTCAATATTATTCATAGTATTGAATTTACTACAGACAGCGAGCGTAGTAAGTCTCAGGCTTGTTCTAATTTATTTCAAAATTAATCGTCCGCCTCGTACATCACACGAAAGGGGAAAAAGGAATCAATGTTTATAGAAAAGCGTGGGAAAAATCCAGCCATGGCGCTGATTCGATCTCCCCCCTTCTTCTTGCGCTTAAGAGAGGGTTGTATAATTCTAGAAGTATACTATTTTTTCAAAAGAGTCTGGAATGATTCATCCAATAAATAATGACTTCACAACATAAGAAAATTGCACACGTGCATTTCAAATTTTTTCGTAAAAAAGGGGGTGCGCGTTACACGGCGAATATACCTAAAAATTAAATAATACAGCTTGAAAGTATAGGTGCGCGTTATACGCCGGATTTTACAGTAATTAATGTTAAAAGGCTTTAATGTTTTTTACATTACACTTATCTTTTTTCTAATTTCAAATTACCGTAAAATCCGGTGTATAACGTGCACTTTTAACACCAAAAATAAGATCGAAATTTATTGGTGCGTGTTATACACCAGATATAAAATTGACAGCTTTAAAAAGAAAGAAGCATAAAAAAAATTAGACTTCTACATTTTTCGAAATACTGTTTATTTAAAGAAATGATATTCTTAATGAACTTAAAAGGTTTTTATTCTAAAATTATACTATTTTGCAAAAGTTTAGGAAAATACCTCGAATAAAAATCGTTTTGAAACATAACAGCATTGCATACGTTTGTCAGGTTTCTTCGTAAAGAAGGGGGATGATGCACGTTATATGGCGAATATACCTCAAAATTAAAAAATTCAACTTCAAAGTATGGGTGCGCGTTATACGCCGGATTTTACGGTAATAAATTTTTTTGATGGCAACAAATTTCATATTTTTGTGCTAAGTATTTAAAGTTGTCTCTTTTCCTCTTTCCTTATTTTATCCTGATAACTTTCCTGTGGGGGAAAACTTTTATTTATGTTTGTCAATTGAAATGCTAAATAAACAAAGGGAAATAACTGAAATTTTGCCTCTTTAAAATTGCATTTTTTTGTTCTATTGCATTTTAAAAAATTAAAATAAAAAATGTGACATTTTTTAAAACAGCTACTTTAATTGATCAGTTTTTACAATATATGGGTGTTCACTTAAGGAAAAATTGATCAATGACAAAGTTGGGAAATTTGTCATCTTTCTGGCTATTAAGCATATTCTCTGAATGCTTACTTATTTTACCCATCCTTTCTCTCCAGTAGCACACACAAAAATTTTTCAAGGGGCGGGTCCAGGGTCGAAAGTCTCATTTTGGTATCATACTCCAATACGCCGCCCAACATATTTTGTTGATTTTTCAGGAGCAAAAATAATGTAAAATTAATTATTAAATAAAGAATTAGCATTAATTAATAAAATTAATTTTTAATAATACATAATTAAGTTTTATGTAATATATACATAGGATTATAACCAATTGGGGATGAAAATCAAGGGCTATGGGGTTGTCTGGCCCCCAAGGCCCCCCCCCCCCCTTTGTGTGTGTCACTGTTTCTCTCTCTTTTGGATACAAAATTCCTGTCCTATTCCATTTTATAATACAGTAGAGTCCCAAAAACTTCCGTCTAATGTGGACTGAAGAATGACCGAGTTTGTGAAAAAGTAGTGTTATTGAGAATAAGATTAAAAATGAATAAGCACAAGTGTTTCCTCAGAAAATATTATACTGCACTTGTATATATTGTTTGCTTGAGAATACAACAGAAAATAAACTGCTCAAATACCTGTAAACAAAGAAAGTGTAGATACTTTATGAAAGCATAAAGCACTTACTACGTGAAAATGAAAATTAATGAGTATGCAGTATACAGTAATTTATCTGATCAGACACACCTCAGAAAAAAAACTTTCAAAGGTATAAAGCTGTCTATAATGAAAATTAAGTAGCCGAGACTTTGAAAAAATTAGCTACTTTTTTAAAAGAAATGCACAATGTCCTGTTGTTTTCCTTAATGTTCTCAGCATTTTGCTGCCTTATCACCTACACAATGAAGAAACTGTTAGTCCATTACTGACACACTTTGTTGTTCAAAATACTGAAGGTGGTTTCGACAGCCTTTAATTTCTCTTTAAGTGATATTTTAGGAGCTTGTATGGTGTCTTCAATGTTAACATCTTCATCATTTTCTGGCAATTTTTCCATTAACTGTGACAACAGCAGTAACTTGCAGAAGTAATGCAAGGGTGTGAACGAGTTATCCGGACTGCCAGGTTATCAAGTGTCGAATTTTCAGGACTCTACTGTATATATAAGCCATGAATTACTTTTAAACCAGGTTATACTTTGTGATCTAAGGCTGCTGGAATGGCTGAATTTTAAAATTAAGCATGTAGTGTTAAGGTATTTAAAAACAATAGATAACATTTTATATAAATGTGTATATAAGAAATATTAAATGTTAGATAAATTTTGTAACCTTGTTATATCACATGAGTAAAAGTAATCTAAGCTAATCTAGTTTGGAAAGATTCCTTGTTATGTCCTTTTTTAAAAATTTAATTTATGCATTTTTGTTAAACATAGATTTTACATCAAAGAATTGCTTACTGTTATTTATCTATATTTTTAATTCCATTTATTTCGGAATCATATAATGATTTTTATTTAATTATAAATATACATTTCTCTCTGATGTATTTGGGATAATTTTGTATATCTGTTACTGTGAAAAATTTTAATGAATTAAATAATTTTTATTTGATGTTTTCTTTTTTTAAATGAATAGCAGTTATTTTCTTTAATCATGCATCTGAAGCTCCACACTATCCTTTTTTGATAGTTTTCCTTAACCCTTTAAGCGGTCAATTATTTTACCAGAAATGCTTCCAAAAAAGGCATATTTTTTTATTGCATATAAGCCCTCATTGCATATATTCCTCCTCCTCCCGCTACATAGAAAAACCCGGATGAAAAGCATTTCATTTACATGGACAAGCCACGCCATCTGTTGAAAAATAATAATACTAAATAGTCTCTTTCAATAATGAAAAATGCGGGCAAACCAGAAAAGGAAAGGAGAAAATATCGATGCCCGTATGGCGTATGGGCATCGATATTTTCTCTTTTCCTTTTCTGACCAGATGAGGCCAATTTCGGGTAGCACGTACACTATACGGGAAAACTGCTTAAAGTGTTAAATCTTGTAAATGCTATAATGCATGTTTACGGTATTAGGTAGCCAAAAGACTTTTGTTTTTAAATTCTCAGATACCAGAGTTGAAGATTACTTTTTTGAAAAGCTTGATAAGAAAAGAGAACATCCTTCCAACTTAGACCTTCTTGGGCAAGATATGATTGATGCTGGTGCCGATATTGGTTCTGGAACTCCTTATGGTAAAATATTTTAATTTTGTTCTTAACTTGATATTTTATGAAGATACAAGTATTTTATTACTAGGCATTTATTTTAATTGCTTGAGCTTATTACTTGCTTTTATTTTTTGTTTCTCATTTGCAATGTGGATTTGAAATTGTTGCCTTTGATGGTTTGTTTTTGCTTATTTATATATGTCTTAAATGGGATGGTTGAAATATCCTCTTGTTGTGTTGGACTGTTTAAAAACATCCGGAATAAAACATATAATTTTTTAACTCTAGCACCAATGAAATTAAAATTGATCTCAAATTGCTTTACAAGTCATTTAAATTGAAATATAAGAACATGTAAAATCATGAACACAGCAGTAGGGCCTCGAGTATAAATTGTTAAAAGTAATTTGAAAGTTTTTGCTTTACAACTTTTTTTCATCTAAAAAAATGTTTTATTAAATAATTTAGCTTTTTGTAAATGTTAATAGTGTATTACTCTTGAAATTGTATTCTACTATTTAAATATTTTACTCCAAAATAATATGTATGATTGTATTTTATGAAAGATAATGCACTTAATATGATTTATTTATTTATTTTTTGTCTAGTTAAATTTAATAAATTTTTATTAAGTGTGCTTTTAAAGAAATAATTCTTATTGCATTAAATAAAATTTTCCTGTACTATAAATTCAAGAATAAATATGTAGGTGATAAAGATCTCAATAGTATTATAGAAATTTGTAAATTAAAAAAAAAATATTAAAATAAAAAGTTCAGACATTTTTCTCAAGGAGAGATTATAAAAAAATGTGGGAAAATTCATCAAATTTAATTGAAGATTTGAAAAATATGTTGTTGTAGATTTATTATTTTTGTTAATTTTTAACTTGCATACAAACTTTATATATAAACAATTTAGAATATGTACTCATTGATTATAAATTTTTCACATTTTCTGACAGTAACTTCAAGTATGGAGAAATTAAAATGACTGTCCTCTTCAATAGATTAATCTTAAATAAAAACTATATCCTTGTTTCTTGGAATGGAAAAATTCTGGATGATGTTGTTTCATTTGTTGAAATGTATTAATTGTGTATTAAATATTACATTTATTGCATAATTTATTTTTATAGGTAGTGCTTTAATCAAGATTGGTCAAGCACAACAACGGCTTGGTGCAGCTGAACGAGAATTCGTTCGCTCTGCCATGACCACATATGTTAGCCCATTAAAGAGATTTTTGGAAGGCGATATGAAAACTATTATGGTAGATTACTTTGATTATAAATCTTAACTGTAAAACAAAAATTTGTATTAATTTTTAATGACAGTTGAATATAAATAAAAACTAATCAAAATATTGTTAATTGTTACCCTATTCTAAAAAAACTGCAGTTCAGTTATTTTTATATTATTCAATTCAATTCAGATTGTAATTGTAAATGTTTCTCGCCTTCAAATATGATATACTTGCAATTTTTTATGTAATTGGAATTAGATGTTCAAAACATAATTATATTACCATATCACTGTATTAAAAAATTAAAATTTGTTTAGGAGATTTTTAGAAATTAAATCTTAAATTATGGGTACTTTAAATTGATTTAAAATTTCTAATTGCATCCATAAGTAGAAAATCAATATGCATGCATCAATCTTATTAATGCAATATTGATTAAGCAATTCATTGTATCAAAAGTAGTTTGCTACTTATTTGAACCCTGTTTTCTTTTTCATTTTTTCAATATCATTCTCCTATTCAAAATAGAAAGAAAGAAAAATCCTTGAAAATAAGAGACTAGATCTAGATGCTTGTAAAAGCAGGCTGAGGAAAGCGAGATCCATGGAAAGCCAAGCTAATGTAAGTTATCTTATTTCATAAATGTAATATATGTGAATAGTTTGACTGTTTGTTGAAAATTTCTAACACATATTACATGTATTGTAGTGTCTTAGTAGTTCTAGTTTGTCATAAATTTGGGTTAGCAAAGTTAAAAAAAGGGGGAAAAAATTGTAAATTTTAAAAAAATGTTCATGATTAGCATAATATGATACCTGCATGTCACTGTTTTAGTTTCTGTTTTATTTTGACAATAATAATTCAGTTCTTAATACAGTACAAACATTATTGTTGACTAATTTCCACTGTGAAATATCTTTTTGTAAATTTGAGATACGCTGGTTCATGTTCTGCTTGAATTACCAAGGCTGTTGTATACATAAATATTTGTTTCAATGAATAGATATAGATTCACATATTATGTATATATCATATATACTTATATATGTATGTGAATGTATATATAAATAAGTTTAGACATCTTTTTTTTTGGGGGGGGGGAGCATTTCTGTGGCTTTTATATTGCTATGTGTTTATTATTGCATAATATTTTCTACATAATGTAACTATTTTAATATAGGTAATTTTAGGGAAATTTATATACATGTACTGTTGTGATAAAAAAAATATTAAATGCTGTCTCAAAAAAAATAGAGTATCAATTTATTAGTCAAAATTCATTTATTGCTTCAAAGTAATCTCCTTCATCTTCATTGCATTTCTACCATTCTCCCCCCAGTTATCAAAACATGCCTAAGTCTTTTTTGTGAAACTCGTTTAGGATTTGTAGTGAGTTCTCTCATATTATATCAATGGAATTATCAAAACTTTGTCCACAAAGAGGCAATATCGACCATGGAATTAAGAAAAAATTGCAGTGCCATATCAAGTTAATCTGGGCTTGCTGAACTGTATTTATGAAATGTTTTCTTAAAAAATAGGTAGTAGTAATGGCCTTGAGAAAAGGTACAGTATTGTGATGCAAAACCCATGAATTATGTAAAAATTTGGAATGTTTTTTATGAAATGCTTCATGCAAATAAGACAAAATACTGACAGAATAATCTTTATTGACTGTTTGACCATTTGGTGAAATTCATAATGCATAAGGCCACAGAAATCGAAGAAAACAGTCAAGATTATCTTGATTTTTTTAGGTCAATCAAATACAGTCATTTTGTAAACAGTTATCTTTAATTTAAAGGCTTTTTACTACAGTTCAATTGTGTTTTTGTTGTAAAAATTCAATTGTAGATACAAATTTAAGGTATGTTCTGTGCTTAGTTGCTCTCAGCCTTTTGGGAAATAAGTGAAGTAAACATTCTTTGCTAAAAATAAATTTGTTTTCTTATGATATATATTGAAGCAAATTCCTGATTACCACCTGTTGATGTGGGTATAAGTCTTAAAAAATCAATAAAAATATGCCGACAGGAAATATATTGCTGAAATTTTTTTCAAATTTCAGTAGGGGCATTAAAACTTAAGATATTGAAGTGGAGATGACATTCACATTTGTGGTATTGTAGTTATGGAAGAAAAAAAAATAAAAATTCTTAATATAGGTGACATCATGAAATTTTTTATCACATCATGTATTTTAATTTGTATCATGTATTTTATTTATCTATTTTTCTTTGCTCTAAAAGTAAAAATACAACAGAAGGAATTATTCAAGTATCAGGTTTTTATATAAGAGAAGAACAGGGAAAAACTTAATATAAAAAATATAATCTTGTGTTCTAGCAAAAGGAGATAAAAGTTATTCATATAAGTGACATTATTGTTTAAGGAATATTGATACCCGGTTATTAAGGCATGGGGAAGCAATCAATGATATTCTATTTTTTGAAAATCTGTAATCTGTATTCCTGTAAATCTGTTCAAAATTCCAGGTCTTATCTTTTTAATGAGGAATTGCTAATAAATCTATGAAATTAATGTTTTTAATGCTTTAGAAAAAGATAAATTGAAACACATTTCGGAATAGAGTATTTGGATTTATGAATTAGATGTTATAAATAAAGAAGATTCGAATTTTAGTTGATATCAATTTAAATTATTAAATATACATATATTTCAAAGGAAGCTTTCTGATTTTTTTTATTACAATAGTTAGTATGTGTTTGTGGATGTATAATGTTCTTTTATTTTAGGGCAATGCAATTTATGTAATGTTGTATTATGTATTTTGCACTTATGTAATCATTATGCATTTTAATAAAAAATTTAGCTCTGTACATATTTGTCATGATCTTCCATGGTCTGGACACTTAGTATTCTTAAGGGAAAAGGAATACGATAAGTGTCTAATTAGTTAGATTGTGTATTATTAAAAAAATGAGGGGGGGGACCTGTTAAATATATATTCTTTGTCTTAGTATAATTTGTATTCATACTTTGCTAATGAATATTTCTATTATTAAGCTTAAACCTGACATGATTCAGAGAGAGATTCAGCAGGTAACTAAATTAGATAGAGATATGATTTTCATGTTCTGTGGTTTATTTTGTTAGTATAAAAATGTGCTTAAGTGTCATTACTGCATGAAATGATTGAAATGTGTTATTAAATTGTTAGAGTATAACAGTTAATGAATTTATTTTTGTGCATGTGTACTGGATAAGTATATCTCATACTTAAATTACATTATTCTATGAATATTAATGCATGTATTATAAAGCAGTATTTGTGTGTTGTATATTTCTTTATTTTTAATCATTACACTTGTTTTGTATTTTTTTATATATAAAATCATGTATAACATCTCAGTCAGCACGATAAGTAATAAATTAAACAAAAGTATAATGGGTTTTACTCTATTAAATGAAAATTAATCATAACTGAGTTTTTAATTGTTTGAAAATAAGTCATGTTTAAGTATGAAAGTAGATATGAAGAATTCAATGATTTATGACTATTATTTAAGCAAATTATTTGAGTGAAAGTATGCTTATCTTGTTTATGCAATATTTTTGTCCAAATGGAACCAAGTTAATACTTTCTCAAATAACAATGTTAAATAAAATTTTTCTTATTGATTATATTTTTTGTATTTAAAAGTAAATTACTCTGTTTTTTGCTTATATCATTGGAATATGATATAAAATTAATGGCTATTAATAAAAGTGACCTATAAGTAAAAAAAAAAAACATTGAAAAGAATTTAAAAAAAAAAAATTAAAATAATTGGATTGTCTCAATTTCATGATATTTTTACCTATCCAACTATAGGCTGAAACGGAACTCAGAATTTCTCAGGCTGAATTTGATAGACAAGCAGAAATCACTAGACTCTTACTTGAGGGGATTAGCAGTGCTCATGTGAGTATCTTTAATTTTTCATGTATGTCTATTGAAAAAAATTATGATAAACTGAAAAATATATATGTATATCATGCAATTAAACATTTTTATTAGTTTCTATTGAAATATGCAAATATGCTGTTGGTTACATTCATTCAATATTAATTTCTTATTTACAGTAAACTGAAGAATTTAACTTAAGTTTTCAAGCATATGAATTTTTTTCATATGGTGATCATTTTCCTCTTAATCACATTCAGATAATTTTTTTAACATCATTTTCCTTTCTCCTTTGCATTGTGAAAATTATTTCCAAAGTTATTTTGTTTATATAAACACATATATACTTTAAACTTTTCTTTTAAAGAACTATTATGTAATTGAAGTTTAAGACAATTCTAAATGATTAAAAACAAAGTATAGTTAACCTGAGAAAGGACTTTGTATTTAACATAAAATCTGTATTTTGTAATACTGAGGAAGAAATTGATTCTTTTTCTGTATGTATGTAGTTCAAATATTAATAAACATTTGAAAGTAGAAAGAAGAAATATTGTAATTTAATTCATAAAAGTTATTAAGAGGACTTTGTACCCTTTGAACAACTTTCTTTATCTATGTATTGAAAAATTTTATTTTAGCATTTTATATAATGTTTCTATTCAAGAAAAGGATTCGAGATGAAATTTTTCACATATTATTCACACAATTTTAAAAATTTAAATTTTTTGAAGAAAATTTAAAATCTTACTCCTTCTGTAATTATTAATTTTTTGACCTGAATTTTTTTTTTTGTAATACTCTTCTGGATGTTCTAAACAACTTTAGGGATCGATTTTACAATAACTTAATTCGTTTTCGAGAAAAAAAATAAAATGTTGATATACATGCTAAAAATCAACAAAAAACCCAATATCTTTTACATTAAAATTTTTTTTAGAAAAAGTATTCAGTTTTGCAGTAAAATGGATCCCTTATTTTATTACATGCTTTGTATGTAACACGCAGGGAAAAAATGGAAGTGATTGGTAAATAATTGTGGAAGGAGTAGCATTTTGAATGCACTAATGTTTCAAAAAACACAAACTAAGAAAAACCACTTTAAAGTTTATATTTCTGAAAAAATAATTATAATAAACTTAAAGTACCACTTTAAGATATTAGTTATATATTTTTTTTTAAATAATTGCATTTTCATAGTTTTCAACCCATACATTTTTATAAATGAACGATTTTTCAAGAGTATTAATTGCACAAGAAAATTCAAGAAAAATGTTAAAAAAAATTTTTTTCTGTCATGACTGAAATTTTAGTTTTTTTTCTTATAATATTGAAGTATTACATTTGTACGAAAAACATATCAGGAATAAGAACTGAAATTATGAAATAATTAATATAAAATGCCTTAATTCAAAAATTTTGCATGCACACATTTCACAAAGAAAAAAGACATTATTGTATTGCCTCAGTAATATTTTGCTTTATATATTACACATTCTTTTTTTAATGTTATTATTTCTCTTTATAAAATAGATTTTTTTATCAAAATGCTTTTTTTTCTAAAAAGGGGGCGTGGCTGAATTGCCTAATTTGTTTTCAAATTAAGTTTTATTCAACTTGTGAAAAAATTAATTTTCTATTTCACAAATTCTAATATAAGAATAAAGGTTTCACTTACCTTATTCTTCGTTTCTAATACCCGGTGAGCTTGACCTAAAAGATTCGATTAAATAGACTCTTAACC
>BMAV01009764.1:297397-343424 GCA_019973955.1 Trichonephila inaurata madagascariensis
CTCTAATAAACTGGTAAGTGGCAAAGTTTTACTTCCGTTTTTATTATCGGGACATATGTGTCCCAATAGTCTTATGGGATCATTTCTCTTGATATTATATTTTTCGGTTACTTTTGAAATAGTTGCTTATTATTTTTAAATTTAGGCACACATTAATTCAATCTAATATGACTTGACACCGGGGACTTACTAATGAAGAAATGAAAATTTTTTTTATAAGAGTCAGATGACGAATATATTGATTTTGATGATGAAATAGATGATCCCGACTTTCAGGATCCAGCACACAATTTGTAGCACTCATCCGATTCAGACGAGTGTGAAATGGATATCGATCATGATACCATCCCCCGAAATGCAAAGAACAGTGATACTGATACAGCATCACTTTCATCAGTTGATGAGATGCCATCAGCTAATGCTTCAGGCTGCAGATTCAACTTTTCTACCTCGAATGACTATTCCAGCAGAATCATTGCCTAGTTTGTTATTCAACTTAAATCGTTCAGCTATCGAATTGGACGTGTTTCTCAAGTTATTTCCAAAGAGTCTTATGATTTGGATCTTTCAATGCACAAACCAACGACTCAAAAAGTTGGGACAAACAATTCACCCTACAGACCCCTCGGAAATTATGCTTATCCTTGGATGCATGCTTGTCATGTCTTACTATAAGGTGCCAATTATTGGTCATCTAATACTTCTTTGGGAAACGTAGCAATAAAAAATGCTATTTCAAGAGACAGATGCAAAACGTTGTTGTTGAAACTATATTTTACTGAACCAGAACTGCGAACTCAAACATCGAAACCCCCCACTTCTTGATTTCATTGTACCTCTTGCAGAAGCCTTGATGTTGTCCGGAAAGCTCAACGCACAGTATCAACACCGTAGAACTGGACGCCCATCCAAAATATCACGAAGCTTACTCAATGTTGATGACCATCTGCCAGTAACAACAAAAACACGGCGGTGCCGTAAATGTGCACAACAAAAGAAGGAATCGCGTTTTAAAATAATGTGCATGATGTGTAATGTTCCATTGTGCATTGATTGTTTTAAACCATATCATTCTTAATTAAATTTTTATGACTAGAGTATCATTAGTGTTTCTTTACAAAATTACTCATTGAAGACTACTGGGACACATATGTCCCAGTGGTCAGGACTGATGGGACATATATGTCCCAGTCCTAAATCAGTATTTAAAATTTTCCTAAAATTATAACATCTTAGTTTTAGCATTATAGTATGCCCTACATATAGTTTATGCTACCAAAATTGTTCTGTTGTAAAAAAAAAACTCGTCGCAAAAGGGTTAAATGGTAAATACTGACAGTAAAATGTTTAAAAAATTGTACTTAAACAGAAAGTAAGTGAAGTAAATTAAGTATGTAAATACGAAATGTATAAAGCATATGAAGTTCGTACAATATACAGAACAATATTAAACAACATGTTTATGTTTTGTTATTTTCATGGATTCAGGGTTAACTACAATAAACCTTCAGGCCCTAGCGGTGCGCATGCGTTTACGTCCTTTGTCCCAAAAGGGCTAAAGAAACTAAATTTGTATGCATATTATGTCTTTTTATACATATTTATTAAAATAAGAAAGACAGCATAAAATATAAGTATTTTACTTCATTATGGTTAATTAAATAGGTAAATAAAAATTTTAATGTGAACTTAGTGCTTGCACTGATCTACTTTCATATTGCAAAATCAAGGGTATAGTTTGTGACTCTCAATTGGACACAATTCTGTGCATTCGGTTATTAAGCAATTTTTTTGCAGACTCAAAATATTTTTCGTATGAGGAAAGATTTTTTACTTTGATATGTTGAACCAAAAGTTAAAGAAGAGTACATGCAATTTTCTCTCTTGGACAAATATCTCCAACAATGACACTCAATAATTTACAAAATAGCTGTAAATTTGTCTTAAGAGTTATGTTTCAGATTTTTTTCGTAATTCCATAACTGTCCATAATTCTGAAGATGTTAGATAAATTATTTGACTACTTCCATCCACTCAAAAATTGACAAATTTGGAAAGTAGTGCAGACTGCCATTGAGAATTGTACCACATGCTAGAGGTTGCTGACTAGCATGAAAACTATATAATATTTTGAATGGAAAATATTTCGATTGTTCATTTATCTTTTTCTTTTCCATTATAGGTCATAGTTGTATCTCCTTTACCAGTTCCTGATGCTGATTGGATGATGGGAGAGAGAGGCACTCAGAAGGGCAAAGTCCCAGTAGCATATCTTGAAATACTAAATTAGTCCTCTTTACCTTGCCGATCTCGAGTTTCAATTTCTGCAAACTTAGCCATAAACAGTGATAATCAGTCTGAAGCATTAGCCTTATTGTTGTCATTTGACCATGTCTACAGCTGTGGTTGTTGTTAATGTATATTTTGTTCATATCAGTATATATTTGTAGTAATTTATAATTTAGATGTTTCTTTGAGTACAATATTGTGAACTTTTGTTTTCTGTGTAGTATTCTCCCTTTAGAAGCATGTATATATCTTTGTTGTAACCCTCCTTTTTTCAAGTATTAACTAATTTACGAACAATTTCATTTATATTTTTAACCCTGATTGGTTAAATAATTGTTTAGTACTTGTATTTGTTATGTTTATAGTGAAAAATGAAGTTTTGTCACTCACTATTTTTGAAATGTCTTTGGCTTTAGTGAGAATATTTCAAATAAAAAAAAATGTATTTTTTAATTGCAAAATTCATTACTTCATTTTTTAAAAAAATATTTATATAATGTTGATAAATTAGTTTTATTTTATCAGATATATTTAAATTAATAATTTTTTATAATTTTCAATTTTACTGTGACGAGCTAAAATTGATTGCATGATTTTAGTAAAAGCTTAAACCTTTTGAAAAAAGATGGGTTATTAATGTGTGATTTATTTTTTAGTGTTTTTTGACTGATTTTTTTTTTTTTTTTCCGAAAATTATTTTTTTTGTTTGTTGGTTTTTTTTTTTTTTTTTTTGCTTTATTTATGCATAATACAGCTTACTTTTAATATATTTTTTTATTTTAAAGAAGTCAAGCAAATTTCTTTAAAAGAACAATATTTTCCTTTGTACTTTTAAAAAGTGTCAACTAGTTCTCTTTTTAAATGAAATTGTTATGAAAACATTCCAAAACTGTAATACTTCTATAATAAAATTATTGAAATATTTGTAGTAATTAATATTTATTGTTATAAACAAATGATTAAAATTTTATTTTTTATAAATTAATGTGTTTCTTGTCAAATTTTAAACTGATTTGTGCAATTTTAACTATATTATATAAATGTGTATTTCTGAATATTTAGTTTAAGTAGCTTCTCCCAATATAGATACATATATTGCAAGGCTTTAGATCCTGATATTATGGTTGTATGTCATTATACTTGTCTATGAGATGATATTTTAAAAGATTTTAAATGTAATGCAAAAGTCTTTACAGATGATTCACTAATTTACATACCTTTAAAAGTTAAATCCATTTTGAGAGAACTTTTGCCATATTTCAGAGTTGGGTGTTTGGGGTGTTTAGCTTTCAATTTTAAGAAAAATAATTTAAGAAACATTTCTTATTCTAAAATAGTTATGTTTTGTATTTTAGTTCATTCTAAATATTAATCAAGTATCTGACAATCTAACATTATGACTGATGTACAAATATATATTTTGATTTTCAATAAGTTATTTAGACAATCTTGTTGTTAATATTTGTTTGAGATACTTAATGATGATTATGATTAAAAATGAATTTTTTAGAACTGTTTGAATTTTGTTTATTAATCTTAATTTAGTTAAAGCTGTTTTGATGTAGAAGTTCTTGTGTATTATATTATTATATAGGTTCTAAGATTTTCATTTTATGTTTATACATCCTAATTAGAGATAAATATAGATGTTTGATGCCTTGTTAAATTCATCCACAAAAATTATTGTTGTAGTATATGTTTGTACTTTTTAAATAATATGCTGCAAGCTTTTTACTTTAAGAAACACATTCAACTGTCTTATGTGTAATAAGAACTTTAAATTTAGAATTAATTAAAAATTATTTGAAGAAGCTATGAATATTATTAAAAAAAATGAAGATCAATGCAACTAGGTTAAGTCTAGTGAACATGAAGTAGAATTTTCTAGGTAACATTTTCTTAATACATATTTTATGAATTCTTTGTTACATTAAATAATATAATAGACACAGTAATATATTCTTGGAGTAAATGTATTTGCCTTGACTTGTTATGTTATGTAGTATATTTTTGCTTTGTTTGATCTCTTTTAAATTACTTAATATTTATTGTTTTACACTTGCTGTTTATATATAAATAATTATGGGCAGCATTGAGTTTTTCTCTTTATAGAAAGTTAAGTGCCTTATAGTTTTTTTTTATGTGTGTATCTGTGTGTGTGAGTGAGTTTTTCGCTATCTGTCTGCCCATAAAATATTCATTTCTATTTCTCATTTGAGTATTGGTGCTGTTTTTCATTTAAGCTAGCTATTTTGAATTAAAATGCTGTCAGTAGTATGTCACTAAGCAAGTTTCACATTAAAATGAAACTTATTTTTTTATATTTTCATTGTCTTTTCTGCAATATTTGTAGATATGTATATACATATATATCCTGAAGAAAAGCAATAATTATGTCCATATTTGAACATATATCTATTTAAAAAATTTCTTTTTCAGTAAATCAATTAAAAAAAAGTATTATTATTTTTTGTTTTTAAAAATAAATTTTTTTGAAAATCTTGTCATTTTTTTTTTTTTTTTTTACTGAATATGTGCTAATCATTCCAATGAATATTTCCTATCAATATTTAACTACATCTCTCTTAAAAACTTTTTGGAAAAATTTGATTCTAATTTTTTTTTCTTCCCATTAATTTTAAGCTTATTTTGGTATTTTACAAAAACAGCTATTTGGCTTTTTTGAATAATATTCGAATACCCTTATTCTGTATTTGCTGAGAAATTGGTGAGGAGTTTTCAACTTTTCTTTTTATTCAAGTATTGCACATTTTTTTATCATTATATTCTTAAACTCTTTAGCAATACTTGATCAAAAACATTCTTCATCTTTGCCACTCTTTTTTGCATAACTTTTCACCATATCTAATTTTAATAATTTCTTTCCTAATGTCTTAAGAAATTTGTTGATGTTTACTAATCAGTAACTTTTAGAATGTGATGTAAAGCAATATATATATGAAATGGTGCTTTGAAAACTTGACAAATCAACATGCTTTTAGTCTATGAATTTATCATCAGACTTATCAAAATGTGAATAAAATGTATTTAAAAATGATAAACACAATATCAAGTGATGGAATGTTTTTAAAATTAAGTAGTAAAATTCAAATTTTTGGTTGATGAAAATATTGATTTTGATAGTTTTAAATAGTGATAATATTAAAATGGTGCTGTGTTATCAGATAAATCAACCACACCAGATTTATTTCTTTAGTCATTGTTATATGGAGTAAAAGATTTTTGTGTAAAATATGTACTATTTATATCTGTTAGAGATAGTTCAATGTTATTTTAAATGTACTTCATGATTGAAATAATGCAAATGAAAATGTTTTTTAGAATCATCCATAATTGAATCAATAGCTATTAAGTGTTATTGCATCATATATATATATATATATATATATTTAAATAAACATGTGAATTAGTATGGTTTTCTGTTTCAAATAATAAGGAATACATATATTCTTTTTCCTTGCATTGTATTATAAATAGGTCATGATATTTTACTTAGGAAAAGGAAAAATTTTAATTTTGTATGTAATAAATTCTGTAATGTTTATAAGTATTAATATTGTGTACTACAATAAGAATAGTTAATATTAGAGAAAAAGAAAAATCTGTGATGCAATTAGTCATATGAAGTAATTTTTATTTGTCACAATTTGAAGATTTAATACTAATTTTTAAATAATATTATTAACCACCAAAGGGTTATTGTTTTAGTCACACTATATACACATTATTACTTTAAAGAATTTAATTGTAGTCATATATAATGTAACATAACTGACACTGTTTATATAATGAAAGTTTACATAGAATAAAAGTTCATTACTGCTAAAAGCAGGTGATACAATTTATTTAATGTTTTAGATAGATTGTTATTGTGATATTTCTTTCCTTCCTCTTGATATTTTTTTTTGGAAAAGCCATCCATCAAAAATGATGTGTAGTATTATAAAGATTTCAAGATATTTATGTATTCATGTAATATAATTATACTGTTTTGTTTTGCTCCATATTATTTAATTTAGGAATATTATAATAGATAAAATAATCTCTTCCTTCACTTTTCTGCAAATACTCTTAGATTGCAGTTATGTAAATGGAAAAGGTTTATTATAACTGTTGAATAAGAATATATTCCATCATAAGGTTAAATTTGTAATGATAAAATAAACTACTATTTATATTGAATTCTGATGATTTATTCAAGGCAATATGTATAAAGGTGCGCTTGTATGTCCGAAAAGCAGTTATTTCACGAGACATATATAATCCGTAACATTTTTCAACATTTGTTTCACACCATTGAACATCTTGCTTGTATTTTAAAGATTAAAAAAAAAAAATAATAATCGTGAACTTTTTTCTAAATAACTTTCACAAAATGGTAAATTTTTCTGGTATTAACCATTTTAAAATACATTTATTGATTTGGTCCTCATATTATGAAAGTGCAATCAATTAACTATACAATTATAAAGCAATAAATCACTTTTTAGCCAACAGTGATATTTTGAGACATGTTATTAGTCTCAATGTGTTATTAAAAGCTGTAATGTTTAAGAGAAGTTCTTGTATTTATATTGTATATCAACTATAAACTTTCTAAACATTTTTAATCTTCATATTTAAAAAATTATCAAAGTTATGGCCTTACTAGAAAGACCTTAACAACCTAATGTATCGAAGTAAATATTCTTTATACCAGATTGATAAGTATTATGATTTCTTGGTATTCAAGTTGTATTTAAAAATATTATACAAGACATTTATGTCTTTTTATTTATCTTTCCCATTAAAATTATTTTAATGGGCAGTGTACTATATTTCAAATGTATGTTCAAGATCGTTCTAAATTTAATGTTCGTTTTCGAGTTTTTTTCCCCTGTACATTGGTATTATGGAATATTTGTTATAAACAAAGAAATTATTTAAAGACTATTTTATGTTGAAAATAATACTAATTCTTTGTATAATGTTGTTCATTTTTTAGTTATTATACTTGCTTTGTTAATTCTATGTTCTATATAAATTAATAATTCTAAAACATCACATTTTGTCTAAAAGTTAAAAATTTCGCTCTACTTAATCTTAAATTTATTAAAAAGATAAAACTTCTACTACTTGTTTATTATCTTGCTTAAAAAGGGCAAACATATCTCAATGTGAAAGCAGATATAAAGAAAGGATTCATTATTGAATTTAATGTAAACTACTGTGCCTCATGGTATTTTTTACAGCTTTTAGAGGTTAAATGTAAGAAAAATATTTGAATTTGATCTTTATCAAAATGTTAGGATTTTTATTGCATATAAAAATTTGGTGAAGAATTATTTAATTCATCATGTATTTTTTGTCTATGTATATTTAAATGTTAACTTTACTAACACGTTTGATATGTATGTTTCCTTCGAAGAAACTGGTTATTAAATTTGTGATCAACGAGTGTTATTCAAATTAGGTAACAGTGTATTGCATAGTTTGTTACCAGTGTGCTGAGAAAATATTAGAAAGAATTTCTATGTAAGAGAAATTAAAGTTAAATATATCTAGTACTCTCAAAAGTCGAAGCTTATAAAAAAAGTGTGGTACATACTGTTCTGAGGTATATCTGTCACTTATCCATTTTTAGACTCTTATATTTCGAAACTATTTTTGTCTTGGCTATAAATTTCATCGGTCACAAGATATATACTAATGTGATATTTCTGTATTTTTTTGTTAGTTTTTCTTAGAACTTTAATGAAAAGTATGCTGTATGAAAAATAAATGTTTTTGAATTTAAAATTGTTATTGAATGATTTAGAGTAGTTAGTCATTGTGTGAAACACATAAAATTGTGCCTTACGATGCTTTTTGGTTAATGAGAGGTTGTCCTGTTTTATTGGACGTTTTCTCCCTCTCCCCTCCCTTCTATTTTTGCTCCATTCAAAGGTCTCTAAATTTTGCAAGTGCGCCTTATATTTCGAACCATGGCAAAATAATGAAGTTGACAACATAGCTGCCACCCCTTTTTTACTCTACATCAAGGTGAGGATTTTGGAGCTTGATATATTAAACGTCATTTATACTGTAAAATCCGGCATATAACGTGCACCTTGAACACAAAAGATAAGATTGAAATTTACGGGTGCGCGGTTATACGCCGGTTATAAAAATGAGACCTTTAAAAAAATAAAAGTAGAGAGATGATAATAGAAAAAAAAATTAGACTTCTATATACATTGAAATACTGTTTATTTAAAATAAATGACATTCCTTATGAACGTAAAGGGTTGTGTAGTTTTAGAAGAGTATACTAAAATTTTTCTTAATCTTGGAACAATATCTCGAATAGTTGACTTAAAAACATAAGAGCATTACACAGATATATATCAGATTTCTTCGAAAAATCGGAGGTGCGCGTTATACAGGAATATACCCAAAATTAAAAAATGCAACTTGAAAGTATGGATGCGCGTTATACGCCGGATTTTACGGTATGTTTTTTTCCCTGTAAATTCTTATTTGATTTCTACATTACGTTTTCCATTTATAAATAATATGCTTTTTATTTATTGTATTTGTCTATTTGCTTTCTGTTCAAACACACGTGGAAGTTTTTGGCTTAATGTGTTATTTAACATTTGAGATTTTTGTTAATTCGTTCATTTTTCTTATTTCAAATTCAATGAAATTTATAACATATATGTTATGGGCCCTTTAAAGTGTAACAAACCGCAGGTTTTTACATTTAATCACATTTTACAGCCATTTTTAGCTTAGAATATGCACTAATTTTGTCGAAAAATCATTAACGTCAAATTTAAATGCTAATGAAATATTTATTTCTTAAAATATTTTTTATCCTGTGCTTCTGACACTTCAGAGGGATCAAGAAATATATATCAATGAAATTAAAATTGCATAATGTGCACTTCATTTTTATTCACGGCGTTTTTCTTAACTTTAAACATTTTGCTAAAATTTCATAAAAATAATTTTTTTTTTCAAAAACAAAGGGTGATGCATGTTATTTATTTAATAATTATGACTTTTTAAGCCTAGTTATGTTCTTTAAAACAATAAAATATTCTTAAAATCAATTTTTGAAAAATTGGTTTCCCAACCTAGTCGGATACCTTAATCTGTGTGACGAGGACTGTCATACAAAATATCGATAGATGCTGCTCGCGAAGTTCAACCTAGTCTGAAAATATCCTCTCGTGTTACAATGTAGAACAGGGGTGGGCAGACTTTTCCAAGGTACGCGCGCGGGCTACTTATAATTTTTTTTAAGGTGTTGCGGTCAACCCAGGGGCGTAGGTGTGGTAAGGTAAGAAAAAGGTCTTCAATATTTATTATATTTTAATAAATAAGGAATATGTACTCTCATCTACATAACTACAACAAAAAAAATTTTAAAAAATGCACGCTTTTCACTGGCGTAGCTAATTCTGAGAGGGCACTGAATCAAAGTTCCTCGGGGGGCCTTCCTAAGAGCTCCTTAATATTTTGGGATTTTTTTTGCTAACACGTTTTAGGGTCCCCGTATCATTGATACTGCGGTAGCTACGCCTCTGACGCTTTTAAAACCACGTTAAAAGGAAAACGCAAACTACAAACATAATAATAATAGCCAGATATATAGTAATATCAAATGATGTATTTATTACCAAACAATTCAAAACACGTTAGAAACTTTTTCTTCTCGTAAGTAAAGTCAGTAGAAGATTTAATCTGCATACTATAAGCCAATGAATATTTTCCCATAAATTATTAACTGCTAATTTTCAAGCGGTCACCCACCCCCAAATGCCTTGGAGGTCTACCGGTCGCTCGAGATCGACTTAATGCCCACCCCGGATGTAGAAGCTGGGCTGTGGACGTCGTAATTTTGAACCATGGCCAAGTGATGAGGCTGGCACACCCCTTCCCCTTTCTCCTCAAACTTCCACACCAACTGGAAGACTTTGAGCTTCGACATATTTAAAGTGTATCAGCTCCCTCTACACGGCGGGTCTGAAGCGCCTCTAGGCTCGAACTTATGACACGCCAGCCACGAGTCCGTGACTTTGACCTCTAGGTTACCGCGGCCAGAAGTTTGGTGAAGGTACTAGCTCAAGATTATCTTGGTTGAAGCTCTAAATTACGAGTTTGGTCTGGAGTTGCATTTGCAAAGCTTTTACAGCTACGTTACGACCATGGTAATGGCCGCGGTATCCGAGTAGTATAGGTATCGGACCGTGAAGCGCGCTTGTCACGAGTTTACAGAGCTTGAGTACCACTAAAGACCCGCCGTGTGGGGCAGCGATGCACGTTCAAATCTGTTGAGAGCACAAAACGTCACTCCCCGTTGAGGGTGTGTGGTGTGGTAGTTGGGAGAGTGCCAGCTCAGGTGTCGTCCACGTCACATGACCATGGTTCAAAATTACGTGGTCCGTCGCCAAAAGCCCTCATGTAGCTAAACAGTGCGACGTTAATATTCAATCAATCATACAATACGGCCATGGTAGCGTAATGGTTATGAACTTGTAAGCGGTCTGTCACGTGTTCGAGTTTTGGTGCCATTATAGAGGGGGCTGATGTTCGTTAAATCTGTCAAGCTCAAAGTCCTTACGTTGGCATGGTGTGATAGTTTGGAGAAGGAATGCCAGCGCAGGTGTCGTCCTCGTCACTTGATAGGGGCTAAAGATTCTGTGGTTCGTTGCTAATAGCCCTCGTGTTGCTTTGTAGTGCGACGTTACTTTACTTTCGCTCATTTACAGCAATGATTATTCATACAAACAAGACTGAATTTAAAGATTTTGCAGTTATAGGAAAAGTGCTGTTTGCTTTGTTTTCGCATTTGCGTAAACGGTGATGCTGACAATACACTGGCGATACTGCAAAGTGGGCTGCTTTTTGCTGAAAAATTGCTTTATTCTGCATGAAAATTGCTTTTGCCTGTTTTTTAACGCATTCAGGCTATTTCAGGAGTTTCGCTGCTTGGCGTCGCGTCTTTGAGTACGGTGCAAATTCCGGCGTGACAACATTCGTTTCAGCATTTTGGGCCGCACGGCAACCGAGATGTTTCTGCGACAAATTTGCGCCGCCACTTCCACGTGCTTTGTTGACGCTGGGCGACAGCACGTTATTTTAAACTCGGCACGCCATGGAAGATTCCAAGCTTTCGGCGCAGCGCTTCATGCGCCTGGCACGCTGTTTTATACCACGAGGACGGTACAGAAATGCTTTTATTGTTTTGTTATTTCAACATTTTGATGGCATTAATTGTCAGCTTGTCGCGTCACACTTTTGGCACTTGGTGACATTTGGGGGCAAAGTCGCATGCTTTGACCGACCTGCTTCAACTTTTAGAACCCCGAATGAACACTGGCTTACGACCACGTTGTCACCCGGCAATGAAAATAAGCGCACTTCAGAAACGCTAAAATGCAGCTTCCCCATCATAGACTTGTACGATTGGATTTGAGACATCTTTGTCGATGTGCACTTGCTTGGTGGCGCAGGCGCGTTGTTTGCGTGCATTTGGTAGGCGGTTTTCATTTCCAGGATAAAGCAATTTGTGAAACAAGAAAAATGGCTTCTTTACTATGGGTTCCCCTAGTCATGTGTGGTAAACAGTTTTTGTCAGTACGCGAATGGAAATATTCTACTATCTGCGGTTTAGATTGGGTTTCTTTTTGCTACAAGAAAATCTTGCGAGCGTCATTTTCTAGTAAGAAGTTCAATCGTTTCGTCTGAAAAAAATTTTGCAGATTTAAGCGTTTTTTTCTTATACATGCCATGGGTAAGTAATTTCTTGATTTGACTTACAAATTAGGTTCAAGTTTGATTAAAAATTGCAAAAACATAGCAATTAGCACAGCATGTAACTCCTACTAACATACGTATGTCGATTTTTTGTGTTTATTGAAGTAGAACTTTTGGGATTGACACGGATTGATCACAGTAACACTTAAGTCACATTGAGTAGATATAGACCTTTAATTTAATATCAAATTTAGCTGTTACTCCCAAAGTTATGACTTTTTTCTGCGTTGGCCGATGGGGTATTACTCGGCGTGCCTTATTCAATGTGTGGAAGGAAGAGCAATATACTAGCGCAAAACTAATATTGTTTTGAGTTTAGTTAGGACTACAATGGACTTTGATAAATGAGGACCAGCAATTAAAATTTAGAAAAATTGTTAAAACTTTCTGGGGAAAAATGGATAAGGTGCCACAAAAATGAAAAGTTCTCCAAGTCGAATGATGTGTGGTTGTCGGGGGTAAGATTTATATTATATTTTATTATTTTTTAAGAAAATATATAACTAATATTTTTAGTTAATTGGTATTTTTATGTTTATTTAAGCTTATAATAATTATTTTTTCAGAATTATAAACTTTAAAATGGTTTTTCTCGGTTTGTGTTTTTTTTCACATTCAGAATGCCACTTCTTCCATAATTATTTACCAATCACTTCCATTTTTTCCCCTGTGTCTTATATGTAATGCATGTAACAAAATTAGGGATCCATTTTGCTGTAAATTGAATACTTCTTTTTTCAAAAAAATTAAATGTGGGAAATATTAGGCTTTTGGTTGAATTTTAGTATATATATATATATATATCAACATTTTGTTTTCCCAAAACTAATTAAGGTATTGAAAAATCGATCCCTAAAGGTGTTTATAAAACATCCTCAGAAATATTACAAAAATTTCATGTCAAAAAATTAACACAAAACGAGTAGAATTTTAAAAATTTCCAAATTGTTTTAAAAGAAATTAAATTTGTACAATTGTGTGAATAATAAGTGCAAAATTTTATCTCGTATCATTTTCTTAAATAAATATTATATGAAATGCTAAAATGCAGTTTTTAAATACATAAAAAATGTTCGACAGGTGTCGAATCCTTTTAATCACTACCTATTATCCTTTGTTGTATAAGTACAATGTTATATTTGATTGTATTTGTTTAATCTTTAACAATTATATATTAAATTTACTTTTTTTTAACTTGCCACACTATTTATTGTATATATTCTCCCAGTGTAAATTATTGCTTTTTAATTTCTTTAGACCCTTGTTAAAAAACAGTTCCATTTGCAATCTTTTTATTCTTGATAAAATTCCGGGGACAAAATTGTTAAGCCTTTTAAACCTTTTATTTAGTAAAAAAGAAAAGAATCCCAAAATTTGAAAAACAGATCTTAAAAGCTTTAAAGCCATAAAATAATTTTCGTGCGCCAGATTGGGAAAACTGCCCACTGTCGACTTCAATAACCAATCATTGTTGCGTGTTAAATGTAATTTTCATTTAAAATGATACTCTAGTGACAGGAGGTGAAAACGGGGGAATGGCGGGTGCCTTCTTTTTGTATAAAAATGCTTGAAAGGAGTCACGGGTTTCAAATAAAATTTTTAATAAAGTCTTATTTTTGATTCTTCAAAAACAGTTTTGTAGATTGATTGATTGTGTATTAATATCTCACTTAGAACCAACACACAGGCTATGATCGACGAACCTCGTAATTTCGAACCTCTGTCAAGTGACAAGGATGGTACCTGAGCTATCACCCCACATTTCTAATAGCATTAGGCTTCACACCCTCGACTTGTCAGAAATAACACAAGGCACGACCTTCAATCGACTATGGTCCTGTTTTCGTGGGGGGAATTGAATCAAAAATTTTTTGTGTTAGAAAATTATTAACCCTCTGACTGGGAAAACATCCGCCAGACGGGGATGATTTGCTTTGATGCTTGTAGATAACGCTGTGGTGTGATTTTGGGGGGGGGCCCTCCCTTCCCCCATCTTCAGTTAAACCCAGTAGAGGATCACGTGGTAGTTGGTACATGGGTGTTTTTTAAACCCAAACGGGAAAAATTTTTCATCTATCACCGTCATCAAGGTTTTTTCCTATATTTTTTTGGGTTTTTGGGTTCTTTATTATTTTTAATTATTTTTTTACATGAATATAAATAATTTTAATCTTTTTTTTAAAAAAATACTAAGTTGGATAGCAGGGGTTTTCCGGGCTTCTTCAAGTGTAAAACCTTTATCCTTGGGAAGTTTTCCCCTTTCAGTGTCAGCTTTTCCCTGAGGTTTGTGTGATTTCTATATTTAATATCATTAAAATACTTTTTTTCGAAGTTTCTTCCACGTTTTTGCCCTGTCGGGGGTCTTTTTTTTTCCCCTACTTAGCCGACGCTGCAAGGGTTTTTTCCGGGGGGTACGGTTTTATCTCTTTTAAAATTTTCCCCTTTCCTACAAACCCAGTATTTTGTGTGTGTGTTTACTGAGCGATGTGAGGATTTCATATTTATGTCACTTTTAAAAATCCCCTTTTTCAGAAATTTCTTCCACGTCTTTTTTTTGTAGGAGGGTTTTTTTTCCCCCCCGGTTCAGCCCCAAAAATTGTAGGGGTTTTTTCAAATAAAAACCCTTTTTTTTTTTTCCCCGGGGGATAAGATATTTTTTTTTCTTTAAAATTTTCCCTTTTTGATTAAAAATTCAAAAAAGCTAATCCAATTTTGTTCTCAAGAAAAAAAGGAAGTAAAAATTTATTTTTTTAAAATAAAAAATTAAGTAAAAAATAAAAAAACGCAATATAATTTTTAATTCTTAAAAAATATATTAATTTATATCAATTTTCGTTAAATAATGAATAAAAAAATTGTCCGTTAAATAAAAACGACTGTTTTTTATCTGGATGTTTGTTTTTTCTTTTAAAATATATGTAATTGTAAAAAGAAAAAGGGCCTAAAATTTTTTAAAAATTTCCCTTTGGGAAAAAAAGTTTTAAAAAAATAGAAATTTTGAAAAAAACAGGTTTTTTTCCCCTATATTTTTGGGGTTTTTCAGTAAATTATTTCTTTAAAAAAAAACTATCAGTTCGTGTATTATAAAACACAAAAGTTTTAAATTATTTCATAGGAAAAAATTTAAGGGTTTTCTTAAAATTAAAATTAATAAATTGTTTTGGGAAAAAAATTATTATTTACACTCATTATAAAAAAAAAAAACATTAAAAAAGAAACATTTTTTTTTTTTCTAAAGAAAAATTTTACGTGCTCCCCTAAGTTTTTTTTTCCATGTGCACTATAAGCGCTCAAACTCGTGATTGATTGAATATTAACGTCGCACTGTGTTCACCCACACGAGGGTTTTTTTGGCGACGGACCACGGAACCATGGTAAAATGACGGGACGACACCTGAGTTGACACCCCCTTTTAACTACCCCACCACACCAACGGAAGGACGTTTAAACCCTTTTCCAAAGTTTTCCCCCGGCATCGCGCCCCCACGGGGGGTTTTTAGGTGGTACGGGGCTCGAACCCCGTGACAAGGAAAACCACGGTCCGATACCTATACCACCCCGGCTACCGCGGCCCGCTCAAACCCCAGAGTTCTGGGGTAGTTTTTCCCAAAATTAACTATTACGGGAATTCGGTGATTTTTCTAATTCTTTTGTTTTTTGGCTCCCGGCCGGAAAAAATACATCTTTAAAAAATTTTTTTTTATAAAAAAAGAATTTTTTTTTTAAATTTCAAAATTCCCAAATTTTTTTAAGTTTTACAATAATTTGTTTCAAAAATTTAAATTGGCAGCGTTGGGAAAAAGGGTTTAAAAAAAGTACCAACCCCCTTTTAAAAATAGTTTTATCTTTTTTTTTTGGAATTTAAAAATAGAAAAAAATTTTAAAAAATTGCAGAAATTGAGATTTTTTAAAAATATATTTCAAGTTTATCACATGTTAAAAACATTTATTTTTAAAAATAAATTAATTAAAACAGTCAGTAGAGCAACGTTATGCAATTCCATTTTTTGGTTTAAAAAGATTTTTTTACGCCATTTTTTTCATTGTTGTAAACAATAACAGTGTTAAAAAATTTTGGGCAAACAAAGTTGGGGCCCCAAAAATGGAATTAAAATTTGGTTTTTGGTTAAATCATTTTTGCGAATTTTAGATTTTTTGGGCCGAATTTGGGGAATTTAAACCATTTTCGAATCCCCTTAACCTACCCAAAAAATTTTTCATCAAAATCGGTCCAGCCGTTTTGGGGGAGTTTAGTCAACATACAACGCACAGAAGATTTTTTTTATATAAAGGAAATTTTTGGGAAAAATTGAACTGGGCAACCTTGTTTTCCCAACGCCGGGATTTTTTTCGATCACGCCAAAAAGATCGTCTTCGCGTGATGTCTTAAGTACTGGGTTTTTTTTAGATACCGCTACACCACTCTCCCACCAATTTAGGGTGGATAGGCGAAGATTTTTTTCGTTCATTTTTTTTTTGAAAGGGGAGCATGTTTATTTATTTATTTTTATTTTTTCTCCCGTTTTTTTATTTTTTTTTCTTCTTATTTATTTTGGGTTTTTTTTACTGAGATGAGAGAAAGGTGATCTACGTTTGTTTTGGAGAGTAATTTTTTTTTTTTATTAATTTTTTTTTCTTTTTTTTTTTTTTTATTATTTTACCCCTTTTCTTATTATTTATTTATTTTTTTGCAGCTGGCGCCAAGACAGTTAAGAAAGTTGCGTTTTTTTTACCCAGTCCAGGGGTCACCAATGTAGGTTAGATTCAAGCAAAAACAAATGCCGTTACTTCTCAAAGTCGTCTCCCCACAAAAAGACGCAATTGCCAGCTCGCCACCCCAAAATTTAAACGTTTTTCGCCACCTTTCCCGCCACTGGGAGGGGAAGGGAAGGGCGGGGTGAATTTTATGTGAACTAGTTACCAATATCACGTCCGGGTACCAAATTTGGGGAAAAATTTTAAAACCCAGCACCTTCGGCCGAACGCCAGTATTTTTTTCGATCACGCCAAACGATCGTCTTCGCGTGGGGTGTCTAAGTCTGGGTTTTTTTGATACAGCCCCAAATTATTTGAAAAGATATTAATTAAAATGTTAAAAGCATTGGGTTCGTCTGCATTTTTGTAAAAATAAAGGCCGGTTTTTGGGCCCGTTTGGGTGAAAATCGATTTTCGACGCCCAACTTACGCCTTTTTTTTTAAAAATAACGTTGTTACAACAATGCAGGTAAAAGTTGAGTTTTATAATTTGAATGCTTTTAATTAATATTTTTTTTAACTATTGCATACCCGGCCCAAATTGCGATTCTAAACCATTCTCAATTTCTTAAAAACCCACAAAAATTTCATCGAAATCGTCCAGCCGTTTAGGAGGAGTTTAGTCACATACACGCCAAAAAAAGATTTTTATATATAAAACAAGTCACAATTCTAGTGATAAAATATATTGTTGACCCTGATTTAACCTTAAGTCAGAAACTGTGGGGCGCGCCTGGGGCCGATAACCCTTTCCCAAGGGGGCGTGAGCATATCGAAAATAAAGGTTAAAAATTAATTTACTGTGGAATAAAAAAAACAAAATATTTTCTGATATAATAAAAATACGATTTACATTGATATGATTTATATATATCATCTGGTTGTGAAAAAAGGTCATCAAAAAAAAAAGGGTTACTTTGAACGCTCATTAGCTATCTTTGATCCTATAACTAAATAAAAAAAAAATTTTGTTTGCTTTGCTGTAATCCTACGATGAGAGATTTTTTATTACGTTTTTTTTTAACTTAAAATATTTCTTTTGCTGGCTTTCGAACTTACTGGTATGGTTACCAGCATCCCTTTTGGGAAGTTGTAAATTATATAAATTTTGTTGTGCTTTTTCACAATGTGAAAGCGTTTTTTGATACATTGATACGCATATTGAGCACTTAGAAGGATTAATTGGCCAAGATTTATTTTTATAAGTGTACTGAAACATATAATACAAAAATCGTAAATTCTGTAAAACTGTTTATTGTTACAATGACCTTGACAGAGAATCCTCTAATATGACAGTCTTAATGGGGCTAAAATGAAATTTATAACATATCTCCTTTTTTTGGGGGTGGCAAACGTTGTTTTTGAATCTTAAGGTACTTGTTTAGACCGAGTTCCCCGGCACGACCAATATTTTTCAAAATATTTTTTTTGAACATGCTGCATTTTCCCCTATAAATAACTTAGTGGTTTTAATTGTGATGTTGTGTGTACGACTGATTTGGTTTATAAATGTAAAAAGAGCAGAATCTAAAAAATAAATTGGGCATCTGTGATCTCTCTGAAAGAAATTGAAGCTGATCAAACAAGGAACACTTTGAAATAATGCATATTAATCATGTTAGCGAAAGTAAATTTGAGAAAAGCAATAAACATGAAACGAAAGGAAAATTTTCAATAACAATTAAGAACTTTATCAAAAAAAATATGAAACCATAACTGTGCAAATGCACTTCACCGTCAAAAGACACAAGCAAGGGAAAAGTTCAACAGGATATTTGTCGATCATCAAAGGATATTAAAATTTCAAAAACGTGAATAAAATTGACAGTTTTGCTTGCAAATAGCTTTCCTGTAATGTTAGCAAAAAGTGTCTGTGATTTGTGTCCTTTATTGGCCCGTGTGGCCGGTAGCCAGTGGTATAGGACCCGTGGCGTCACGGTTCGAAATGAATACCACTAAAGACCCCCTTGGGGGGGCGATGCGTTTCGTCGAGGGTGAAACGTCCTCCCGGGGGTGGTGTGGTGGGGGAAGGGGTGCCAGCTGGTGCGTCCCCGTCATTTACCATCATGGTTCAAAAATTTCGTGGTCCCTCGCCAAAAACCCTCGTGCGCTGAACAGTGCGACGTTAATAGTAAATCAATCAATAAAAAAATTTTAAGGTCACCACATTTGGAACAATTTAGTTAGTTTCATTGGATATTTTCTCATATTATGAAAAACAAATTGAAAAATCCTTGAAAAGTTAAATATTTTTTCTTGTTTAAAAATTTTACTGAAATTGTGATTTTTACTTGTATATTGAAAATAATTTTAAAAAAAAAATTTTGGTGCATCACTCCCCCCCTTTAAATTGGGATCAGTCACACCTGATCGGGCTTTCTCCTTTAAATATTAAAAATAACACAATTGACATTTTTTTAATTCTTTTTTTCATTTTTTTCAAATTCAAATTTTGCGAGGCTTAAAATTACAGTTACAAAAAGTTTTTAGAGTATTCATTTCAAAATCATTTTACATTCTTTATACATTGTCTCACTTGGTTTTACTCTCCTTACAATTAAATTATTATATCAAGAATAATATATTATCTTTTTTAAAAAAAATAAACTCGTGTTATATAAATGGGTACTTCAGCCATTTAAAAGAAAAAGTTTAAAAATTTTAAGGATTCCATGGGCTTGTCTTGCAGGAAAAGTTTTTCAAAGGAAGGCAAAAATTGAAATTGACACTCAGTTATTTTTTGATTTTTAAAACCAATCTATTTTTTATCTTAAAGTACCCACCCAAAAAATCTGGATTCAAAAAGGTATGTTTTTAAAAAATGGTATTAGTATACGAAATGCTTTTGTTTTCAGTGCAGAAAATTCAGCATCCACCTCTAACCAGAATTCAAAAGTGATTTATTACAAAATTGCCCTTTTTTTTCCTGGATGTGAAATCTATGAAGATCTCTTTTTGGCAGTTGAACCCTTCTGAATATTTTGAAATGGTCCCTAACCCATTCGTAACTTGCTATAATTTGCCCTCGTCTGTGTACTTGTTGATGTTTTATTATCGTCAATGCTCGATGTGATTTAAAATATGTCTATGATTTTGTTTTAACCCCTGCCGAAAATATTTAAAACCGGAAATTTTTAACGCGTAAATTTTGAAATGTCATTCAAAAATTCTAGCAAATCGATTCGGCCAAGACGCTAGTTGTACGAAGTACAGCATTTTAATGTTTTGTGCAGACGTCTGTTAGGTTCCTAGACCAAGAACGTTCGCGGGATGCCAGATGTAATAAATTTATGATAAAGCAACATAGATTAGGATTTTTCATTTGCTTTAAAAAATGGATCTTGAAAAAAAATCTTTAATTAAATATTATTTCCCCAATCTGTTTCAATTTAAAAATTAGAGACAAAAAAAATAAAATAATTAACCTATTATTTAAAAAAGAAATTTATTTAAAATATATAACTTGGAAAATTTTATAAAAAAATTTTACTTATCTTATTAATACGGGGTTAGAACAAGTTTAAAAAGTATTAGCGACTTCCATGAACTTGTCTTGCAGGCAAAGTTTTTAGAAATTGACCCTCTGAGTTTTTTTCTATATTTAGCTGATATCTATATTTTGGAAACCCTTTTTAAAGGTTAAATTTTAAAAAATTGAAAGGAAAAATAACATCATAATTATCCTATTACTTAATTTTTTTTGTTTAAAAAGTAACATATACAAAATTTAATACCTATTTTTTAATTTGTAGGTTTATAATTAAGATCATGTATTGTAGCTTTAGTGTCAAAAAAGTGCATTATTATTGCATTCAGTAATTTATTAATGTAAAAGGGGGGGCGGATAAAAATTGTGTTTAAAAAGGGGGGCCAGTATTGAAAGTTTGAGAAACACTGGCCTTAAGTATCTTATTTGAGCCATATTCAATTTCATGAGCTATAAGTACATTTGAAACAATCCTTAAGGTACTAAAATTCAAAAAAATTTACGTACCAGTCTGTCAGATGGATGTTTCTCAGTGAGGCAAAAAATTGATATTCCAACTAGAGGGATAAATATCAGTTCAGTATTGTTATCATGATATTTCTGTCACCATTGGCCGTATCTCTAAAAAGACTTTAATTCAAATTAACCAATCAAAAAACGGTATTCTATCAGATCGTAGAGCTCAACATTTCTTTTTAACAAATATAGATATACAAAAAAACTTAAGCCTATAGTTTTTAGATATCTTCAGGAATCCTTTGTTCATTGTAGAGAAAAACTAAGAGAAATCATTTTAAAAAGCTTTTGTTAACATCTCTTCAATCAATCGAGTTGAATTCATCTGATAGAAATAAAAAAATTACTTGCAATAATGTTCCATTGTAGAAATCGGAGGAACAATTCGTGATTTAAATAATTCATTAATTAGTGAAAAAAATTTATTGTTTGTCGGAAAATTATGTAAAGATAAGAGATTTTTCTCTGTACAATTTGATAGAAAAATGATTGAAATATCTCTTAGCCTTCGTTTCAAATAGAATATGTTTTTGAAATAACATGAATATTTTTTAAAAGTCACAGTGTGATTGTTCAGGGGTATAACACTGTTAAATTGTATTTAAAAACAAGTTATATATATATATATATAAAGTCAATTCCTACTTGGGTCAACAAAGAAATTTTTTTATGTTAGTTACTTTTTATTAAATAATACAATTAATATAAATATGTATATACATATAACAGAATCACAATATTAAGTACCAAATACAAGGCAATTTTCCTTTCTATATAAGATGTTGGACTATTATTTTTGTTTGTTACTATTTATTCATTCATAAATCACATTTTCAGAAATTATGCCATCCCAGGTAGTATTCGAACCCACGACCTTTGAATTAGTCCATTGCGCTACAGGGATGCAACGAGCGATTTACCTTCTTATATATGGTGTTGGACTATTACTTTTTGTTTGTTACTATTTATTCATTAATTAATAAATTAATATTTGAAAAAACTGTATTAACATCAAGTGTTATCCATTACAAGTTTTAAAAAATGAATTTCAACTTGAGTGGATGAATAAAAAGTATTTTATTATCGATTGAAAATTTGAACATATATATATAGGGAGTGTGTGAACTATAATAGTAGGAGAATAGATATGTCTGCGCTCGAAAAACTAAGTGAAAAACTCTACTTTTAAATTGAATGTCTCTAAATGTCAAGAGAGACTTTCCTTTGTCTTTTTAAAGTTACAAACAAGGTCTTAAGAAAACTCTTATCAATGGCACATTCTAACGCAATATCTGCTATCGATAGATATGGTTGTGACAGCCGAGTGGTCAGTGCCGCGAATTCGTGGTCGGCATTTTTCAATCACAAGTCTGAGTCTTGGTCAGGAGTTGCATTTGCAAAGCTTTTACAGCAACGTCGTGGCTGCGGTTGCGTAGTGGTTATGGTCATGAACTCATAGGCGGTGTGTCGAGGGTTCGAGTCCTGGTGCCACTGAAGATCCGCCTTGTAGTGGGAGCTGATGCACGTTAAATCTGTCGAGGTTGAAGTCCTTACGTTGGCATGGTGTGGTAGTTTGGAGAAGGAGTGCCAGCGTAGGTGTCGTCCTCGTCACTTGACTGATATGCTAAAAATTTCATGGTCCATTGCTAATAGCCCTCGTGTTGCTTTGTAGTGTGACGTTACTATAACTCTTGCTCACTAACAGCAATGTTAATTATACAAACAAGCCTAAATTTAAAGATTTTGCAGTTATAGGAAAAAGACTACAATTTATGTTGTACAGTTGTGTCATTTTTCGCATTTAAAATTGAGAAGTTTTTATTAATCCACAAATTGCTGCATTTATTTCGACAATTGTATCATATGAAACTTAACAGTGCAAAATTACAATGTGATAAAAATTATGGTTTTTTGTTGTCTTTCGCCGTAGTTTCTCTCTCGCTCTAAGAATACAACCTTTTTTGGTATTGTTAAAAAAAAAAACACTGTTAAAAAAAATTTTTTTCCCTTACAAATTTTTTTTTCATTAAAATTAAAAACCCTTTTCCCGGTGAAATCGGAGGAACAATTCCATCAATCATTGAAGGCCTGTGTAGAGGAGATAATGAGATTTAAAAAATTGCGAGGTCCATCGCAAAGTCCTTAGTGTAACTTCAAATATGCAACGTTAATAAGCGCTCACTTATTCACTAACACCATTGAGAGATATGTATACGCAACATCAAGGTTTAATCAAAAAAAGATTCAAATCGGAATGTAGATGCAATTCATATATAGAATTATGCAAATGATCTGAAATGCGTACCTGCCCTACACATGGTGAGCACGATCGAATCAGCAATAGCCTCACTTCACAATGTCGTTTCTACGTTATGTATCTTGTGTATCCAAAATTGAAAAGTAATATTTTAGGGGAGTAGGAAAAAAAATATTTATATACATATCCAAATCAAAAACGATTTCTGTATTATTTTCCAGAGCATCCTGAGCAATATATCAAAAAAATCTCGTTCAAATCTCTAGACTTCCTCACCACTTCTGGAGAGTGTGTTAAGCTTCACCACAGAACGAACAAAAGAAAGGCGACTATACCCCTCCTCGGTCCCTACCCTGGATGCAGTGCATCGAGGAAAAGACTAAGTGGATCACAATACCTGCTGATCCTTTCCAAAAATGGCCTCCTGACAGTTTTAAAACAAATGACAGCAACAATACTTGGCCGGATGGAACACTGGAGGGGTATATTATTAATGGATTTTGTGCGCAACACATGGGGGTTGAAGACTGGACACGGGATTTGCCCAATGTTAATCATCCTCTCCTCTCCACCCCCTCAGGGGAAAATCCTTTCGTCCTGGTTGTCAAGGTAACGTGGTCTCTGGGCTCAGCGATGACGTGCAAGGGGGAGATTTGATGGATGCAAACCGGCGAGTGCCTTCGTGGAATTGGTTTCATTTGAATTTTCAAGAACAATTCCAAGAATGAGGATGGGGAAGAGGGGATGTAGATGTTATAAATATTTCCTTGATAATTTAAATATTTGTAAACTGAATGTTCCGAGGGCTGGGTATATTATGCTAGCATTCTCATTGTAGAGGGGAGAAGTTGCGTTTGATTGACAATGCTAGAATAATTTATCGTTCAGGCTATAAGTTTAATACAAAAATGAATAAGTTGCTTTTACTTCCCAGTCGATCTAAAGACAAAGGAATAATTGTTAAAGAACAGAAATGATATATATTTGATGTGTGACCAAATCATTCATCAGTTTCATCATTAAGCATCCGTGTGTGTGCGAAGTGTGATCTGATTGATTGCACTTTATTAACTCCTATTGACAGTTCTATTTGACGTGGTGTTTACTGAGCAATAACAATAAATGTGCGGGGAATATGTGAAAATCTTAACATCAGCATTTGTTATCAAGCTAATTAAGCTATGAGTTTGATCTGATTTTTATTTACGTCGCACTCTGAAGCAACATCAGGGCAAATCCTAGTAGGTGTGAGGCGCGTAAATCAAAGGACCGCCGCAGGCCGCGTATAGTTCTATCAATCAAGCAAAACTTTTTTCGAATTTCTCATATGCTGAAGTTTAAATAGTTATTGAAAGATCAAAATATGTGCTGTGATTTCCCGATAATATACTGTTACGAATTTTGTAAAAAAATGCAAATGATCTGTATTCATATTACTCTAAGTTATATTTAATTTACGTTAAAATTGTAATATTCGCAAGCAACGCCGTCCCTTACTTTATAATGATGATTCTGGAAGGGAAAAAAATCTTGGCGATAGACCTTGGCATATTTTGCCGACCAATTTGGGCAAACCATTTTGGCAACTTGACGATCATGTTAGCGACCATTTTTGGTGAGTTTGGTACCCTCTGGATTCTTCTGGAAATCAGTGGAGAAAACACTAATTTCACGATCTATGAAGCAAACGGATCTTTCTCGAAAGTTCCACGATGGATATAGGTAGGGAGATGCTCGCCGAACTGAGTTAGTTGCCGCCCTCCTGTAGTACAGGACTTTTCTCAATGGTTTCCGATACTCTTGCTTTCATTCACATTAAGTAAAAGCGCTGACGCTCACAAATGTAACTTATTGTTATTGTCAGCTGAGTTAGTCTTGTTTCGACCAGCGATTAGTAGACTTGCCTTGACCGGGGTTACCGATTAGCTCGGACGAGCGGTACTTGTGAATAACCTTTTACATACGTGTATTTTAAACACTGATAATTCTGTTTGAGTGCTGTTGTAGGTGTGAAGACCTTCTGAGATTTATTTTGCGAATGTTGCTGTTGAATCCTGTATTTAAAATGATTGTTTTCTCGACAATAAACTCTCATCGCTCTTAAGAACTGTCTTGTTCTTTGCGACTGATTTGCATAAATGTTGTAGTGCGATGGGGGCCATTAATGTCTATTTTTTACACCTTATTTGATGGCAAAATTCGTGACAGAACCGGCAATACCGCAATAGAAAAAGTTTTCTTGCTTATCGGCGGCACTGTGGGTCCAGGCTTAACAAAGGAGTCTCAAAAATGATTTTTGTGTAAGACACTTTGAAAATGTCTAATATGGTTAATATTAATACATAAGAGTGTTTAAATTTAATATAACCCATCCGGTATAGTAGTTAGTGACGCTGACTGCAGTGCCGTAGGGACTGGGTTCGAATCCCGGAGAAGGTATGGATGTTTGTAAATGTATAGTGCCTTCGCGGCATGGGGGTACTCTAAACAGCCGTCAAGCCGCAAGTCCTCTCGTGAGGTTGGTGGAAAGGGAAGAGACTATTACTCTCTTATACGCCGGATTTTACGGTAAATAAAAATTACTTGAAAAATTTAATTCTGTTTATTTGTACTAGAATAACGTATAATTTTTTTTCAGTATTCGTTTTCTATTTGATATTATTCATGTGTAGTTCGATAAAATAACAGTAAATAAAATATTATTAAATCATATTATGGACCAAAGTAAAATTTAGTAACTATAATCTTGAAGTGATACTGAGGTTCAAAACCGTATTTCACTAAAAATGGTCACACGGAGGGAGTGTTTATTAACGTCGCACTACAAAGCAACATGAACACTATTGGAGACGAATCTCGTACTTTTGAACCTAGATTAAGTGACGAGGATGACACCTCAGCTGTATTATAATTACTCTCCAAATCACCACTCCACGCCAACGGGAAGATTTTTGAGCCACGATTGTGGTTTAACGTATATCAGTCTTCTTTACACGGTGGATCATCAGTGGCACTTGGGCTCAAACTCATGATAATTAGTAACGAGTTCATGACCACTAAGCTATCCGGCCACATGGTGATGAAGAATGATAGTATTCACTGTGAGTTAATTTCCAATGTTGTTGTGACCTTCCCGAATGGAAGGAATTAAAGTTGCCAGAGCCTGAGACAGGTTGGACTTCTTTACGATAGATGGCGACACCACCTATATCCACCTCCCAATTTAGGCAGAGAACTGGAGGGAAGGAAAATATTCTCCAGCCCCCAGTACCCGTGGTTTCTGCTGTGACCACCCACAAGACTTTCGAGCACGTACTCTGTATGTACTTGGAGGGTATTTGGCGACGTCGGGCATCGAACCCAGGACTTTCGATCTGGAGTCCGATGCTCTAACCACTAGGCTACCCACGGCCGTTAATTTCCAATGAGACTCTTTAAATTTAATGCAGAATTATGTTGAATGAAACACGTTCAGATGTCAACGAAATTATGAAATCCGTTTCTCCAAAATCCTCTTATTTTTCTTTTCAGAGTTTTATTCCAAGCAAGAAGCTCATTAAAATTGTACATAAACTTATTTCTCATTGTTAAAAATACATTTAAAAATATATATACGAAAATATCTTCCAAAGAATTCTGCCTTTTAAATAGTAAAAAGTGCATAAAACGATAAAATAATTTTTATGTGAATTGGATCTATGTAATGAATTACTTACAGTGCAGAGGTAGTGATTTTCCTTATTGTTGAAGACGGATCCAAGCAAAAAAAAAGTTGTTTTAATTTTCTCCAGTAAAACTTTTGGTTCAGAAGTAGCAAGGATTCAGAATCCTTAGAAATTTCCCCCTTTCTTGGTTATATTTCCACGTTGTTTCGTGGTTCCATACTATGCTATTAATGGTACCATAATGCAAAACATGTTGAGATTTACACACCCACTAGATGAGTTATACCGGAATTCATTTATTTCTACATTTACATCAAGTCTTCTGTACTATTTTCAGACCTTAGCCTTTCAAGTAATTCATTTATTTCTTTGAAACAATATATTTTTTTTAATGCCGGCTGGGTGGCGTGGTTGGTTTATCGCTGGTCTTCTGCACCTAATTTTACGGGTTCATCGGCCCGTTGGGTGGATTTTCGAAAAGCAATTTGCGGCGGTAGCGGATTATATGGCATATAAAACACCCCTCGAGTGCCTATTTGGCATGGGCACTTTCGTCAACATTTAAATTTCCCTAAAGGGGGGTTTGCATCACCAGAGCCAGGTATCCTCTTTTGGGGGGGAAAACGGGCGTAAAAATTCCCTGCGGCGTTGGATATGCCTTATGGTGCTACAAAAAGGTACCAGCTTGGGGGAAATGTACTAGGTCTGCAATGGTAAAACACCAATCCACAGCCCATTAGAAAAAAAAAAATAATTTTTTTTGTGATCTCATTTGGAATAGTTCAAAATACCATTGAATTTTATATTGATTACCTGAAAAAGACATAAATACTATTACTTTATTCAGCATAATTTATTTCAAAATTATATTGTTATAAAGTTGAATAGGAATGCATATAAATAAGATGACTTTAAGTTGAAAATTCTAATCATAGATGAAATCGCTTGCGTAAAAACTGTTTGGAAAACTTATTTTTTACCAAAATAGAAAAAAGACGATAAAAATTAGGGGAAAACTCTCTCAATATTTTAAACCTTTGTCGTTTGTTCCCAACCTTAATTTCGTCATCAATCTCCCCACACTATGGAAATTTTCTTTCTATATTTTAGAATCAACAGATAGCAGATAAGTTGAGCATTTACATCAGCATCTAAATACAGTTCCTAAAGCAACATTTAAAATACGAAACTTAGAATTTCATTTTGGAAAGTTTATCAATATATACTTTTAGGGACTGCTTATGTAATAATTATCTATGTAAAATTCTACGTGCAACCCATTCTTATCTCCTTACAGCTTTTATTTGAAAATATTTACGATGATGGGAACTGCTCATCTATATTACACGCACCCTTCTCACTCTGTACCATTTTATTGATAGTTTCTGCTTTTAAAAACAGGATATATATTTGTAATCAACTCTACACCCCCGGAATTTTTAAAAAAATATTCTTTTCCCCCTATCTTTATCGGATATGGGGATCTTTTTATGGGGAAAATTCCCTTTTCCTATATTAACGCAGGAAACGTACTTTAATAAAAATAAAAAAAAAGTGTAGGAAGAGGGAATTATATTAATGCAAAACATAATAATTTAAATTTTCGTCGGTGTTAACATGAAATGTGTCACAGCCGCAGTTTATTTGATATGTTTTATGAGTTAAATTATGGGTGGTAATAGAGAGTAATTATAAAAACGCGATAAAAAAATAAATTTCTTATACTTAAAAAAGAGACTTATTCATTGAATCACGTGTGAATTAAATATAATAGGATTTCATTTACAAAAACTTATTCTGTCATGAGGAGATTTATTAAGTAGAAATAGTTTTTGTCAGCCATTAAAAAGATATTGGAGTTTAAGCGACCAATGAATGCAGCGTATCTGAACTTTAAAAATTTTCCATAAAACTGTGGATTTGGCGAAAATTACTTGCTGAATTCGCCAGTACAGCAAACTTACGATGGAAATATAGTCGTAGTAGATTGCCATGTATAATCAGAGCAAGATAAATAAAAGTGCTTCTCCACGGACAAATTCCGCTTGAATAAAAAAAGCGTCGCCATTAAAAAAAGTTCGCCAAATGTTGCCATCGTTATAATCTATATATATTAAAATGAGCATTTGTATCTATGAAATCACTTCACACCCCACACAACACCGTTCAACCGATCACTATGAAAATTAACATGTATATGTATTTTTTGTGGAGAAGGGTTTTGCTATCCTCTTTGTTGCAGCTCCCCACCAGGTGGCGCTAGAGCAAAGCAACTTCTGCACCATTCAATCAATCGCCAAGTTGCCAACAGCGTCTCCAAAAATGATGTCAACTTGCCTCTATAGCCAACACTTCGCTATGTTTCTATTGAATCGCCATTATAATGTAAGGAACGGGTTGCTTTTCAAAAAATTTCCCCAAATTTTTAAAATAAATTAAATACAACAGAAAAATAATATTAACGTATTGCAAAACTAGATATAAATTATTTACGCTTTTTAAGCGTTCACATTCTCAAAAAATTTTTACCATTGTGTTAGTTTTTTCTTTAGCGAGATCAGCGTAGGGAAAGGGGTTTTCAAAAATCGACCCACAAGAGAGTTACGGGGAGTTATAAATAAATAAAAAAATCCTATTTATCAGCTATTAGACCTACACACTTAAAATTAAAAACTTCGTTATTCTTCAATCTGTATTGTTTAATTTTTCAATTCACTCGTGTGAAGAACGGGTATACAAGCTAGTCATTTAATAAAAAGTAACCAAAATAAAATTTTTCTTGTTTGACCTAAGTAGGAATTGACTTAAATTTTTTTTAATATATTGCTTGTTATGTTGATATTACAAAGGGACTCCTCAAGTTCGTTGATCTAAAATTTAAACTCGAACTGTACGCAAACCGTAATAAACTTTCCACATCTTGTATTTCTAAATCAATAATAAAAGTTAAATTTCATGTAGCAAGAATCAATCCAGTATTTCACCATTCAAGAAAACTCGCGTGCTTTTTTCCCATTCACTAGACTATTCCTTATTTCCTCTTCCGCGTTTTCACAAAAAACGTCTCTTCCAAGTACTCATCAATTCAGGTAGAGCCAGTGCCAGAATTTAATCCCCAGGAGGGAATATGTAGGGATTTGCAGGGACAATCTTTTTTCCGCTCTAATTCATTAACAGAGAGTCAGTTGGGAGAAAATAATAATGAAAATAAAAGTGTGGGTGGTGTCGGGAATTTTGTTGTTTTGTTGTGTCGTAAAGCTCAGCGAAGATGAAAGGTTGGTGGAATCTTCTGGAAGAAGATGAAGATGGGTGAAGGAGCATCAAAATAAATGAAACAGGATTTTCCCGGATTTTGATTCACTTCCTGCCGTCTTTGATTCCGGGATTTTTTTCTGGAGGAGTTTAGACGGAAGTTGGATTAGATTAGAACTTATGTAATCTTTGTCGACCTCTCCACTTCGCTGTCATCCAGGAACTAGATTTGAACCTTGAAGAGATCCAACAGTTAGGCTTAAATTTCCTTCGAAATATTTTGCAACAGGTGCTAACACGCAAGTATGCTGCACGTAAAAGCTTAGATATAAAAATTTCAAGTGAAATGACTATGATTTTAACAAAATAGCGAATTCGACATATTTTTCTTTCCTTTTTCAAACTTCTCTCTTCTTTCTGATGATCAGAAATAGATGATATACTTACAAAATAAAACACAATTGTACTGACCATGTGAAATTGCCCCCTAGGGTACCCTTCTCCTGGATTATCTGCTAGAGCTAGAGGTGTAGGATTAACAAAAGGACCAGATGTATTCATATTCTTAATTATGGCTCTATTAAAAATTTAAATTTAAACTTTTAACAGGTTAGAGGATAATAATATATATGAGAGAATCTACGATGGCAAAACATACAATATCAATAATACCGAACTAACGTAACTCGGACCACTATCAATATCTAACCCGCCTAATCTCAATTCCAGTAATATCACAAATCCTTATATTAAATAGTCAATCCTACCTTGATCCGATCACCGAACTAATCATGAGGGAGTTGCGTCTTTACTCGAGTGCAATGGTATGCACCTTGACCTAATGGCTCTATCTTCGGGATAACTTCTGTTGGCTGTCACTTCACAATCGTATCACTTTCTATCATAACATAACCCAAATTGCCACCTCACTTACTGAAACTTCTGATATTTAAAAGCTATCTAATTTGCATCTTATATTCACGTTTCACTTCTTGGGTTTTGGTTGGAAAAGAGTTGCCATTAATTCTGGTCCCAAAAGAACCCAAAGGACATATTAATGAAAAGACGCATGAGCCCGTCACAACCATCATAACATAAAATGTAAATGGGAATATTTTAAACCGAATTGATTAAGGTATCCGACTACCCTAAAATTAGGGGGGGTGCCAGCTCAGGTGTTGTCCACGTCACTTGACCATGGTTCAAAATTACGTGGTCCGTCACCAAAAGCCCTCGTGTAGCTGAACGGTGCGACGTTAATATTCACTCACTCACCCTAAAATTATGATTTTTTTAAAAATTGACAATTTCTTTTGTGATTTTATTTTGGAGGCCATCTTATTAGCTTTATAAAAATACCAAGTTTTTTATTTTCTATTCACTAGAACAAAAACTACAAGTGTTTTTTTTGTAAAAGCAGATGCCATAACTTTATAGATCAAATTTTAAAATGCATTTTACTCGAAATGTGTTTTTTCGAAAAGTTCAAATGAGGGCAGTGATTGCCAAGAAGTTTTAAAATAATTTGGGAAATTTTTTGTATGTTCTTATAACAGTAGAAAAGGATTTAACCTTCAGATTTATAATCACGTTTTTATTTCAAAATTTTCAGTTCTTTTTGTGAATATAATCCCGTTTTTTTAAGCAATTTCATATAATAACAAGATAAAGTGCCCTAGTTCTTGTAAAATTAAAAAATTCTTATTCTGAAGGTCGTTTCAAAAGGAATAAAAGTAAAAATCAAAAAATTGAAAAATTGAGAATTTGTTCACTTACTATTGTAAAAGGGGGCCCGTTTTTTTTTAATTTTACCCATTTTTTCCGTTTTAGAGTAATAATTTATCTTTCTGTTCTTAATTTTATTTTTTTTTTAAAGGGACTAAATAAATCTAAAAACAAAAAATCTCCATAACCCATTTTTCTTTAAAAAGGTCCAAATAGATACCCTTTATTTGGCCAAATTTAATTATCTCAATTTTTTTAGATGGGTTTTTTCGATAGTTTTTAAAAGTCGTTGAGGTAACTTAATTGATAAGATTCTTTTTGTAATAAAATTGAAAAGTGGTAGAGAAAAAAAGGTTTTACGGACTCGTCCCCCGGCATATTATGATTTGGGAGTTAAATTGTCACTGAAGAATAGCTGTGTGTAGAGGAAAAAGCTGATGCATATAAAATCTGTCGAGGCTCGCGCGCGAAGTCCTCCCGTTTGCGTGGTGTAGAAGTTCGTAGAGGGCCAACTCAGGAGGCGCATTTGACCATGGTTCAAAAATACGAGATCCTTCGTCTATAGCCTTCATGTTACTTTATAATGCGACATTAATACACACTCACTCACCCTTCGTGATAGCTGAGGGGTTAATAATCTCAAGTCCCGCTTCCTCAAATGTTGCCAGAAATCGTTATAATTAAAACTATCTTCACATATTGCTAAAGAATAAAACTCGAATTAAGAGAAATTTTTATGCTAGAAAAGTGCTTGAACATTGATATTATATTTCTGAATATTATCTTGTAAGGATAGCAGTATGTCAATGCTTCTCAAACTTTCTATACTTGCGACCCAATTTTCAATCATAATTTTCATCCCCCCCCCCTCCAAACAATAACAATGTGTATTGAATTAAATAATAAAACTTTTGGAAGAAAGGGAAAAAATACGATTTTTAATTATAAACCGTAAAATTTAAAAGGGAAAAGGAAAAAAAGGTTAAATCGTATATAATTTTATGACATGCCCATAGGGTCACTGGTAATTAGAGATTTCAATACCTGGATACCGAATACCAGTATTTTGAGCCATTTGTACAATTTTGAAATACCGGTATTCACAAGTTTAAATACCGGTTTTTCGGTATTTACTAGAATTTTTTTTAAAAAAATTATTTCTACTATATGTTCAGGGATTGCCAACATAGCAAAATAGTATAATTTTTTGTTTTTATGTTATAGTTTTAATTATTGCATCACGAATAAAATATATAATATATAAATGAAATAACTTTACATCCATTTCAGAAGGTGAAGATATTAAACGTCTATATTCCGCTCATTCCGTTGTTCTTATTTTTATTTTTCCTTGCTAGTTCTAAGTTCTCAAGCAACTCATTAAATCCATTTTGATTTTTTTTTTATTTCCAGAAAAATAACAGGATAAAAGACTACTAATCTGAACTTAAAAAAATAGACAAAAATTAATTTCTCTCCCCATAAATAAGGGGCTAAATACACCCACTCTTTAAATAAGTTCTCGTTGAAAGAGGAATATAACTTATCCAAGCTCATCTGCCATTCTTCGTTCGTCAACACCTGTTACTACAATGTCTCCCTAAGGGGCGAAATTAATTAAACTACGAATACAAAATTATTTCGTACAATCAAGAGAATTTACAAAATATGTGAATCATCCAAGGCCAAAACTATCCTATTACAGCTCAGAGTCGTTTCTCTATTCACTCTCGTAGATTTTGTAGTCTGGTATTCGTATCTGAGAAGCCAAGGTTGTGTGTGTGTGTGTGTATTTGTGAAGAAAATGCGTTTAAAATTTCGATATTTTTAATTATTAAGTTTGTTATTCCCCTTTTTTTTGCCCTATCATACTTTAGTTTTTAAAATATTTTCAGATTCATTATATATACTTGTAATAATTTCTAGTATCCTTTTTTTTAACTCTTTTTATTAATATTTAAACAAACTTTTTTTCCTTTTTGGGTTTAAAAAAAAAACCTTATCTTAATCGTAATCCCGGGTAGTCCAAACCCTTTGCGTCCATTCCATCCAATCAGAACTACTATTACGTAATAACCCCCAATTTACGGTATAAAAAACAAAAATCTTGTGAAATCGCCTCTTTGTCTACTTGCCTTCATCATGTAAAATTGTAAAAAACTGCAGCTCGTTTGTCTTTTTGTCCCCCAACATGCCCGCCCCTTTGTTGTCTGTTTTGCGGGAATCGTCAAAAGTTTCTCTATTCAATGTGAAAACGCACCGCAATTGTGTTTTAATCTATTGATGTGTGTTTCATAATAAAGGATGAAAAGATATTCTGTAAACCAGATATGACAACAAACCAACACCGGCTAACGCTACTACAATACTTAACATACTCATAAAAAGTAACACATAATAATGAATAAGAATAACTTTAAAGTACATTAAAAATCAGTTGATAATACTTCGGTTTGGTTTCATTATTTATATGATGAAACGAATATGTTGGCACAATGTAAAAAAAGTTATTGAAGATGATGATGACACTAATATCGTTGAGTGAAAAGGAATTATCCCTTGAACAAAAATTAGAACAAACCAAACAGCTATATTCAAAAAAACTACCTAAGAGAAATCGATTTAATTGAAGATGAGGGATTTAGAGGTAAATACTTACTTGTGTGGTATGGAAAAAGTATATCGCGCATTGCAACTAGCGTAGTAGATGTCAAAAGAGCGTTTTCTACAGCAGGTAATTTTTGCACAAAAATACGTTCCAGGCTTAATGACAGTACAATTGATGCATTATGTTTTTTAAGAGATCCCATTTCAAAAATTTGTAAAAGTACCACAGACTGAATAGTGATATTCACACTTTTTTGTGATTTAAATAAGATGTTCCTTTACTTTTATATGGATCCTTTATATACTGTTATAATTTAAAAATAATTTTTTGTGATATTTAGACTCTCCAATAAAACTGGCAACTTTTTTTAAAATTTCTATTACCGGTATTAAAACCGGTATCCCGGTATTAACTTCCAAGAAATACCAATTACCGGTATTGAACTTTTGGTCCGATATTGCAATCCCTACTGGTAATTAACAGTACTAAATTATGAACAAGTTCATTAAATTACGAAACACATTGTGCAGTACTGATGCATTTATAAGTATATTATATTAGTGTAAATGTGTATTTTTTATTATGTCAGAAGGTATTTTGTTTTGCTTCCTTGCAGTAACTTAATTTTTTAAAAATAATCTTTTGTTTTCGACTTTTCATTATACTCGCATCCCTTGTAGGGTCATCACGCCCCATGGGGGCGCGACCCATAGTTTGAGAAACACTGCAGAATGTACTTATATTTTTGACTGAATTTTAAACCATTTTTTCTAGTAAAAATGTATTCCATATAATGCTGCGTAAACAGAAATGCTTAGAGGGGTTTAAACTTTATATACTATAGCGATAAAAGCTGCGAATTTATGGATTTTTGTAAATTCGAATTGGGCTAAATTATAAATATATGTTACAAATTCATTGATTTATATGAACATTTAACAAAAAGGGTTTTAAGTTTGGGAAATGAAGTTAAGTGAAAAAGTGTTCAAAGTTTGGTTCGAGTTGTGTGAAAATCAAGCAAATACATCCTTTACAAAGGGACAAAAAGGACAAAACATTAGATCTAAAGAGCTTCGCAATTATCAAATAAAGTGATGTAGAAAAATAGAGATAAGGATACTTTAAATCCATTTATAATTCTGAAATGAATATTAGAAGTTAATATTTCATATCTAATAGTTCATTTTGAAGTAATTGGCCAAAAAATAAAATTAACAAAACCAATTTTGTCTTCTGAGTTTTACAAATGAAACGGAATCGAATGGAAAAGTTAGTTCAATCACATTTCAGTTAGAAAGCAGTTTTGAATTTTTCACATTTTGTACGCATTTATCTGTGCTTGGTTTATATGCAACAGGGGTTCTACAGTTAATTACACAACCTAATTAACTTCTCACCCATTAGAATTTTTACCTGAAAACAAATAAACCCTGTTTAGCCGTGTTTCAGAAAACAATTTACTATTTGTTTACAGGAAGTCCAATAAAAGAAGAAAAATTCGAATAAACCGTTCCGGTTTATTAAACTTCGAACGATTAAGAGGGTAAAACATTTCATCTTTTCTGTTTAATGCTCAAAAAGAACAATTACCATCTCGACATTTTTACTAGAGAGCAAATAAATCTTATTTATATGCACTAGAAAAATCTCATCCAAACAAACAGGGTAATCTTTTCCAGAAACTTTCTTATCCTGATTAGCAGTATGAGTATCATGTACGGGCATAAACTATATGAGAGAATTCTTTTTTCCAAAAAAGCATATCTAGAAATATACTCTTTGTCTCCACTTAATGAGACGAAACGGGAGGTCTTGCCTTTCTTATTTCCGACTCATTCCCGCCAACTTTTAATTAACTCCAGAAATTCTGCAATTAATGGACATTAGCAGAAGTCATAAATGGGGAAAGAGCTGCTCAAATATTTCGCCAAACCCTCTGTTTGCGTTTGGCGTGCAATCGTTTCGCCATTTTCCAATTTGCTGTCTTTTCCCCCTTCGTGTGTTATTGCTAAGTCCTTGGCGAGGGGGAGGAAGTGCAAATTGAAATTTTGGCTCCTATCTCGTTTAAGGCCAAGGTAAATATTTATCAAGACCACACGCTAGTTAAACTGGAACTGTAGGCTTGAATAAATACGGAGTTGAAAGAACAACAAAAACAATTCGGCGAGGAAAATAACAGAAATTTAGATTGGAACGCTGTTGCGTTGTAAATAACTTTTTGTGCATTTAGTGTTAACTTGTCGACATCGTGTTTACAAGAGGGGTGTTGATACGAAAAATTCCTTACAGCAGCTTGAAATATATTAGAAAATACGGAAATATACTGGAATTAATGATATACACTACTCTTTTCTCTGAATAAATAAATATTGTATTGTGAAACTTTAATTATTTTCGTAACAGAAGAGATAGATATGTTACTCCGTAATATATTAGCTTATCTTGTAATTGATCGTATATTTGTACAGTAACATGTATTAGGTATTTAAGACAATGTTGAGAGAACTTTAAAATATGGCTTAGAGGTAGCGCGTGACCACCCCGTGAGCCCAAGGTTGTGGGCTCGATCCCGGCTGGAGTCGGGACTTTCTTTATGCAAAAATCGTAGACACGTATTATATGGCATATCAAAGATCTCTTGAGTATCAGTTTGGTTATGGTACTCACGGCAATATTTAGCATCCATCAAGAGCTTGAATTAAAATTAATTCAAGCGTCAAAAATTTAGTAGTGAGAACTGCCACTAGATGATGTCACCATTGAAATAGCGCCCACAGTTAGGGAACTTGCCGTGCCTGCAAAGGCTTATGTGCAAATATGCAACCTATTTGAAAAAAAAAAACTTTTAAAAGTAAATGCAATCTTTTTGAAAATACAATAAATTTACTGTTTAATAGGCAGGGGCAAAAAAAGGGGGGAATTTAAAGTTAAGTAATTTTACAACGAATTCTACTTCATAAATACAATTAAATAATTACTACAATCAATACAAGAATTTCTCTGAGAAAAACATTAGTAGTTAGCTTAAAGAACTTCTAACGGATTGCTTGTTTAAGTCGCATTTCAAAGTTACAGTTCGGCTATTGGCGACAGACGTCGCAATTTCGAGCCAAGATGAAATATCTGAGCATGCTTCCCATTATCCGAATTTCCACATCACACCATTCTTGACAACTTTAACGAGCACTAACTCCTCAAAATGGCGGGTCTACAGAGGAGCTAGCGTTTAAGCTCAGGACACCACAGGAACAATGCCGGCCACGAATTCGTGATCATATACAGTCAGCTACGGTGGCTACCGGAACTATTCAAACAATTTGACCGCCTTCTAAGTTTGTAATTTCTATATTAAGCTTTATTTAAATACACACGCGGAGTATTGTTTTCCCCTAAATTTCTCGGAAGCATAATTTTTTTTGATGGAAGACAAAATTCTTTTTTTATTATTATTGAAAACTTTCTTCTGATTTTAATATGCAAACATGAAGAAATTTATTCAGAAAATAATCTATTTGATTAAAAAAGAATATCGTTTCGAAAAATTTGTGAAAGTCGTGAACAAAAATTACCTTTGCACAAAAACTTTCAAATATCTTCTTGTTTTAATGCAAATGCAAGCGAAGTTTTCCGTTGGAGTCTATTTTTCTACTAAACCTTCTACATCAAACCTATTTAACTTGTGACGAATATCATTGTTGCTCAATGAATATATAACAAATTTTTTTAATTTGAAGAAGTAATTTTTAAAATTTCTATGTTGGTAATAAACCACAACATCCACCACTTGGTCACGTTGATTCGATGCACACAATTCCTTCTCCAATCCTCAAACCAGTAGCATCGAATATTTTTGCAATGTCAACAAAATAATGACTGTTTCATTAGTCTTTTCATTTCTTCCTGGTATGTATAATATGAATTATTAGTAACATTAATTAACATAAAAGAAACATCATATAGAAAACTTCCTATATTTTAAACAGAAAAAAGTGTTAAATTGTGAAAGAGACTTGAAATTGATCATAAAAAAAAGGTGTGTGGGCTTATGACCATACGAGAGAAGTGATAACTTCAAATTTTGTAATGTTATTTCAGGGTTTAGTTAGGTGAATAAAAAACAAGGGGATATTAGTATTGTCACACATATAAAATTATTTATTCATATGTCTGTACTCTAAAATATTTTTTCTTGCGAAATATACAATCCTATTTGTGAATTAATTGTATTAAAAAAAGGAAACAATAGGTTTATGGCAGCTGAAATATGTTATAAATACTTTAGATTCAAATTATTTAAAAATCTAAAAAAAACTCCGTCAAGCGTTGTTCCATACTTTGCCGTGCTTTATTTGGATCATTTGACATAATTAAATTGAATTTTATTTTAAATATCTACTAAAAGCTTTGATTTGTCGTTTGAAAAATCTACATTAAAATCCCCACTTAAAATAACAGGCAATTTGTTCTGAAGAGAGTTGATCCGGCTTTTTTTCAGAGTAGGCAACTAAATTTTTGTGAATGAATTTGATAATTTTCTCTACACTTTGATTTGGTTAAATATAAATAGTAACCATTAGAATTATTTGTCCATTTCCTGCTCTACATTTCACTGCACAAATTTCTCCGATACCTGACTAATTGAACTCAAATGATTTAGTAGTATTGTTACCATTCAGTAGTGTTGTTACCATTATTAAGAGCGTTACAAACCCGAGCGTAACAATGCTTGGCTTTTTAAAACGCATCATTCAAGTTCACTCTACAGCAAAACGCGCCTAAAGAAGTTATCACTTCAATAATAAACCAAAGTAATCCTAATATATGAATCAAGTAACCATGCGTGATGAAACGCATACACAAATAATTTGGCAAGGGGTCAGTTTTCAAGAATGAAGGTAGAATTAAATTTAAAGGAAGGGAAGAAGGACTTATAGAAGGACGTGTTGTTGGAATTTTAGGGTAAGAACTGAACTTTAAACATCATTGATAAATAACAAAGTACTTCCTATACACTTTTTGCTAAATGTCAATAAAAAACTAAAAAAGAATTAGAACTATCACTGTTTATTCATTGATAATATAAGCTTTAATTTTACCACGTTTAAAACCTTAATAAATAACAACCTTTATAATTTTCCCAATTCTCATTGAAAATTGAGACAAAACTGAAATAATTGTTGACACTTCCGTCTATCAGACATTTTGAATTCATCCGGTTGACTTTCTACTTTTCTCTTTAAGTCTAAACTGGAATACAGATTTGAATGCAATAAAGAGCATCTGGTAAAAACAAAAAAGTTTGTACTTATGTACGCACGTAAGAAGTTTTACTTTTTGGCGTAACAAGATTAAAATCTTTGCAGGAAAACTGGGCCAGGACGAAAGGCGGTCACGAGCAGGTTGAACGATACTAACCATCAGTTAATCGGGCCACCAAACCTGAGATAACCGATTTAAATAAATTTAAACACCCTCACAGGGACAATGGGAAAAATATGGGGGGGGTCGAAGGGAAAAGGGTCTGTCCCGTTCCATACTGTGATATGGTCGATCTTTGGCGACCATATCTTGGGTTTCAGCGTGAATTAGAGGTTGGGGTTCTCGAAATGAATCGACATTTTAGAATTTTAATATGACTTTATTAAGAATTTAATTTAAATTTCAATATATTGAACAAACTTATATTTAAGTGAAATAAACCAAAACACGTAGCCGTAGCAAAAAGAATCGCGCAACTTCGATCACTTATCTAAATAATTTTATTATCCATCTACTTTCAATTCTAATAATATTACGAATTCGGGATATCAAATAATTTTGTCCCCCCTTTGGGGAATTTAGCAAGGGTTTCAATCACTTTCAGAGAGACAGATCGGCGCGGGGTGCAAAGTATGCCCCTTTTGTGAAATGGCTGGGGAATTCTTTGGTAGGCCGTCAAATTACACTTTATTTTTTCCAAAAACAGAACTTTTTTCTAAATTGCCATCCCGCTTACAAAAAAAACTTTTTGTTTTTTTAAAGGGGCTATTTTTATTTGATCTACACTGCATTTCATTTCCCCTGGTTTTGGGGTTTGGGAAAAAGATTTGCCATTAATTTTTCCCCGTAAAAAGAACCCAGAGGTTATGTTACAAAAAAGACGCGGGGAGCCCGTCCAATACTTCTGGAAAAATTTTTGCATCCGTTCCTAGGGAAACCCAAAAAAAAAGGTTTTCGCTGACGGGGGGTTTTATAACTCATGGTAGAGTTTTCGACTGAGATCGAGTGGCCCCCGATTAAAAACCCGGGAGTCTTTTTTCGGGGAAGTAAAGAAAATTTTTTGGGGGGGTTTTTGAAGGCGGGAATGATCTGTCCCATTCTGTATATTTCAGACAAAGATTTTTGTTTTTCCTTTCCCACGGAACGAAAAGAAAAAGGGGCCTTTTTGACAGGGGGGTGTAAAAGCTCAGTAGAAGAGCTTTCGACTGCAGATCTTGGGTCGCCGGTTAAAAACCCGGGTGTACTCTTCTTCGGGGGAAGTAAGGAAAAAAATTTTTTTCTAAATTTTGGGGAAGGGGGGAAAATGATTTGTCCCTTTTCTGTATTTTAAAAAAAGGATTTTTTGCATCCGTGGGAAAGGTTTTGCGTTACATTCGGGGGACGGTGTGCGCGTGCATTGTAAAATTTACCCCCCATCCTATTTTCCCAACGCCCCAAAAGAAAAGCGCCTTTAAAAAAAAATTTTTTTTTTTTTTCCCTATATTTTTAAAAAACTTTTCCAAAAATTTCTTTTTAAAATCTGAGGAATTTTTTTAAATTATTAAAAATTTGGCGTATAATTACGATAATATTTTCAGAAATCGGAAAAAAAAATTAATTCCAGACGAATCCTAAATTATTTAAAGAGAGTTTATATTTAGGGAAATTCATTGGCTAAATTTAAATTTTTTTAATACGGGTTTTAAATTTTTAAAAAATATCTTTCATTAAAAGGCATTTCATTTTCACATAACTGATTACATAACAAAAAATAAGAGAAAAAAATTTCGAATTTCGCAACATTTTGCTCAAATATTTTTGAGCAATGGCAGCTTAAAAAAAGGGAAAACTTATTTAAATTTCAGTAGGTTTTTCCCCCAACAAGCAAATGACACATATGCAAATCCCCCAAAAAACATTAATTCAAAAAAAACACGAAAATATTGGGAAAACAAACAAATGCGTAACCCAATTCCTCATGGAATTTAAAACAGACAGAAAAACTGCCCAAATGTTTCATGATAATCTTGCTTTCCAACATCGTTTTTTATAAGCTGGAAAAAAACCCTATATTAAAGTTTCAACCACTACCTTCAAGGGCTTTTTTTCCAAAACGGGGACTTACGACATTTTTTCCCTTTTAATTAACATTATTGAAGACTATTTACAATACTTACAAATATGTAAAAAATCTTCATGACCATATTTCGTAATAAAATATATATATGTATATAGATCTTGGATTGCTTTTCAAATGACATATCCTTTTTTCCGGAACAGAAGACTTTTCTTGAAGGGAACAAATTTCGAAGGGAAAGAGTGCTTATTAGACTTTTCAAGTGCAAATGAGTCATAAGTTTAACCTATCAGTGAGTTTTGAATAGGACAGGAAATTCCTTTCTGAAACTCTTATCAAAACTATTGAGTTTTCTAATGCTTTGCATTGTTTAGAAACTGAAAAAATACATCATGCAGAAGAATGTAAATATGATATGCAAAAAAAATATATATATATATATATATATATATATATATAATATATTTTTTTTTTTCTCTACATAAAAATCAAAAGAGAACTCTTTTGAGTCAGGGGAAACAAGAGATTTTAAACATCTATTATTCAGTATTTAAAATTTTTTAGTTAACTGGTAAGTAAAATTCTCTAATTCTATTTTTAGCTGCTGAATAAGAAGAGTATAATTTCTAACTATGATATTTTGTGAGCAGTTGGTTATTATAGAGCTTTCAAAGATAAGTGCAAAAAATTTGTAATTTTTTAGACCCCCAATATTACGAATAACCCCGAATTAACGAATAAAATGTTCAGTCCCGATGAATAATTTAAATTATTTTAAAAACCAGCTAAAATATATATTGAAAAATGATTTCATAATAAAAAATATAATTGTATGGTTTGTGAGGTTTATTTTCAATGCATGAAATAAAAGACATAAATATATGTAATGTTTAATAATATGTTATATATAACGTTAAAATCATGCTTAAGTGACAAAAATCTGTACCTAACTTGGTATTAATCTGTCATAAAAATAGTTAAAGATACATTTGAATATATTTTGAAATTTTATTTCTCAAACATGCATAAGTTTCAGAGATTTTATTAGTATTTGCCTTAGAATAGATTATCAAACTATTCTTGGTGATTACTTTTATCCACAACTGAGAATTGTAAGAGAAAGAAAATCATGGTGTAATTAGTTGTCATTGAAAGTAAAAATAGAGTTGAGTTGAGTAGAATTCATCTCTAAGCTGCTGAAATCCTAATTAATAATCCTCGGAATAGAATAACTTTACTCCACAAAACAATTACAGCTAAAAATACTTCAAATTAATTTTATTAATGTAAAATCTCTAAAAGAATAAAAATCACTCTTCGTCTCTTTCTCTCTCTCCCCCATCCCTTCTTATCCTTTCTAAATCTCTAGAATCGAAAACTGAAACAAATGGTTCAGAGATAAGATGACATTGATGAAGACGGCACTGCAGAGATAAAACCTCAAACCATTCATCACAACTGTCCCTTCATCATCTGGATTTTTACCTATTCCACCAGAGAGCCATCTTGAAGTTCTCAATCCGGCCGGGAATCCCGGGACAGAATGCTTTTCGGAATGATTCCAAATTGTACAAAATCTTTTCCCTCCCCCATCTTTGTTTAGAGATGCGTCATGTTCCCGGTAGATTTTTGATGAATTAAACTGAAGGAGACCTTTGACAAATTACAGGGATTTTTACATAAAAAAAAAAAAAAATAAAAACGGAGGTACTTTTAAAAAAAAAAAGGATGGGGGGGGGGATTTAAATGTACCCTCTCCACCTTGTATTGGGTGATTACAATGTCGTATGTGTCAGGGGGTAAGTCTGGGGGGCACCCCCCCTTCCCTTGGTCATTCTTTTTTAAAGTACCAATGGGGGGCGAATAGAAGGGAGATACTGGGAAAAAGCTTGTGTCATTTGTTTTAAAGTGGAGCTGTTGAGTTTTAGAAATCTGGGTAATTTAAAATGTTCTCAACTCTGTCAGGTGGTAGGCTAGTGACTCGGGAGTCAGCGAGGGGTTTAGATGAATCATAAGAGCATTTGAAAACGAAGATAAATTGTTTTAAAAAAGTATATGTTGAACTTGCAAAGAGGATTTATTGTCCCCTTTATTTCAATTTGAGTTTTTATTCGAGAAAGTTTGGTTAAGGTATCCGACTACGTTCGGAACCGTGATTTTGCAAAAGCGTGTAAATGAATAATATTTATGATTTGCATAACTTGATTAGACAATATAGAAAAAAGGGGTTAAGAATAGTATTAAATAAAAATTTTTTAAATACAATATTTTCACAAAAAAGGGACATAAAATGACCCATTTTTTAAATATTCTCCTTTTGTGAAAAAACTTCTATTATAATAATATTTTTTCCTATATATAAACTGACCTCTGTTCAAGGCTCAACAGAATTTTTTGGGAAAAATATAATTTAGAAGGGTTTATCCCTGTTTTACGACAAAGGGGAAAAAATTTTTAAAAAAAAAACCGAAAAAATTCAAAATGGTTGTAACTCTGAAAATGTAAATTTTCCAAAAAAACATATTGAGCCTCTGTAAGAGGTCTGAAATTTCATAAAATATTATTATAATAAAACATTTTTTAGAAAAGACTTTTTTAAAAAGGTTTTTAAGTTAATTTTTTGCCGAAAAAAATTTTATTTAAATAATTTTTTTTCAAAAAGTCCTTAAAAAAATTTTATACATATATTTAAAACTAAGTAACAAATATCTAAAAAAATTTTACATTTATGCGCTTTTAAAAAATGGTTCAAATTCGATCCCGAATACATTACTTTTTGAGATGTCATCGAATATTTTTTTGGAAAAAGTATTGCAGGGTGGATGTGAAACAAATACTTTTAATGAACTCTTAAGTATTTTTTTTTTTAATGTATATATATAAATATTTTTGTTTTTATAATTTATAACAATTACGAAAAAAAAAAAGAAAACCAATTAGTACTTTTCAAAAAAATAGCTGATATTTCAAAAATATCAGTTTAAAATTGCTTGTTCTGTTATTTCAATGATTTGTTACGATAATTTTCTAATATAGATTCATTTTTCAAAAGCTGTACAAATTAAGAATTATTTTAGTAAAATTAATATATTCTTCCTGTTTTATTGAAAAATTTTGATTATTAATCTCGACAAGTGCTAATTGAAGAAAAAACCGATTTCTAATTTTTTCAAAAAAAATATTCAAATTAAAATGTTTTAGTCAACAGATTACTTTAAAATACTGCATATAATTGAGTTTATATTTAGATGGAATTCATTTGAGTTAAACTTCAATAAGCATGCTCCAGGTACTTTCGTGATAATCAGTTGTGTAATATATAATACACTCACCAGATTTCTTTTATAAAATCCCCGATGAGAAAAGCAATTATTAAACTGAAAGACAAAGATATATAATAGTTCGTTTTGACGGTATGTTATAATGATTCAAATAAAAAGTTTGAATTCCATATTTCAATGATAAGCGGAATACTTTTATTTCAAATTTATTTCTGATTTTATTTTTATAAAAAAAGAAATAAAAATGAATATTAAAATCTTTTACAAATGTTATGTTGATTATAAGTATATTTAAAAATTTTTTTATACTATTAAGGAAAAAAATTGTAATTTTGTCTTAAAATTTTTTCTCTGAAGCTTATATTTTCTTTACATTGTTATAAAGTTTGTGTATCATAAAAAATTGTCTTACATTTCCATTAAACATATGGAAATTTGAAACGATAGAATGTTTATTTTATAAGGAAGGAAAATATTTAACTTTAGCTACAATAACTTGTGGCTATATTCAGATTGAAACCCAGTGTTTTTGGTTTTCCCCCATGGAGTTCCCGCTGGACAAGGGCGTCGCCTTTTCCCCAGTTGGTCGATAAACGGTACCAAAATTTAGGGAACCAAACACTGGGAGTTTTGCGTAAGCTGAACCTTGGAAACATCTGCACATACCCCAGCCCAAGGTCACGTAAACTGGAAAGGGAAGTGGCCTTGGGCCCATGGCCTTTGGGCCCCTGTTTAGAGTATATATATACTTAGATTAATTACACATCAAAAGATAACTTACAATACATAATGTAGCTTTTCAAATTTTTTTGTTGAGACATTTTTAAAAATCCTTTAAAAAAAATGCAGTCAATTTCTAAAATTTAAACAAAAATATAAAAAATATTTAAGTAAAATATTAAATATCTTGAAATGTATAAATGAGAAACAATTAAAATTAAAATGAATATTTTTAAATACATTGATTTCGGAAGAATAAATTGTCAATACACATAAAATTAAATTGATTTAAATTCCATCTTAAGATTTTCAGTTACAAAGGTATTAAAAAAACAAAAATGTTTTTTTAA